>JAOUQZ010000008.1:2720634-2753040 GCA_028564935.1 Neosilurus hyrtlii | reverse complement strand
GGCGAGCTGTCCGGGGTGTACTCTGCCCTCGCCCAGAGTCGGCTGAGATGGGCGCCAGCCTCCCCGCAACCCTAATTGGGTTTAAGCGGTTCAGAAAATGACATGACCTGACATGGTTACTATGACTCATTTTGCCAGACTGGGTGACATATGTGAAACTATCTTAGCATATGTGACATACTAATGTGATGAAGAATTTTTTCCATTTGTATATGATCTGCCTCACACTGGATTTGTGGATGTCAGACACTTTAGAAATATTTTGTAATCCTTTCTAGCCTCGTAAGCATTGCTAACTCTATTTCTGAGGCCCTTGGGAATCTGATCAACATGTGGCTCATATCCATAAACCCTTCAAGGTGAAAACCAGACTTTGTTAGTGATCAGCTATGATTATGTCCTTGAAATATAGGAAGGTCTGCTAAGCTTCCATCTTTTTGCCATCCCCTTGATTGTAAGACCTCCCTTTAAATTGCAATATTAAAAAATATTAGTACAAAATCAAGTTTGTAATTAAATAAATGGGTTCTTATTGGTTTTTACACATCATGCACACAATTTGATATCAAATAGGTTTGTTCATCTTTATTAATAATAAACCATGAAAATATCATTACCTCCACTTGGAGATTATGTTTTCACCTGTGCTGGTTTGTTTGTGTACAAGATAACAGTTATGCATGGATTTCGATTTTTTTTCTAGAGTAGGGTGTAGTACAAGCAACAAGCATAAATGTAGCCAGTGTGCAATTTTGAAAAATTGTTCAAACTTTCCTTACCTCGTTGTCTTGATGATTTATTTCACACAGTGTTGATTGTTGCAATAACACAGCCATGAGTCTATGAATACAAATTTTGCGTAATACTATTAGAAACGCATAGTATGGCAAAAGTTTATTGACACTTGACCTTCATGGTGAACCATACATGTGTCTTTCCAAATCTCAGTAATTACACAGTGAATACATGCAAAACACAGTTTATAAGCAAACATGAAGTACACCGTATGGTGTAATATTACATTTCCTTTCACTGGAACTAAGAGGCCCAAATATGTTCCAGCATGTCAATGCTCCTGCGAACAAATTGACGTCCAGGAAGACATGGTTTACTCAGGATAAAGTGGAAGAACTGGAGTGACCTGCACAGAGTACTACCCTCAATTCCACTGAACTGTTATGCAGACTGTGCCCCACCCTCCAACATCTGTTGGATCTGTGAAAAGTCTTCCAAGAATATTTGATGACATTAGATGACAGAAAATGGAGGACTAAATACGTAATAAATGTGACAGTCAAGTGTCCACAAACTTTTGTACATATGGTGAACATAGGCACTCTGTATCACACGTTAAAAATCATATACTTGCTGGAATATTAACTCTGATCTCTTCATATCAGGCTTACACTGAAATATGGCTAATTATTCATATTTTTTCACAGTATTCCCAAGTTGAGAAATCTAATTAAAAAACACTTATGTTTACTCTAAGTGTCTGGAGACCTCAATAAATCTGCACACACTGCTCATTATAATTTTTGCTAGTACAGTGGAAACAAGCCGCCAGATGGACCGAGAGAAACAGGAAGTCTCACTGAAGAGTTCTTTCTTTTTTCATTGTTGTTTTCACACACCAAGTAGTGGTGTGGATTTTAAACAGAGCTGTAAAAGGCCTGACTTTTCCTCTCCTGTCATCATGAGAAAGGAAAAGTGCTGCTGGAAATGCTGCCATGCAGAGCAAAGGTCTCGGAGTTGCTATAGGGACTGGATATATGTCCCGGAGAGAGTTTTCCCATTTGAGGAAGGGAGCGTTTATTATAACACACAATGAATCTTGGCCTGGTGCCATTAATGTGCTTGATCCAGCATTTTAGGCATACTATGATATACTTTCGCTTCTTCTTATCTACTTTGGTTTCTGTATTAATCAAACACACTTCCTTAAATCAATTCATCAGTTTCTTTAAATATTTGTGATACATTTTAAAGTTCACAGTCATGTTGAGATAATGAGAAATCTCTCAGTAAGTCTTTTTTAGATTTCCACCAAAACTATTCAAACAGTATACAATAGCCAACATAACAATAGCCACCGGTTTATAATTAGGTCTTAATTAAATTATAATTAGGACATGTTTACATGACATTAGGCTTGATAAATATCAAAGCTCTATTAGCTTTTGCTAGAGCTTCCAGGATAAATAGAATTTCCAGATCATATTGCCTCGGTGTAAGAATCTTATTTGTCTAGCTTTATAATTTATATTACATTTATAATTCATTATATTTCATCATATTGCATTCATTCTGCATTTATATTTCATTTTATATGTATTTCTGTATGCCATATTTTACTTTTATTTTATTTTATAAATATTTATTTTATATATTTTTTTATTTTATTTTTATATACTTTTACATTTTTATTTTTATATTGACTTTAACTATAAAGTAATTTAAATAGTTATAGTTATTGTTATTGTTCTTTCTTCTTGATATTGATAGGTTTAATTCTTCAATTTTTAAATTAAATTTGAATTAAAATTTTTTATGGTAATTTTCCAAGAATCTTCCCACTTTGCCATATAAAGGAAACATCAGCTATGACATTACACTTTACTTAGGGAAGTCATGGCTACTGGAAGTTTACCTGAGGTCAACCTCAGCTGTAGCAGCATGAAGCGGTAAGCGACCATTCTTATCAGGGATGTTCTGTTTTGCTCCGTTTCTTAGTAAACACACACAGCCTTCCATCCAGCCCTGTGAAGAGATAACACAAAGTCATATCAGTGATCCAGCTGGAAATATCACACATAAGGGTGTCAGCTAGCTTTTGTGTTGATGATTTTATCATGCAAGCCAGGTGGTGGAAAATCTCAAGCTCATATCAATAATAATTACAAGGCATGCATTAAAAAATTTTGGGGAAAAAAACACAAACACCAAAAAAACAGATATAGACTTTTAAATGGACAGTTTGCTTTCTTGATGATACTTTTTTAGGGTTTTATTTGTTTTTTTTTTTTTTTTTGCTCGAATTGAAATGAAACTTTCGGTGCCTATTAACATTACAATAATCTTTTGTCTAAATAATATAAATATTTGGATTGTTATTTAAAAAATTTTTCTAGACATGTAATAATTATATAATTGCAAAGATACTGTAGATTTCTACTGTGATTATTAAATACTTTTGAATGGTTTCTTCATTGTTTTTCCTTTTTGTGGCTTAAAAGCCAAAACTTAAGAGCAGCTGCTCGGTCCCGCCTCTTCCTTAAAAAAATGTTCACAAGAATTACATAGATTTTACAGAGGGATAGACACACTTGAATGGTGGCACATTGGCATAGTGGTTAGCACATCGACTTGACAGCAAGAAGGTGCTGGGTTTGAATCCCGGGCTTCAATAGGCCATTTCTGTGTGGGATTTGCACGTCCTCCCTGTGTTAGCGTGGGTTTTTCCGGGTACTCTGGTTTCCTCCTATATTTCAAAGACAGGCACATTAGGCTTATTGGTGGTTCCAAATTTCCCCTCAGTGTGTGTTTGTGTGCCCTGTGATGGATGTAACCTTTGCTCAGAGTTGGCTGAGATAGGCTCCAGCCTCCCTGTGACACTAGTAGCCTTAGGTGGTTCAGCAAATGAATGAATGAATAAATTAGATGGCAGGTGTTTGCAATTCTCCTTGTAGACAGCAGAGGGCTCGAAAATACTCCTCCGTGTATACTCATGTTTTAACTTACTTAAATAATTGTAACAGCAATAGTGCCTGCTGCATTTCAACACAAGGATTAGTAATAATGCAAGCATAATACATTGTGATTTTATAGCAACAGCTTACACATTGACCTGTATGGCTTTAAAATGTATTATTTAACAAAAAAGATTCATTAATGGGCGGCATGGTGGAGCAGTGGTTAGCATGTTCACCTCACAGCAAGAAGGTCCAGGGTTCGATTCCTGGGTTCGGGGTGTTACTGTGTGGAGTTTGCATGTTCTCCGGGTACTCCGGTTTCCTCTCACAGTCCAAAAACATGCACAGTAGACTAAATGGCTGTTCTAAATTGCCCCTATGTGTGAGAGAGAGTGTGAATGGTTGTATGTGTGTTGCCATGCGATGGTCTGGCGAGCTGTCCAAGATGTACCCCACCCTTGCCCAGAGTCGGCAGAGATGGGTTCTGTCCTCCCCGCAACCCTAATTAGGATTAAGCAGCTTTGAAAATGAATGAATGAATGGATTTATTGATGATGTGCTGGAGCTTCATTGTTACTAACATTATTAGAAATATTTGATAGGTTTAGGGCAGCACCGTGGTCAAGTGGTTATTGCTTTTGGAGGATCTGAGTTTGAACCTGATTGCTGACTGGGGCCTTTCTGTATGCGGTCCCCATATATGCATGACTTTCCTATGGCTACTCTGGTTTTGTCCCACAGTCCATGATTACATGCCAACTGGCCATTTTTACACATTTGCAGTTTTACAATTTCTTAATTAAATCTTACCGTTTCTCTTTTTTATCTTGCTATTTTGAACAGACAGAAAAAAGAGAGGCTGGTGGAACAACTGCTAATATCTGATATAAAGTAAATTATTGCTATAAAATAGTATCTGTTATGATGTTAAGCGGATGTTCCACGACAGTAAATGCAACTATAAACTGCTTTTTCAAAGTATATTCCTTTATTGGAAAATAATCAATTTTCGACCCTAATTAGGATTAACCAGCTTAGAAAATGAATGAATGCATGAATAACTCTGTTGTAACTCCACAATGTCATCGATTATTTTCCAATAACAGCACAACATCTCACATTTTATTCCTTATATGGAAAGTCCATTCTCACAGTGCATCCCACAAAGCTCTGGCTAGTACCAAGTATGTAGCGAGGGAAAGCGAAGTCCTGCCACAGGCATCCTGAGTATTGATCGATGCACCCATTTTCAGCAACAGCTTGACTGTATCCACCTGTCTTCCAGAGACGGCATGCATCAGTGGCGTTGAGCCTGGACCAAGAACATAATCAGAAGGCATTTCAAAACTTTCAGGCTATGTCTACATCTGCTGATTAGCTTTGTATTTGTAGTCCCACATGCCCTCAAATTAATTTACCTCCTCTACATGTACTCAGCGAAGGAGACTGCTGCCATGACAGCAACAGCACAATGTATAACATAAGATGTTTTATTATTATTATTATTAATTGCTTCCAGTTAAATCATACCAGCATAACAAAATATAATTTCTTTTATTTCAGACATTACCATACTAGACTATCAATCTGAGCTTTAAATACAATTTATCCAGCCAAAAAATCTGGTCTTGTATGTTGATTTCAACAATTCAATAATAACTTAATCAGAAAAATGGCCACAGTTGAGGTGTATTGTACATGCCTTCACTATCACAGCACTCCAGAATGGAGGGATCCTCACGTATCGTGGCTGTCAGGCTGTTGACGTCCCCTGTAGCTGCTGCATTGAACACCACATTCAGGTCCACCTCCTCAGTACAATCTGACAAAATGTGAATTTAATTCATTAATCTGAAAAATACTTTTTTTATGGGTGGCACTGGAGCATAGTGGTTATCACATCTGCCTCACAGCAAGAAGGTCTTGGGTTCGAGTCCCAGGCTTGGGCATTTCTGTATAGAGTTTACATGTTCTCCCCTGCTTGCGTGGGTTCCCTCCATGTACTCTGGTTTTCTCCCACAGTCAAAAGACATGCACATTAGGCTAACTGGCTGTTTCAAATTGCCTCTAGGTGTGAGTGTGAATAGTTGCGTATGTTGCCCTGCGATGGTCTGGCGTGCTGTTCAGGATGTCAGCTATAGTAGGCACCAGCCTCCCTGCGACCCTAGTAATATTGTACAGGAGTGGAATAACAACTAGTTTGGCAAGGGTGAAGATAGGCAAGGAGTTACTTGATTAATGTTGTTGTTGTAGCCTACTGAATGCCTTGACACAGTCAGATATAAAATCCCCTATAGTCGCCTTCATGCATCATATCCAGAAAATGTAATGATCTGTAGGGTTTAGTGCGGAATAATAGCCCAGTGCAGTGTGGGTGTCATGCTCCCCGGGCGCACTGTGCTGCTCTCTCCCATCAGCAACCCATCAGGCCCAACAGATGCTGATGCGAGCCGGGCGTCACCATGGCAACAGCGGCAGGGGCAGCAAACGTGCGCCCCCACCCCACACACACACACACACACACAAACACTCACACACTATCTGCTTTACCTTTAGGCTGGTCAAACACGGTGGCAGAAGGAAACTCCATGACCGAGGAGGATTACCACCACAAAGGAAAACACACAGTTTCCAGAAAGAAGAGAGAGGATGTCTCCTCTGTATAGACTATGTCATTGTGCCGGGTTGTGCTCCGGTTCTCCCCTGAATTACCCTGAGATACGGAGATAAAGCCAGGACTAGAAGAGAGAGACAGAGAGAGAGTTGAAAGAGAGAGAAAGCTTGGCAGGAGAAGAAGGAAAACACGTCCCTGTACTCCCACGGTAGAAGTTTTACGCGCGCATTCCTGATGTATCCGAGGCGAGAGGAGAGGACGCACCGTGTCTCTGTGATCGATGTGCATGAATGGGGGGATTGCGAAGCGTATACTGCGCATGTGCAGAACCGCAAGCATCACCAGCATCCCGCAACCTTATGGACTGTTTGACCAGATTTGGCACGGTGTCCGTTCAGATTTTGGGCTACTTTAAACACTGCAAGCTGTAATTAACGGGTTACATTTTGGCGACCTTTAGTTTGTGCTTGGGTAAAATACATTCTGTGCGTTTTTAAATAGCAATAGGTGCATATATGTAACCCAATCTGGCAACCCATGTGATGAATTATATGAATGCTCTGCTCAGGGGTGGATATTTTACCATTTTGCCATTAATATTGTGAGTTGCACCCATTGATCCGCTTTCCAGCCCTCTATGAGAATGGGTTGTGAGTGTCGGAATAGTTTTCATACATGCCAAACAGTCTTGTTTGTTGGCCTAAGGTGCAGTAAAAGATTGAGTAAAAAGTCAATGCATGACACTCTAAGGAAATTATTGAATGCAGGGGTAACCTTCAAATCCATACAAATGGGTCTGAATGTACAAAGAGTAAACAATCATGATGCATGATTAAAATATTTATGCACTTATCCGAAAACACAGAATAAAACATAACTAGTGGCCTATGTGTGATATACTTTTTAAAAGAACAGAACGAAGCCTTTGTTTGTTTCCTCCATTCATATTTATCAGGCAGCCTGTCACCATGGGAACCCCGGAGGCTATCATGATTATGATAGTCACTTGGACCAACAAAGCTGAAGCAATGTTCATCCAGAGCAAGGCAATCAATTCTAATTAAAGTCCATAAGCATCTTTTGATTTTTAACACAATTAGCAGCAAATGTCAATATTTAAATGAATATATAGTGTATTGCTGAGTTTACTGATTCCCAAGCTTTCGGAACACACGTGTGCTGGTCTATAGGACACAGAGACACTAATCTACCACACACTAAGGCAGAGGTGTTGAATATATGGCCCATCTAATACATTTAGAACCTGTATTTTTAATTATCGTGTCATAATATTGTATTATAATAAGTAATGGATAATGTACAATAAACTGGTCACTGCACAGAATATTTATTTACAAAAATGATTTTATTGCTTTTGCTAATGACTCCAATATGTAATTGTCCAAGATGTAATTGTCACATCCAATATCTGTCACTTATTCATCAGGACAAGGTACACCCTAAACAGGTCAGCAATCCACAACATTTCACATTCATGTTTTCACCTATAAGAAATTTAGAGTAGCTACGCTGGAGGAGCATGGAGTACCCGGAAGAAAGCCACAGTTCACACATAAAGGCCCCAGTTGGTCACAAGGTTCAAACTAAGAACTTTCTATGTACCTGGGAGGTTGCAGAGCATACTACTACACCACCATACATCCCCCAAATAAGCTCCAATATTCAAATGAGCAGGGTGAAAGTAAATTTTAAATGTTTAAAAAAAAGAGCTAGTCTTTTTTATTCCACTAGGGTGCAAAACAGAGCCATTCTTGCACCCTTTCAGTAACCACTTTTTTCTTATGAGGGACACACATCCTTACCTATCTAGCTGGGGAACATAAGCCTTGCATAAGAACATTGAAATAAAGTTTTCTAATGAACTTGGCAGGCATTTCTGCTTTTAATTTTATATACAGTATATAATATATTTGAATATAATAGTCAGCCTTATACTGTATTTATAAGCTTGTTAACAAACTATGACATTCACTGAATTGGTAATAATATATAAGCTAATGCTAATTAATTTTGGGGGGCAGCCATAGTCTAATGGTTAGAGAGGCAGCCTTGTGACCAAAAGGTCATTGGTTCAATTCCCGCACCAGCAGCAACCAGCAGGTTGGCAGTGGAGGAGTGAGCTGCACCTTCCCTTTCTCCACCTTCATGGCTGAAGTGCCCTTGAGCAAGGCACTGCTCCAACTGCTCTCCTGGCTCCCCAATGTGTGTGGCAGCCCACTGCTTTGAGTGTGTGTGCTCACTGATGATGATGTGTGTGTGTGCGCTCACTTTGGATGGGTTAAATGCAGAGGCAATAATTTCCCTTGTGGGGTTAATACAGCATAGGAAAAAAAATTAAATTAACTGGTGAGCAAATGGGAAACTGATTTAAATATACAGCAGTAGTTGGCATGGCAGTGCTGCATGTAGTACCATCCAGCTAAAGGTGATTCAATTATATATTTTTTAAAGCTATTTTTATATCAGGGCAGTGGTGGCCTGGTGGTAGGGTGCTGGATTACTGATGGCAAGGTCGGGGGTTCAAGCCCTACTATCGGCGGGTTGTCACTGCTGTCCCCCCCAGTGCAGCTAACTGGGTTATCAAATGCTGGCCATGTCTCTCACTGTCTGTGGTGAGAGGCATGTAAAAGAACCATTGCTGATTACTGTCAAGAGTAGCTGCATAGCGGTCAGCGTGTTTCTGCCCAGCGATGCCCTGTCGAGCTGTTCAGGGTGTACTCTGCCCTCGCCCAGAGTTGGCTGAAATGGGCGCCAGCCTCCCCGCGACCCTAATTAGGATTAAGCGCTTCAGAAAATGAATGAATGAATGAATGATTATATCAGTATTTTAAATTCAATTTTTTTTTTCTTGTTGGTTTTGAAAGAGTGTAACAATTTAATTGCAATGCCATTTCCACCCAGCAGGTGTCGACACATTCTTAGTGATTATACAAGCTACAGCTAAAGGGTGCCTGTGAAGTCACTATCTACTGTACAGTTGTAAGTAGGATGGCAAATAAACAGCAATGACATTTAATAGCAGACACATGAAACTAGTTTGTATTACATTTTGAACGCACTGGCTGGAAATGTTACGAGCATCACTGGTCTCCCCTAATTTATGGTCAGATACCATGTTTTTTTAATAGATATCATGTAAACATGGTAAATGTTTATTAGAATTATATATGCACCTTATATGTAATACATAATAAACTCAATTTAAAATAACCTAATCCTTTTTTGTGTGCATTTTTACAATTACTGGACAAAAAAATAAACGGATTAACAAATATATATATATATAAATTAGGTTGGGATTTGAGATGGTTGCTAGATACTTGTTTAATGTGTGATACTACACATAATCAATTTACGCCTCATTTCGATTTGATCCATTCCTCCATAATTTCAGGCCAGAAAAAAATGTTGGATTTGAGACATGGACTTCCCCTCTCACTGCAAGCAGACAGGCTTCTCTAGACATACGGGGATTTTGGGAAATTACAAGGGATAAACATGCTTTAGGCAAACAGGCAAGAAAGCAGCAACATCCATAAACAAAGGAAATCCTTGGACAACAGGCAGTCCTGAAATATGCTGACCTACTCAGAACTGAGCAAGAGAAGAAAGACCTTCTTTGATTTGCGATGAATAAAGATTCAGTCCACTTTAATATACTCAGGCTTATGATCACTTTTCAGTCCATTTTACTTGAACATTAAATAAACGAAGATAAAATTTGCACTGTGTAGCCTGAAAAACAAAAGCAATAATAAAAAGATATTTAAATTAAATTCAGGTTCACATTTTACTTAATGGTGAACGGAAGAGATAATACTCCTTAACTTACCTTTCGACTAACACAATGTAATGTTAATCCCTTCCGGCTCATAAAGGATTTTCTTTTGACTAGTCCAAACAAGCAGGAGGATTAGAACAAGAAAATCTAATGTGGACGTGACACGAGCATTTGTTCCATATTATAGTGATAATGCCACCAAACCTGTGAGAGCAGTACTATGATGAAGAACTACACCTGCCTGGACCAGCAACTATTCATGAAGGCAACTGACAAAGGCAATACAGGCAGTATGTATGAAGCACAGCATTGTGATTGTGGTAACCAAAGAGTAAGAAGATAGAAAATAAGCTTATGGATTAGGTATGAGTGTATAATGCTTAGTGAGTGTAACAGTAGGTTCTCACATCTGACGCGTCACATGCTTGTTATCACATGCCTTTCTGTCACTGACTTTAGCAAAATCTCAGACGTTGTGTGCCATGTCCAGTACAGTACACAGGCGGCTTTTCTGAACCCACACAATCACTGGCAGAGATTAATGTAGGCTAGCTGCCTCTATTTATGTTAAACAGGCAACTACAGTGTTGTGAAGGCTTTTTAATTATTCACAAACCATTTATGGTCCATGAAGTTGACTTTTAACACATTTTATCGAAGAAATGGGGCAATTACTCTTTTTTTCTTCCATCCTTCTGCTTGTGAACAGCGAAGACAGAGCTTTTTTTTTTTTACTTTTTATAATTTTTTTCCCTTTACAGTACGTGGCTTTCTTCCAAAGAGTCTAAGTCCGCTGAAGCACTATAAGCCGACTGTTTGTCTGTATGAGCCCGTGGGTAGGATCCTTTGTTCCTTGGAATTTGAAGCAGGAACGTCACTTGTGTGGGAGACGCCTAGCTTCACCAGGCTTGCTGATGATGCAGCATAGGATGGAACCTGTAGAGTCAATCTATTCACATACAGACACAGGCACAATCATAGATACACACACTTACACGAACCATCTTTGTAATGGACACAGGTATAAGTAGCAAAACACAATGCTACATGTTTACATACTTTTGGACACACAGTGCAGCTGTTTGCACCATTAATCACAAAAAGTCAGAAGTTAGTATGTGTAACAGAATTACCCTGTTTTGACTTTACGAACATTCGCTAAGCAAGTAAGCTTACTGCACAATTTGGAGCAAATTTTCAAAAAAGTTACACTGGCTACACGTAAGGTACTGTAACATCAAGCCAGCAATCATATTTTTCTATTAAAATCTTTTTCAAACGTTTTTTTCACTGAATCTGTTATTTTTTATCCAAGTTCCAGCATGCAAGCTAACATGCCCCAAACATTATGGAAATATTACCTTTAAATATTACCTTTAAATCTTTTCAACACAACTTTTTCAGATTCACTTTTGTTAAAATGGCTGAAAACTGCTGTTTGTAACACAACCTTGCATTTCGGTAATTTGAATTATTTCAGCTCCAGACTTTGCTAAAACAATATCTGAGTCTGCCAGCTCCACATGGGTGTTTTTAATGACCTATCATAAAAAACAGTTCCAAAATGACTGCCAAATGGAATGGGGCAAGCTCCTGAGCAGGAAGTGCTTTAAAGAGGAAGTCCTGCTGTTTGTACAGAATCTAACTGATTTGGGCAGCATGCATCCTCCTCTCTGACCCCCCTGGATGGATGGTAATCTGACTTTCCACATCTCTCTCTTATCTTTTCAGAGACATTTTAGAGCAGAGGACAAGATCAAGGACGTGTTTTGACTTTGTTTGTGGCTTGATTGTAGGTGTTAAAAAAGCATGCTCAAATCACCATAAATCTTTATGAGCTGATGTGCTTTTCAAAACATTATGCACTGGCCTCAGATTTCTGTGAAAATATTATGATTTCTTATGATAAGCTGAAAACAGGCATGGTGACATAGTGGTTAGCATGGCCGCCTCACAGCAAGACTGTCCCTGGCGAGATAAAGGTGTTTCTCTGTGGGGTTTGCATGTTCTCACCATACTTGCATGGTTTTTTTTTTATGTGTACTCTAGTTTCCTCCCACAGTCCAAAGACATGCACATAAGACTACATAACTAGCTGAGTGTAATTGTGAATGATTGTGTGTGTGTGTGTGTGTGTGTGTGTGTGTGTGTGTGTGTGTGTGTGTGTGTGTGTGTGTGTGTGAGTTTTTGCCCTATGATAGATTGGTGAGCTGTTTAGGGTGTCTACTTCGCCTCGCTTTTGCACAGAGTCGGTTAAGATAGGCTCCAGCCTCCCTGCGATCCTAGTAGTATTAAGTATTAATCCAAACATTAGTCTTCCAGCACTAAATGAAATGTTACTCAAAAAAAATAGCACAGTATGTCAATAAAGAAAGCAGCATATCACGTATAAGAAACCACTTTTCAGAGGTTTGGTCCCCCCGGAAGAGCTGGAGGAAGTGTCTGGGGTGAGGGAAGTCTGGGCATCCCTGCTTAGACTGCTGCCTCCGCGACGCGGCCCCGGATAAGCGGAAGAAGATGAGATGAGATGAGATGAGAAACCACTTTTCAGACAAAAATATAATGAAGGCTGCTGTGATTTACATGCAAATAAAGAATCAAGTGTGGCAGTCAACATTTCCAGGAGAACTGGGGCTGGTTCTGTAAGATACCCGGTAGATACTGTACTTGTGAAACCGCACGAACTCTACCTGATGCTATTCTATTTTTAAACAAAAAATCATCACACCTAATATTGAATTACTTTCAATTATTACTGTTTACTGTGGTTTATGGAATTTTTAGGTAGAGATCTTTAATTTAGTGTCATTATTTATATGTAAATATAAGGCATCTTCGACATCATGTTCTACATCATTCCTTTGTGTACAGTATCTACTGGGTATCTTACAGAACCAGCCCCAGTTCTCCTGGAAATGTTGGCTGTCACACTTGATTGTTAATCTGCATATAAATCGCAGCAGCCTTCGTTATATTTTTATTGACATACTGTACTAACTTTCTTTATGTAACATTTCATTTAGTGCTGGAAAAGTAATGTTTGGAAATCTAAAGTGTTTTTTGTACTAACTTGCTAATATGCAAATTATAAAATAAAAATCTATAGCAAAGTTTATACAAAAAAAATAGGGTGCCTAAAACTATAGCACAGTACTGTATGTGCTGTACTGTATATTATAGGAAAAAGTTAGAGCTAACAGGAGGGTTGCACAAATACAAATAACCAGTATTTATAACCATGGTGAGCAGAAAGGCAGGAGAACATATTAGCTTCCAGTCCTGTCAGTCATGAACAAAAATCCGAGGTGAGAGAAGGAAAACTGCAAAATTGTACATCAACCCATCTTTGGAGATGACATGCGCATTTCTGCTCATGGCATTTGGAATTATTGGCAATTTGACTTTTCATAGACTTACTGTCAGCTCAAACTATTCTGGTCATGTACTCGGACCTCTTTAATCAACAAGGTGTTTCCATCCACAAAAGAACTGTTTACAGGATGTTTTTGTCCTTGTTTTCATGATTCTGTGTATAACAAAGTTTGTGAAAACCCCACGACTGCAGCAGTATCTGAAATACTCAAAACCAGCCATCTGGCACCATCTACCATTCCACAGTCACTAAGATCACATTTCCCCATTCTGATGATTTATACGAACATTAACTGAAGATATTGATCAGTATCTGCAAAGTTTTATGTATTATGTTGCTGTCATATTATTGGTTGATTGTATAAATGCCTGACTCTGTAGGTGTACCAGTTGCTCGAAGCAACTGTGTATGATGTGCACTGATTAGCCATAAGATTAAAAACATTACAACCACTGGATGTGAAGTGAGTAAAATTGATTACCTCCTTATAGTGGCATCTGCCAAGGAGTGGGATGTATTAGGTCGAAAGTAAACAATCAGTTTTTAAAGTTGTTGGGTTTGAAGCAGGAAAAGTGAGCAGGGGTAAAAAGATCTGAATGACTTTAACAAGGGCATTATTGTGATGCCAAATGACGGTCTATTAATCTCCAAAATGCTAGGTGTGGTTCCTTGTATGCAGTTGTAAGTAGCTACCAAAGGTGGTCCAAGGGGCACAACACATGAATTGGCAAGATTGTCATGGATACCCAAAGCTCACTGATGCAAGTGTGAAGTAAAGGCTAGTATGTTTGGGCTGTAGCACAAACTGCTAAGACTGTTAATGCTGGCGATGACAGAAAGACATCAGAACACACAGTGCATTGCAGCTTGCTGTCTATGGGATTGCCTAGCTGCAGACAGGTCACATGGTTTTATTGTTATGGCTGATCAGTGCAATTGATCACAGATCATATTTTATATCATTATATGTTTATGTTAATAAAATATATCAACTCTTCAACAAAAAAAGTATTTATTTCCATGTAAAATTGAATTATGCAGTCTAAAGACTCACATAGTGAACATCCCCAGAAATCTGCTCACATAAAACTTGAATCTTTCTACTCTTAAAAACATTATGAATTTTAGTCTATATAACTAGATAATTGATGCATGTGCATTCAATTTAGCAAACATTATTGCTAGTCTTTTTTAGCTCTTTGCTCATTAAGAGTAGATTTCTTGCCTGAATGAACAAAGAAACTCATGCTTTTCAACAGTACTTTAAGTGCCTGTGTTTCTGCCAGCCTTTCTCTTTCTTCTATGTTATTAATTCACTTGGAGACACGGTGGGGTTCAAGTTAATGGAATTACTGGGGATTTGGCTGAACCCAACTGCTCTACTTGGCGAACGAATCAAGGGACAGATTCTTATTTTCTTTTGTGCACCCTGCTCCCACCCGAGTCCCCGTTTCCCCCTCATTCGACCTGCTCACCTGGGCTCTTGTTGCCTTTTCAAAGGCTTGACTGGTTGAGTCAAGCCTTTAATTGATGAGTTGTAGATCCTTTGTATGTTATTGTAAAATGCTAACTCTGCTTGTTTGTATGCTTGTTAAATTAAATCTCAAACTGGAAAAGCTACAGAGCAATAGCAAAGACCTTAAACATAACTATGAGTACAAATGATTCAATAATATGGCAATGATATGTCAGTAAAAGGTTCACGGAGCCACAACTAATTACCCCTGGACAGGTATGCCACATGAGATTATACAAAACACATCAGAATAATAATGAAAACGGTAAAAAGATAAAGGAAAAAAATGCTATCAAACAGAGTTGAAAGCAGTAGAACAACAATTGCACAGAGATCAATATTGGATATCTTGCATCACAGTTCCTATACATAAGGTAAAAACACCTCTGCTAAAAAAAGGTACAGAGATGCACAGCACTCAACATTTAGACAAATCAGGACTCTTTTAATCCATGTTCTCTCTTCAAATGAAAAAAGCATGGAAAATTAAACTCTGGAAATTGTTCTGCACCTTGTTATAGAAAGAAGGGTTGCATGTATTATCCTTAACCTGGGTATACATTGGGGCCACGATATCCACAAACTCCATGATTTATAACCACGCATGGAGCACGATTGGGGTATAAAAAGAATCCAGGGTGCATCCAAGAGATGAAACTTGGAATCATGTTTACAATTTGAACAAGATACCCTCTGATGGTGCATCATGGTCTGTAATGCTCTGTTCGGTTAAGCTCTACTATGATTCCCACCTTCTATCACGATTGGCGTCAAATCTTAATAAATCATAATAATAGTGGCGAAATTTGGGCAAAAAATGGCCACAGTCACAGTACATATGTGAATAGCAAAATAATCTATTACCAACTGTGAAGCATGGTGGTTTAAATGTTATGGTTTTGCTGCCTCAGGAACATGGCAGCTAGCAGTCATTGATTCAACTATAAATTCTGCATCGTATTAAAGACTGCTTGAAGATAATGTGAGTCCACCTATGTAAAAGTCAAATTTTGCACTGTAGGTCAACATTGCAACATGAAAATTATCCTTTGCACACAACAAAATCCACCAAAAATGACTCTAAAAGAAGAAATAGCATTTTTTTAGTACTATGGGTTACAGAATATGAACACCACTGAAATGTTGTAGGGGAAGTAAAAGGTGCAGTACATGCAAGAAACTACACAAACACCTTGCAACTGAAGGAAAAGTGGACAAAAATTTCACAGAATCTTATTACTTATTATGCAAACCAGCTGTATGAAGTCACTTCTACTAAAGATGGCAATACTTGCTTCTTAGGGTTACTTTCTATACAAGAAACTATTGCAACCATTTGTTAAATAAACAGAAAAGTCTTATTTTCCTTTTTGTTTTTGTTTTTTTCTTCAGGAAATCACCTCCATTTACACCTAGAGGCAATTTGGAATAGCACATTAGCTGAATGTGCATGTCTGTGGATTGTGGGAGGAACACGGAGCACCAGAAAACCCACACAAGCACAGGGAGAACATGCAAACTCCAAATAAGAATGCCCTTGCTGACAATAGGGATCGAACCTTCTTGCCCTGTGCTTATAATACTAACTATTACACCATCGTGCCCCCCGTGGTCATTGTATTACAGAGGGTAAAATGTTTGCTAGTTCAAAAAGAACCAACAACAATTTCACTGGAACGTTCGTGTTTTTTTTAACAGTATGTAGTGAGATGTATTAGAGGAAGTTTTTCTCATTGGCCAAACAGGCAACCAGAATAACTCAAGAAGATCTTGCATGGCCTAGCCAATCTGCTGACTTGAACATTTATGGAGGATTTTGAAATTGTGAGTCCATAAGTGGAACGCTTGCAACATTGGGGAATGAAATATTTGGCAAGAAGGAAACCAAAACTGAACCAAAACCGGCCAAAGTTGACCACATCTCAAAGCCGTAATTGTCAACAACAGCTTTGGAACAAAGGAGACATACTAATACTGGTAATTTGTGGTGTCTGAAAGCATTATTTAAATCAAGTTTATTTTCAAACATATCATATACGTTTTGTTTAAAGTTATAAATGCAAAGTAAAGAGACATTATGTGTCTAAATTTGAAAAATAAGTTCAATTACCAATTTCCCCGATATGATATATTTTCAACTAAAGTATGTTACATGGATTGAAAGAAACATCTCAGACTTGTGGTCAAGTCTACAGTATAATTTTATTTGCTATAAAAAAAATGACAGAGTTGTGGCTGCCCTTTATGCTCAAATAATAGGCTGACTCTAGTCTGATGGTGTAGTACATCAGATATGTTTCCTGGAAATCAAGCCAAGGCTGCATTAGGAACAGCTATGAGAAGGATATGTTTCTTTTGTGGGTCACCATGTTCAGGCCTGAGAACCCTGAGAGGTTAAATAGAGTTACATGTGGCAGCACTTTAAAAGTAGCATCCTATCCCAATTTTAAGGGTAATTATCTCACAAATACAGCTGTAGTCTGGCCTTTCCATATTCTGTGCCAAGACAAAGAAGAAGCTGATGGATGCTCGTTTTACATGACCTGACCTGAAACTGCCATTTTTTTCTTGTCATCTGTGGGCCAGTGTGAGGTTGAAGAGAGGGGGAAAAGTAGAGGGAAAGGGGAGGGCATGTGAGCAGGGCGTGGAGGGGAAAGAAAAAAAGATACAAAAGGGGGCTTTGAAAAGGGGCCCTTTTCTCCCTGCAGTAAACTTTGCTAGCCACAAGATGATTTACAGTCATCAGAGAGGCCAGACAAAGGCTGTACAGCAGAGAACGGAGTCCTGCAATGAACAACAGAGAGAGATAGTTGAGAGAGAGAGAGAGAGAGAGAGAGAGAGAGAGAGAGAGAGAGTCAAGATACTGCATTGTATCCGGAGGGTATCTTAGAATTCACAGAAAGAAGGTTGTCTTTGTTGCATTTGGACAGCATAGCTTTATTGTTGCACAAGAACATGAGAGCTTTTCCAAAATTATTGTTTCCGTGCAGTATATTTATCGATATTGATGCACGATGTCACATCGCTGCACAACATGATTGCAAACAAAGATGACAGCAAACATATAAAACTGGCGAGTCGTTAGACACAGTGATTGAAAAATAGAAAGAGAAAGATGAATTGGTCAAACAGATGTACAAGAATGACAAAAAAGAAAAGACGGAAACTATTGAGAAATCTCAACAGAGCCAGAAACAGCACTTGGAAATTCCAGGGCTCTGTATCGTGTTGTCAAAGAGTTTACAAACAAAAATAAACAGAGACCACCCATTAGATTAACAAATAAAAAAACTGTATAAAAAAAGGAAGAAAAAAGAAATTAAGATAAAAGAAAAGAAAGAAAGGAAGAAAAAAATGAAAAAAAAACAAGATGAAAAATCACAGCGATTGCAGGAACATTTTTAATCAGTGCCCCACACTAGATGACCTGCATGACTTCAGCAATGATGACCAAGTGACAGCAATGTGTGGAAGTGTGAACTTGGCAGACATCAGTGAGACTGAAGTAAAGGAGCCATAGCTAAACTAAAGAATGGTAGACTAGATTCAATCAGAGCTGCTAAATTATGCTATGGTATTGAACAGCTCACCAATTCATAACAGGGCCAACATACACACACACACACACACACACACACACACACACACATCCATTTACACGCACACAAACAATTGTTAAAAGTCTATTAGGTAAATTTGAGGCAATTTTGAACAGCCAATTTTTTTTTTTTTTTTTTTTTTTTGTCAATGTCACTAGTTATGGTGTGAATATTTGGAGGTGGATGAAGTGGGGATATGCTGAGTATGGCTCCACTGTGACATTGTCCCTTGACATTGACCTGGTGAAATAATCTTGAACACACAAATTATTAAAAAAAGAGTGTAACTCCTCAATACTAAATAATTCATAGTCCATACAGATGTTTTCCGCAGGTATTTTCTAATATGAATAATGTGTTTGGAGACAAATCTCTCTCACAAGACTCACTATTTCAGTACTTGACACACACAAAGATCTTACAAGGTATTGATTATCAATCACATGATTTCACTGCCAAGCCATTTATTTTATTCTCTTATTCTCTTGTGTTTTTGACCCCGTTCTGCTTTCTGCATTTTGTGCTTTTGTATTCATCTCCTTTATTCAGTTTGCTGATTGCCTAATACTCTGCCTGTTTTAGATGATGCCAGACATTTTAAACTGTTTTTTTCTGTTCCGTTCAATAAAGCTTTTTCTGCACATGCAGCCTTTCTGCTCGTAACTCTGGCACTTTAATAGGATCAAAGGAATGTTCCTTAAACCATTAAGAATAATCTATTCCAATAATAACAATATAATAGTTAATCATTTGCTTAAATTTTCCATATATTAGTGACTGTGTGATCACAATTTTGCTGCATAGCCCATCTAATTTCATGTATCACTTGCATACGCCTTTAAAGTCAGTAAATAGCACCGCTTGAGATTTGGCAAAAATAGTTTGGTGTGCTTATTTTAGCAGGTTGAGAGGCCCCCATGTTTCATACAGAAAGGAAAGCATCAATGACAAAAGAAGGGGAAGGTCTAAGCTCACCCTTTTTGTTAGAGTATTTACAAATGTTGCAATCTTGCATGTTCATGACATTCATTTCAATAGCATGTCATTTGAGCTCCAACATTGCTTTAGTGCTTGACACTTGCTGTTAACCTGGGAAGTATTCTGAGCTCCCTTTTTTGTATAGTATGCCATAAATATAATTTACTGGTGTAGCCGATGTCCTTCAGTTGGTCTGAGGACATGTCTTGTGAAAATTTTGTGCATTGCCTGGTCAGTTTACATTGTGTAGCAATATCATTTCTAAATTACCACAATGCAGCTAACAGAATGTGAGGTTGACTTTAATAATTCAGCTGTTCTGATTTCCTAACTGGTTCTTGATTTGGATTGTCATTCTGAACCTGTCCATTTTTATACAAAAGACCAGTTTTACTTTCTGATTTGAAAACATAATCATTGTTTGGTCCGGTGTTTAAAGTAAAGTACCCAGATCTATACATGGGCCATTAAATGAAAAGACGCTAAGTGTTATCATTCCAATGTTTAGAAGGAACTCTTTTCTATACAAAACATTAACGGTGTAAGAATCAAATTCTTTCACAAAGAGTTTATACTATAAAACATTTTTGCTTTTCCTGAACTCTTTTTCCTCCTATGAGAATACTTTGATTTATAACTCCAGAACACTCCAGGGTTTTGACCTTACACTTGAATTGTCTCTAAGTCTACCTTTACTATGAAACCAGAGGCCAAAAATATGACACTTTTTTTCCCCTCTTACCAACGCCTTGTTCACAGGTCTTTCCCCCTCACAATATCCCTCTGTAGTGGAGGTTTGTTTCACAGCTGGGCAAATAAAAGTGGTTTTGTGTTGGTGGGAACCCCGCGTTTTCCAGCTATTCATCAACATCCCATAAAAGCAGAACAGGTGTTGGGTTTCAGGCCGAAGGGCAATGGTAGGGCTCTTGTTCCGACGTAAAAAGCCAAGCTAGAGCAAACACGTCAATCTAGCTAAGCCAACGCCACTGCTTATTACACCGGGGTCTGGGCTCTGCTTTGATAACAGAATGAAAAGGTGATAACAGCCTTTAAGAGCCACTTCTCATTACAGAGTCATGAGATTCCTAGGGATCACTGTTAGCATGTTGCGTGCATAACAAGATGAGAAGGATACCAAAAGAAAACATGGGATGCCAGAAAGCAGCACATGGTGTCCTGTGATATATTTGTATAGAGTAGAAGATAATGGTGACCTTGGAACCAAGAAGAATGCAATATCTCTAAGCAAAATTAATTTCTCAGTCAGGAATATCAACAATGCCTTGTAATGTGTAAAAACCATGATAAAACCATTAATGGTATTGGTGTACAGCACAGTGTAGTAATATAGGAAAATACATCTGTAGAGTAATATTTAACCTTTATGTCCTAATGTTCTATAGCATTCTCATCTCTATGCTGTCAGGCTGGTAATACTGTAGACAGCTTGTATCTTACCAGCAGAAAAAATACAAATATATATATATATATATATATATACATACACACATTTTATGAGTTATATTATTATAGGCGAGCTGTTTAGGGTGTACCCCGCCTTCACCCATAGTCGGCCGAGATAGGCACTAGCCTCCCCGCAACCCTAATTACAATTAAGTGGCTTGAAATATGAATGCATAAATTAATTATTTAAGCCATATTAACCATAGCAGGCTGTTATCAGACCCTGCTACTTGATGTATCCTGCACTTGGGAATAATTTTATAATAAAATTATTGACAGCTAATAATGAAATTCATTTTTTTAAATTGTGTTTTCAGGTAATATAACTAATTATATGCTATTAAAATAACTTAAATAGAAACATGTTTCAGGTAGTCTGTTTACTATAATTTCCAGAGGTGTCAATAATTATGTCATGTATGTTTTTGTTTAGGGCAGCACAGTGACGCAGTTTTCAGCACATCCGCCGCACAGCAAGAAGGCCTGGGTTTGATTTCCAGGCTCGGGCATTTCTGTGTGGAGTTTGCATGCTTGTGTGGGTTTCCTGCTGGTGCTCCGGTTTCCTCCCACAGACCAAAAACATGCACATTAGGCTAACTGACTATTCTAAATCGCTCCTTGGTGTGAGTGTGAGTGTGAATTGATGCATGTGTGTCGTCCTTGCAATGCCTGGGCGAGGTATTCAGGGTGTACCTGGCCTTTGCGCCAGCCTCCCCACGACCCCAAATTAGGATTAATTGGCTTAGAAAAGAAAAGATGAATGTTTTTGTATAAAAAAAAGTACATTATTCTTTGGTAAAGACTTTGTTTAAGATGGCGACACTCACCATGGATGCTTTCCTTGAAGGCTGTGGAGCAACAGTGGGAGAACTGCATGCTTTGGTGATCAGCATGTCTTGTATGTGTTGGTGGTCAGATGACTGTTGCACAAACTTTAGACTGGAGGATTCATTAAGATATCAGGATGTTTTGTAACTGACTGACCAATTATTTACAAAGTGGTTGACCTTGAGCCTGCAGAGGACTTTTCTGCTCGTAACATATAGAGTTAGTGTAAATTGTTTCCCAGCCATTAACCAGCACTGACCCAGAAAGTGTTCCATGAAGATTTCTGGTAACTATGACTGTATGACAGTGGTATTGATTGTCAGTTCTGAATGATACATCAGTCTGTGTTCAGCCATTAGGACTAATGACTGCCAGGAATTTCAGCCTACTGTTGAAGTTTTCATTTTCATTTCTGAGAGTGCTCAGTCTTTTCAGAAGCAAGGGCTCCAATTGAAATGGGATCCCTGATAGGCTAAATCACATCATGGACATTTTTAATACTTTTGAACATTCTTCACTCTATATTTGATCCCATTGGGTTCCTTGTGTACTCACGGCTTCTGGAATCGTTCTTTATGACATTCTTGCCCACAGTTCAATTCAATTCATTTATTTATATAGACATGCACATTAGGCTAATTGGTTATTCCAAATTGGCTAGGTGTGAGTGTGATTTGTTGTGTGTGTG
The DNA here is from genome assembly GCA_028564935.1 of Neosilurus hyrtlii. NCBI lineage: Eukaryota > Metazoa > Chordata > Actinopteri > Siluriformes > Plotosidae > Neosilurus > Neosilurus hyrtlii. The sequence continues at coordinate 2,730,486 of JAOUQZ010000008.1, read as the reverse complement.
TTGGTCCTGTGATGGATTAGCAAGCTGTTTTGGTTGTACAACACCTTCATCCAGAGAGTCTCCCCACTACCCTAGTGGGATTAAGTGGTTCAGCAAATAAATGAAGAAGTGACTTATGAATTTAAACATTCATTCATTCATTCTTTTTCTAAGACGCTTAATCCTAATTAGGGTCGTGGGGAGGCTGGTGCACATCTCAGCCAACTCTGGGCAGGGGTGGGGTACACCATGAACAGCTCACTAGGCCATCGCAAGGCCAACATTCACACAACTATTCACACTCACACCTAGGGGTGAAATGGAATAGCCAATTAGCCTACTGTGCATGTTTTTTGACTATGGGAGGAAACTGGAGTACTTGGAGAAAACCCACGCAAGCACGGGGAGAACATGCAAACTCCATATAGAAATGCCTGAGCATGAGAATCTAACCCATGCCTTGAATTTAAACATATGCTTTTCTATATAAAACCTTTACATCCCAAATGAGCAAGCCTGTGATGATGGTGGCAAAGAAAAACTCTCTGAGACAACATGAGGAAAAAAACAAGCAAGAAATAAATGGTGGTTTTAACATGAAGTCTAGTGTGTTATAACGGTAATAAAAATTATTGTCTAATTGCAGCCTAAATTATTTTAGCAAAAGCCTCCATTCTGAGGTGATAATGTCTGGCTTCTAACATTGCATGTGTTAAACCACATGGCTATAAAAGATGAAATTATAATATATCTTACATTGTGGTTTCAGTCAAGGCCCAGAGACACTCCAAAATGGCTTCAGGATAGAACGATGCAGCTGATTGCAGCTTCTTCCTTTCATAATATGCAGGAAGAGCAATGCATCACTGGTTTCCTCCCTACAGAGAGGTGGAAGACATTTTCTGTATATTTTTTCCTGCCAGCCATCAACAGTGGCTACACACCACAAAGGGATTTAAAAAAGACTTTATTCCTCCTATAAAAAAGCAGGTAGATTAAGCTATAGGGAAATCTGAGACCATTTTAATGTGCGTTGCTTGTCACTTCCTGTTTTGTCTGTCCAGTTATGTCCAGTAAGTATCAAGAATACTGCATGTTCAGTACCAACAATATGTTACATCTTTATGATAGACCGTAAAGGTTGGGGTTGATGTGGCTGTATTTTCATGAAACAAGATCAAATCATGCTTGGCAGCTGGTCAACAACGAAAGGGAAATACCCTTTTTTGTGCAGAGCTTGCACAGTATTACATCATACCGTTCTGTACTTACAACACAAGAGTTGAATATAAACACACATGCTTTTAATTTACAGTATAACTTGCAGTTGTAAATAATGAAATCAGCATATGCATTTCACAAGAAATGATGTAATTTCAGGGTCTTTTACAGTTCAATGCACAATTGTGATGACATTGTCCACATTCACCATAAATTGCATGGCTTTCAGATGCTTTTAGTGGCATATTATCTTTTCTTCAGGGCCATGAATCCTTTAAAACATCATTATTTTCATTTCATCATATCCTCATTACTGATGATTGTTTTGCTTGTAATGACTATACAGACACAGATAGCTGTTACCACTTAGCTCAATGAGACGTTTTCTTTTAAGAGCAATGGATTAAGCAAATGTGGGTGTCCAAAAAGCATCCTTCTCATAATCAACAACAATCAAAACATTCACAGTCACGCATGTGCTTTGATTTTAAATGCACCACCATGTACACAGGCTTCCAGATGAAAGATTGGACGAAAAAAAATGACAAGTGAAAGATGTCCTATTGTTTATCAAGGAAATAAGAGGTAAGCAAAGGAGACTGTCCCCACCCCCTTTAAAAAAATAAAAAGATTTCTGGATTAAAATGTCATCACCACTGAATGAGTACAAAATTATTGCTTCTTTCATTCTAAAAGTGAACCTGAAGTCCTGCTGAGCCTGTTGAGTTTATAAAAAATGGACTAGAATGATGCACTTCAAAGAATGGCTCATATACTAATTCAATTAAAAACAACTAAAAAGGTCACAGGGCGGTTAGCACGTCTGTCTCACAGCTAGAAGATCCAGGGTTCAAGTCCTAGACTATGGGGTTTCTGTGTGGAGTTTGCATGTTCTCCCCATGCTTGTGTGGGTACTCTGGTTTCCTCTTACAGTCTGAAGACATGCATGTTAGATTTAGTGGTTGTTTCAAATTACCCCTAGGTGTGAGTGTGACTGGTAATGTATGTGCTTGCCCTGTGATAGTCTGAAGAGCTATTCAGGGTGTTCGCCCAGTGTCGGTTGAGATAGACTCCAGCCTCCCTATAACCCTAATAGCATTATTAGGGTTATAGGGAGAGTGTTTTGGGAAAGACGTATTCATAAAATATAATTGTACTGTTACAAAATAGATTTAAATCATTCCCTAAATTCCTAGATGGATTCTTTATATTTAAACTTTTCCTGTAAAAGAAGTTTAAAAGTCTAAAATATGCTCAGTCTAAAAAATGTGAAATATTTGAAATCTGTGACAGTAAAAAACTGTCCTGTGTTTTATATACAGTAGAGATTTAGTATTTCTACACTTTAGAGCTGTAAAGTTTCAGTTTTCATCGTGAACTGAAAGGAGTAGTCCAGTCTGGCATTATTATAACAAAAACACATGTTTAACCATAAAATTGAAACACAGAGAGGTTTTTTAACAGGTCACGCATCTGCTTAATATTTTTGCAAAAGCTTTTTTAATAGTTAGAATAGATGATACAATTAATGAAAGCTGAATGACATTGTTCAATGGGGGACTCCAATGTGGGGTATTACAGTAGATCACAAGTCTGAAGAGTGATGATGCTATAGCCGTCTATGATAGAGAGAATAATAATATTAAAGGGTCCAGGATATAATTGGCTGTTTTTGACTACTTTTAATTTTTCCTTTATACTTCACCTTAAAAAACTGTTTACCTTGCCTTGTTTGTTTTTTCAACATGTTCAACATGTGACCTCACAGTTACTTTTTTATTTTGACATACTGTATTAGCACATTAGACCTACAATAGCATAACCCCCCCCCACACACACACAAAATCCAAATAGAAAAAAGGTTGGGTTTTTTTGCTGGGAAAATCACAAACATGTTTATTGATCGTTTTTTATAACTTAGAATGCAAACATAAATTGTAAATTTAAAAAAATGATTTACAAATTTAGCACTGACATTTCCAGGGTGTGTTATTCCTCCTGTTGTCCACTTGATGGCAGTGTTTATCTCCAGACTACCTTGGCAGGTTTTTTTGCTGATATCACGCTGTGTAAACTGCAATCACAGGAAGTTAAATTAAAAGTATTATATTATTAATCATAACTCTGATTTTACTTGGCCTATCAACACCATTTAAAAACCGCTTCATAGTTTGAAGTCGGCATTTCTGACACAAGTTGAAACTGAGACTCGGCAAGACACTTTCTCTGCGTTTTCCTGCTACGACTTCTTAAATCGGCCATTTGATTGATTTGGACTAGCCGGCGCGTCCAGCGACTCCTAAGGGTTAAATTTGGGTGCAAATCTGTAAGTAAAAACCCCCCCAAAGAGTGTTGAATGTGTAATAGATTTTTAATGCTCTATCTGTCTATCTAGGCGGCAGGGTTGCGTAGTTGTTAGCACATGCGCCTCACAGCAAGACGGTCCTGTGTTCATGTCCTGGGCTCTGCGAGGGTGTTTCTGTGAGGAGTTTGCATGTTCTCCCTGTGTTTGTGTGAGTTTCCTTGGGGTACTCCAGTTTCCTCAAACAGTCATATCTATCTATCCACCAAAATATCATGCAAAATGTTCTCTAAAAAGTGGAAAATTAAGTGTAAGCACAGAGGGGACCATGCTTTCGCTGTTGCAGCTCCGAGATTGTGGAATGACTTGCCCCTTTATGTAAGACAGGCCCCCTCGTTACCAATTTTTAAATTTCTTAAAATGCATTTTTTTTTCCTGGCCTTTCCTGTCATTTTTTAAAATATGTATTTAATTGTTTTTATGTATTGTTTTAATCCTCTGTACTGCACTTTGCATCAACCGGTGTTGTTTTTTTAAAATGCTCTATAAATAAAAGTGAATTGAATTGGATATAGATATGTGAACAATACTATTTGCAAGATGATTGTGCTTCTGAAATGTGCTTCTAGCAATTCCTTCTAGCCATTGTTAACAACTGAGCCAAATTTGAATAAGATTTGTTGGCTGAGTATTTAGTCTAGCCAGAAGGACATATTTACTGTCTGGGGGCATGTGACTGAACCCTTAGTCTCGTACTGCTGTGATTATACTGAATCCTGGTAAGTGTCTGAACAAGAACTACTATTTGTTATGACTATTCCCTGAAAAACTATCAGTTGAACAAGAAAAACCAGTCTGGAGGGATATTAATCCTTTTGTAACCAGTCTTGTTTTTATCCATTATTTTTTATTTAGCCTTTATTTCACCAAGAAAATTCTCATTGAGATTAAAAATCTCTTTTACAAGAGTTTCCTGGCCAAGACAGGTAGTAGCATAAATTACATATTTAACACAAGACATATATTCATAATAAACTATTAAATAAATTATAAAATCATAAAAATTCTAAAAGGGAAAATGTTTTGAACAATCTATATCTTCTCTGCAAGTTCATATATCATATATTTTCTTCTAAGCAAGTTATATATATATATCTCAACTAGTATATATCAAGTAATATATAGCTCCTAAGTAAATATACTATATATCATATATTTTCTCCTGGGTAATTTCAAGTTTTGGATTGAAATTTTTTTATTCATTTAAAAGAGCCGTGCAGTGCATTTTGTTCTATTGTGTTTACTTTGAAACACTGTCTTACATCCTGTCCCATCATTCTGAATTATGTACATTCATTGACAAGGAACATCAAGTTCTATAAGTGTGTCACCAGTGTTGGTGCCAACAACAAATTGCTTTCTAAGATGAATGTAACTGAGTACATTGAGTTCTTGTTTCTGTTATAGCATCCTTTCAAATGGGGGTGTGTGAAGGTGGAAGGGAAGGTGGGGGGGGGGGGGGGTGTTGTTGTTGAAACCACAGTTACAGTTACAAAATTATCTCCCAGCCTTGGACATTTTGGCAGCAGATCCTCCTTGAAGGCAGTCTGTATTGGGTCATCCCAAGGGGGTGCAGATTAGTCACTGTTTTGAAGAATGAATAGATTACTCTGTACCAGGCACAGTGTTTCAGCATAACCCAGGTGGGAGGGGATGTAAACCAGAATTCTCATATTAACCCTTCCTTGCATACTTAGACTTACAAATTTCTTCCCACAAAAGTATGACTAGTCACACTGGACAAGAAAGTTATTCTTTTTTTTAAACTCAAAAAAGATATAAGTTTCCTTGAAGTGGTATGTGGCATTATATTACTTTTGGGTTTGCAATTAAAGCAACTGTTCGATTGGTAACCCAATCTGTTGCTGAAATGAACAGTAATAAAGCATGGCTTGATCCTCAATGAAACATCAAACACCTACAGAGCATGCTATTAATCAAACTGCCAAAAGTCTGTGCACTAGGAGCATTAGTCTGTTAAATGCTTATTGTTGTGTAAAAGTTATTATTTTTAGAGGGGTATTAAAAAGGAGGATCATTTTTCTTAATTTGGCACATGCATACACTCACACTGATAAGGGAAGTGGAACTGGGAAACACACACACACACAAACACACACACACACACACACACACACACACAAAACAGATTCTTTGAGGGCTCACAACTCATCTGTCAGCATAGCCTTATTTCAGGCTCATACAGCTGGCTAAAAGTCAGGCTTAAAAAACACACTCCCTTGTCTTCCGTGCTACTAAGAAACTAACACAGACTGGAAAAAAACTTCCATTCTCATACAATATAAAGGTTTATGCTTATAACAAATGTTATACCTTTCACAACAGACCAAAGAGAGGTCTGTGATTGAATCAGAATCAGAACACTTTATTGATCCCAGAGGAAATTGTGTGTACACAATTACATATAATCTGCATATACACACACACACACACACACACACACACATATATATATATATATATATATATATATAAATTAAGTTAAATTAGAAGTTACTAATATCTACATAGACAGATACAGAATCAATCCTGATCATTCATTGATTTTTTTGTAACTCTTAACCCTTAGAGTAGTGGAGAGGCTGGCGCCCATCTCAACTGACTCTGGGCAAGGGCAGAGTACACCCTGGACAGCTTTCCAGGCCATCGCAGGAATGTAATAAACAGTAGAATGTAAATGTAGTGCAAATGCAAATGTATAACAGTGGATATTGTTGCTACGTGGAGGAGTTGTACACTTTAATGGTCTCTTACTGAATGTGCTCCTGTGACTGGTCAGCAGGTTGTGAATTGGGTAGAAATAATATAAATAACTTGGTGAAAAAACTTCTATTGTTAATACAAATGTGACCCATCACCACAAAATGAGTCTTAATGTACCAGTTTTCTGAGTTAAACAGAATGTATTTCAAGTTTAATTTAATTGAAATTATTTATGGGTGGCACGCCAGCCATGTCTCTCACTGTCTGTGGTGAGAGGCATGTAAAAAAAAAACAATGCCGTCATTCGTAAAGAGGAGGCCGCTGGGATGCCATCAGTGTGTTTCTGCCCTGTGATGGTCTGGTGAGCTGAGAAAAATCATCTTACTCAGAAAGTCAGTTTGGTACATTGAGGCTCATTTTGTGTTGATGGGTTATAAATATGAGTAGCATGGGACTGACACTTTATTTCATGTTTGCACTAGATCATGTAAAACATTCTTAAACCATTACTAGTACGATTTAAACATAAAAGGGTTCTTGAAGAAAAATATCATCACACACCTATACCACACAAATTATCCATGGTAAAGTGGGTTCTTAGGTATTAATTTCTTTCTCATGACCTCAAACCCAAACGTTTGAGTCATTATTGTGTTGATGAAGTATATGACTGTATGCCACACTGCAGCTGTGCTGTGGTTTGTGAAGTATCATGATAAGAGGGGTAGCTTTGTTTTGAGATTCATGCCTTTTAACCTCTTCTTCACATCGAGGTGTGTTGAAAAATTTCAGACAAGCCAGAACCTGAATAGCAAAGGCAGTAAGAGAAAGACGTTTGAGTGAGACCACACAATAGACATAATACCACAGAGGAAGCCAGAGGCCATTGGATGTAACAGCAAAATCCTTTATTTTGGAGCTTCCCAATGAATAAAGATTTTTTTATTCAATATCTGAGCACTGGGTCAGATTACATATCGAGGCATGTCGACTATAGAAACCTTTAGAAAAACAATTGGATGCATATCTGGATAAAACGTATATGGCTGGAAGGTCTGTGTAATTGTGAAGATCAGAAATTTCATTAGCTTAGTGTGTAATAATGTTCCACATATCAGACCTCGAAGCTCGATTACCATCCTGTTTTGCTCGGACACTTCTTGGCCTGTTGTGATGCTTGGCATGGTTGAAGAGGATATTGTCTGGCCAGTGAGAGCCAGAAAAAGATAAAGAATGTGAGAAAGACTGATAAAGAGATCATCCAGCCTTTTAGATCAACAAACTCTGTTGTGTGCTGTCTGCTTGCTTGTTTTCTTATGGCTTTTTTAGAAAAAGAAAAACGAACCCAGGGGTTCGTCAGATTAATAAAAAAGGAAAATCTAAAGATTTTATAAAAATGAAAGCACTGCATGCTCAAAAATCAAGTAGTCTCCTTTGCTGCTTTTGTTTTACTTTTTTATGTTTTTTTAGATAGGATGTATTTAACATTTTATGATTACATGCAGGCAGCATATTGACACAGTGGTTAGGCTCAGGTGTTTCTGTGTGGAGTTTGCATGTTCTCCCCATGCTTGCGTGAGTTTTCTCCGGGTACTCTGGTTTCCTCTCACAGTCCAAAAAGCACACACAGTAAGCTAACTGGCCGATTTAAATCGCCCCTAGGTGTAAGTGTTAATAGTTGTATGTGTTTTGTCCTTGCAATGGCTGGCAAGCTGTCCAGGGTGTACCCTGCCTTTGGCCAGAGTCGGCTGAGATGAGCACCAGCCTCCCCGCAACCCTAATTAGGATTAAGCAGCTTAGAAAATGAAGGAATGAATGCATAAATGATTACAAGCTTAATGTGACATCCATCTTGATTCTGTCCCAAACTCTTTTCATATGGCCTTCATGCTCTCTGTTCTGTTTTACTTGGTCTCTTATCTATTTCTTGGTACTCCTGTTTAATAAGTCTGATCAGAGTATTCATATAGGAAAGCTAGACACCACATTAGACACTGTAGCGATCGACTTTCATGCATCAGTAACTGCATTACATTAGTAGAAATGAGCATTGTTCATTTGATGATCTACACTGATATGATCATTTGTAACTCACTTTATTTAAACTAGTTTTGATCAAATTTGTTTTGTTTCAGGTGGAATACATTTCATAAAGTAAATGTAAATGCAGAGGTGCATGCACCAGTGATGATCTGACTGACCCTAATTTGACTGAGTTTTTAGCACTGGTGCCTCTTAGGGAGAAGGTTTAAAGTTTGAATCTGAAACCAAGCGCATTTCTGTGTGAAATTTGCATGTTCTACCCATGTGTACTGTTTCCTCCAGGTACTCCAGTTTCCTCACACAGTCCAAAAAAGCATGCACATTAGGTCATCTGGCTACTTTATATGGCCTATAGGTGTGAATGTGAATGGCTGTTGGTGTTTGTGTAAGACCTGCTACAGAACATGTTAGATAAAGGTGGTACGGTAACACAACATATGAAACAAGTTGAACTGCATTATAATAATCACAGTAAACTTGACAAGTTAAGTCAACAGTGGTCCATTGCAAATCCAAGTACAAATACAGAGGAACCCAATAAAACCTGCCACATTTCAAAGGTAAATAAAAGAAAAAAAAAATAAAGATAGTTATTAAAGTTATTAAAGACAGTTTTATATATATATATATATATAAATTGTTAAAATATACATTGTTCTAATTCCTACATTAAGTCACTCATAAGATAAAACGACATATTCCTTGAGCTCTTATCTCTGGGTTTAGTGATTTTATGTGCAAATTATTCTTACATCCAAATATTTCAGAGTGTCTTGCATTTTCACAGAATATATACACTGTGCTCAGTTCAGATTAAGAGGGACAATCTGGAAAACTGCCTTTATTAAGATAGTGGCATCAGAGGTGAGTAAATCTTTGCTTGAAGTTGCATCTAGGCTTCTATATTTAGAATAATATACCCATAATGCATTTTGCTGTTTGTGAGAAATGGGGAGTATAGCACCATTAAAAGAAGGGTTTCTTTTTTCTTTGTTTCTAACAGAGTATTTCATGCTTTACCGTATACATGGGTTTTTATTTTTTTCCACTTGTCCTGTTCTTCATATTTTCCTGTGATGTTGTCCTTGGCCTGCCCATGTGGACTCTGATAACCATGCTAGTCTGTGTTTTGATGTTTTCATGATGTTCCAACTAGCTGTTGGATAAAGTCAAATGAACACACTTTAACATTGTACTTTGGTATTTGATGTTTATACCTGAATGATAAGGATTCTAAGTCTATAAAAACTCATTCTTATTTCATTATTTTCATTTTTTAAGTCCATTTCATTTGTTATCAGGTGTTCTGACAAATATTTACAGAAGGTGTGTAAGTATAAACAGCAACATTATTTGTGTATATGGATTCCCTTTATTCTGTTCATTCATTTCTGAACCGCTTATTCCTAATTAGGGTTGCGGGGAGGCTGGCGGCCATCTCAGCCGACTCTGGGCGAGGGCAGGGTACACCCTGGACAGCTCGCCAGGCCATTGCAGGGCCATCAGTCACACAACCATTCACA
>JAOUQZ010000008.1:2686294-2703590 GCA_028564935.1 Neosilurus hyrtlii | reverse complement strand
TCTCTCTCTCTCTCTCTCTCTCTCTCTCTCTCTCTCTCTCTCTCTCTCTTTCTCTCTCTCTCTCTCTCTCTCTCTCTATCTCTATCGCTGCCTCTCTTGTCTTACCAATACAAAAATGGAGTAGAGGTTTGGATGGTTAAAAGGTAATGGTGTCAGGAGGCCACAAGCAGTGACTGATGTAAATATAGAAAGATACCAAGGTCAAGTCCAAGGTCAGTTTTTTAAAACTAAGAAGAAAAAAGATCACTGTTGTGTTTTGTCTTTAGCAAGCACATCAGATGTTTTTGGACAATTTCTCAAATGAGTAATAGTTTATTTTATTATTATATTTTATTTTTTATGAACTCATGTATAGCACCATTAACAGTGGACTTAAGAAAGCTACACTGTTACAAAGTCAGGCTGGGGCTGATTTCTATCTAGCTCAGCCTGTCAGTGGCAGTCACATCTGGTTATTACACTGTCAAACGCCCCCCTGGATATCCTCTTGCCACATGGCGGATATTTTTCGGTGTTTAAAGCTGTTTTGTCCCTAATCTGTTTGGAGCAGCGATTGAATGGATACATAAGAGATACAGTCTTGTGTGTATCGAACGTGGAGGATTATGCTGGATTATTTGCTCTTTCATACTTTGCTCCTCCAAAATGTCTTCATGTGAGTAACAAGAGTAAAGCAAACATTATCCAGTCAAAGTACTCAAAAGGAATGACTCCAAAATGATAAGTTGCGTAAGTTGTTATTTTTTGGGTGTTGGCATGAACTGTTCACACGTGTCCTGTTTACAGCAGTTTTGCAAACGGGGTGGAGTTCCAGATGCCACGGAAGAAATATATAACAAATTATAAATATTTAAAATGATTGAATCAGACATGCCAACTTTTACACAGCTGTATGCTTTAATATCTGATTGAGGTGGAATGTAAACAGTATGCCCAAAGAGCAGTAAAAATGGCAGATGAGCCAATGGGTGTGTGGTATTTGGAATGATTGACAGGTGTGCAGGTGTTTTTACTTACCCCCTGAAGTCCTGCCCTCCTCGCTGCTTTTTGTTTTCTAGTCATGGTCTGGTTTTGTGCCTTGACAGATGGAGCAACTTCTCTTTCTGTTAGTGTAAATCAAGAATGTTTTGAATTCATTTGAGCCAAGAGTTCAATGTTTCGGTGTGTAACCCACCTCACTCCCGAAGGCTATGGAGTCAGCTGCAGCTTCCTTTGCGACCCTGAAAGAGCGGAACAGATAATGGATGGATGGATAGAAGATTAAATTAGGTGGGTGGGGTACAAGTTCTCAAAAACTATGAAGTCAGCCTTGGGGTTGTTGATTGTGTTTGGTTTACCATGTTTGGTCTTGACCGGAAACAAAACATGACCCCAGTAAGACTTTATGGAAAACAGAGTAAAAGTCACAAATGCAGTGGGTGGGGGTGTTATAATTCCCCCACATAATTCCTATTATGCCATCATTCTGACCTTGTGATGCAGTGCATTGCTCAACTGTAACAGTTCCTTTGTCACGCAATGGTTTTTAGATTTTATTCTTCAGATCTAAAATTACAAAGAGGTATCACTTTTAAACATATATAAGGTAATTGTTTTAATGAGGGATCATGAATATATAATGGTTAATATTTGCATTAATTGTGTTTAAGACTACTTCTCTACAACTTGTGCTCTTGTCATGTGTAAAGATGGAGTGACTCACCATCACCGTGCTCACCAAGAGCGCTGACAGGCTTCGGTCTATAAAACTGACCATCTCCAAACATAGCTGCGACATAGCATTTGTAGATACGCTGGCTAGATTGCTGCTGAGCTAGGACATGGGACCTGTTGCCTTAAACCTGGCACTTCAACCTGCCACATGTCATGGCTGTTCCCTTGGAAAGCCTCTCCTTGTGAAAGTGATACGGTAAGAAGAATGAGCTGTCTTACATGTCATATGAAGGGTTTTGATGGAAAGGCAGATGGGGAAAAAAAACAGGGCTAAGATCTCTTAAATATGCTGGGAGGCTGATATCTGGTTCAGCGTGGGTCACTGATGGACGTGAACAACATAGGATACTTTGCCTTTGGAAATTAAACAGGAGTGAATATAGCTACAATTGGCTGAATCTACTCATCAACTTATCAAGTGTCTAGAGATAGATAGATGGATCGTTTGTCCTACTGTGTTACAGGTCAAGTGAACAAGAATGAAGTGTTGTGCAGTTGCATGTGAAGGCTACATGCTAATGTGTATCATGAGCTGTTTATGGTTGCTGTTGTCTGAAGTATTTGGTTGCTAAGTAGGCACGGACAAGAATGTTCAGAAACTGAATGTTTGGCATGAGGATCAGAAAAAAACTTGTCTTTCTCTGCTTGCACATGGGCTATTTTTACTGATTTGTATGTTAGTTGAAGTTGGAATTCCTGGTAATTTGGCTAATTTATGGCCCTAGCTAATATAATATATAATAAATTGTTCTAAAACTAGGCAGCATAAACTTGTGTAATCTGTTTGGCAATATTTCAATTAATGTCTGTATCAGAAAAAAAATATTTTAAATAAAACAAAATTGAAAAAAGATATTTATGCTGAAAATATTAGGATTTTTTTTTAATCTGTAAAATGTATTTTTTTTTATGTATATTAAGACTTACTTTAAATGTTTATTAAATCAGCTGCTTCCCGTACGTTTATAAGTTTAAAAACTGTGTATACATGTATCACAATAATCCATCCTCAGTACAATCTATATTGTACATATTTACATCTTAAATTTATTTAATTTATTCTTTTAAAGATTAAAGACTACTTTGCTAAAGCACTACACAACTCTCTGCAGTATTATTGCTTATTTGGTTGCAGTGCGATTTTACCATCATGGTTTTATTTATTTATTAAAAAAATTTCCCCCTTATTTAGAACATATGTTCTGCGATCTTGCATTTTGAATACCACTAGTAAATTTTAATGTCATTGGCAATGTATAATCAAATAGAATAATATAATCCTAAAGTATGTTATGGGCTGAAAAATCTGGAATCGCCCTCAGTGTGCCATCTCGCCTGTAAATATAGCTAGTATTGGTGTGTAAAGATATTTGCCCTCATTCTGTCGAGTGGAGGTCTCCTGAGAGTTGGCCTATTTTGTCTAACCAGTCAAGGCCTCTTCACGGTCACCAGAAAGCGCCTGTTTAAAGCCTGTGCTAGTTGAAATGCTCATGCCTGGACACTGCAAAGGTTCACAACAAAGGTCCGGATATTTCCATGCCCATTAGGCCCTGTCGGCCGACACAGGGGTCCCCCCGCCTCCCCTCATTTCTGTTTAGTTAGCAACAGGACGAGGCAAGCTAGAGATTACATGTGAAAAGCAAACACACGTCCCTGAATAATCAAGCCCAGATTACTAGTTAAAACAATACGTTTTATGGAGGGGCCTTCGTTAGATGCCCTTGGAACATCCACATGCACATATGAGACTGCAGTAATGATCTGCATAAAGTAAATTCATGATTTTGTAAAAATGAAAGAGGAAATGGCTTTGGCTCTGTTATGTGTTTTATGGTTCTTGAGAAGTGTTTAGTTGCAGTGTTGCCACTTTCAAAATCTGGGAAGTTACCATTACCAGTAAGGTCTGAGCTTCAAACTGTGTTTTACCAGATGCATACATTCGTATCGTCCTTTTTTCAGGTGACCCTTTAACGCCATCCTCCACAAGAATGGTCATTAAGAGTATACAATATGACAATAACGTCATATAATCCTTCAAGGCATTTCTTTAATTCTATGTATCCCTATGTTTTGCTCACACATTGCTAGTGTGGCATTAAAAACACTGAAAAAAGTACATTTTGATTATTGTATGGTTGTAATATCAATTTTGGATATTTATAGAGTCACAATACTTTTGCAATGCAAATCAAATCAGCACCTAGATATTGGGTAATATTGTATCAGGTGGTTCCTGTTGATTTCCATCCATAATATTTACTGTGATACAAATCACTGCAGTATAGATGATGGATCACCACTCAATCATTTCTGACTATCTCCAGTCTGCAGGCCTTTCTTGTATTCTGTCTATTTTGTAACATTTTTATAGTTATGTTGCTCCATCATGCGAATGCTGATGTTGAAAATCAGCCGCATAGAAAAGGTAGCTGTGTGTAATAGATTAGTCATTTATTAAGAAGTCAAATATTAGCTTCTGCTCATGCTAGGTTAATACTGCCAGGCTAATCCTTCTGGGATTTTGTCTTACATTCTTTGCAGTTAATTATTGTTAAGCTCATACCCGCACTCTTGTTTACCCTGAGAGTAAACCGCATGTATAGTTGGATGTGTGTGAAAAATTGGTTATTTGACTGCAAATGTAGTACTGTAGGCATCAGACCAAATCTTGATGGCCCAATAAGAGGACTATTGTTGTCGAACAGAGGGGTGCATGCAACTGGCATGGCAATAAAACTCCCACACACACAACCCTTATGTAGCAGTGTTGCAGAATGTTGTGGAGGAACACATATATGAAACGATGGTGTACTGAGAAGTATGACAAACTTTTGTCAGTGCAGATTAATGCACCAAGTTAATGCATGCCTATGTTAATACTACATAATATTGGCATTGGAATTGGAAATGACTTGAAAATTTGCTCAGACAGAAAAAAAAATGTTCGTTGCTCACTACGAAGTTGTGTCAAGTGGCAAGAAGAATGTAATGGGCCCCTGTGCATGCATGTTTTGTGGCTTCTGTTTCCCACCAGAGGGGAAATCAAGTAGCCAGCCATATTAACACTGTAATCAATAGTTCATCCAATTGTCCCCCAGAGCAATGAGTGAAAGCTGTGGATAAACATGTCACAAGTAACTGCTTGGGAACACAGCACTGACCTCCAATCATCATGCTCCTCAAGGGATGGGTAATGAGAGCCAACCATGTGGATGGTGACTGGGGAATGAAAGATTGTTTGGTGCATTAGACAGCCTTCACCACTCAAAGTGCTGGCAGATGACCTTTTGTGAGACTGCAAAGTTGTGGATCCAAATATTTGGAGATGTCCAGTAAAGAAAATGGCTAGGTAACCCTCACCCAACCCTGTCGACTCTCCAGCCTCTACGATTCTCCCATTAGCTGCATTCCAGTCTGCTTTTTCAAAAAGGGCTTTCGAAGTGTTTATTCAGCCACTCCTTTTCTCCCTCAGTGTGTTCATCCGGGCAGCTGCTTCAGCCCAATGCTTCCCCCGGGACGCTCTTCCGCAGTTGTTTTCCTTTTGTCTTGCTCTGTTGTTTCGAGGTCAAGTTTTGTCTCTGTTGACTTTTTTCCCCTCTTCAAGGCATTGGCCATGTTTGGTCGCAAAGGAGCATTAAAGCTGAATAGGCCTTTTTTCCAGAGAGCCCTCGCTTTCTTTTCTCGTTAATGTTCTCATGCAGCAATTCAGCTCTGGATAGAGTTGTAACAGTGTCCTTTTTTTTTTTTTTTTGCATGCGATGGACTACTGAGACGATTTAACTTTGTTGTGTATCTGTCTCCTTCTCAGCTGTTGGCCTGAGTGCTGACAGTAATGTCCTTGCATTCTTTGTGTCAAGTAATAAAAAATAACTACAGTTGCTTTCTTGTTTAACAGCCTTGCAAATGCTCATTATTAAACTCTTCCTGATCTTTTTTTTTTTTAAATCATGCTCGTTCTTTTTTCTTCAGTTCTGGTGTTCTTGTTCGTAATATGGCTACAATTTTCTTTTCATCTCCATGTGTAGCAAAATGCAATGGAGTACAAAGAATATCATTCTTCTCATTTTCTGAAACTGGTAGAATTGTAACTTGGCATCTTGGCTTATTCTCTCTCACTCGCTCATTTGCCGACACTTGGCCATACACTCAACCTTTCACATTCACATCTAGGGGCAATTTGAAACAGCCAGTTAGCCTAAGTTGCATGTCTTTGGACTGTGGAAGGTAACCAGAGGAAAGACATGCATGCACAAAGAGAACATGTAAATTCTATACAGAACTG
Organism: Neosilurus hyrtlii; assembly: GCA_028564935.1. NCBI lineage: Eukaryota > Metazoa > Chordata > Actinopteri > Siluriformes > Plotosidae > Neosilurus > Neosilurus hyrtlii. The sequence continues at coordinate 2,697,595 of JAOUQZ010000008.1, read as the reverse complement.
GGACTCGCACCCAGGACGTTCTTGCTGTGAAGTGGACATGCTAACCACTGCGATCTTGGCCTATTCTCCTGGGTTATTAAAGTATTAAAACATAAGCATTTACCATTAGCCATATTAGCTTTGGTGAACATGTTATGATCAATCATTGATTTAACACACTCACTGAGTTCATGTCATGTCCAAGACAGGTGCTAGATTGTGAAGCAATATTCACATGTTTAAAGCAGAATGAAAGGAAAGTGTCACACTAAAAATTTGTATTTTTCATCATCAGGTGGTTTTCAATTATATTTTCAAAAGCTGTAATCAGTTAAAATGGGTTTTGATAGCTTGCATTAACCCTTTAACATTAACCCTTAAAAAGGTGGCCATTTGTAGTCTGTTTCATTCTAGATTACAAAATTGCCAGAATAGGACATGGATCCAATAAGGAAAGATAACGGCAATAATAACAGTATACAGATATTAAACTAGCATCACATATCAACTAGTGAATGTCTGACTAAAGTAAGACTAGGCACATTTGCACTTAATACTTTACATACATAAGACAAGCATCTGCTCTTTTACATAAATGCATGGTATTTTCCTCAGTGTATTTAATGTGCAACACCTCTGCGTTTACTGTTTCATCTACGTCAGTCACGTCCCACTTTTCTCAGTGCAGTGGCACCCCCTGTGTGAGGATTTATTACTTGTTATTTTTTTAATGAAGGCTTTATTAAGCATAGCATGTTTTGATAGGTATGGACATAAACTATGCATACAAGTTTGGGTTTAATTCCCCTATAAGGGAGTGCTGTTACCTCACAGGCAGTAAATGATGGGTGGAAAATTTGTGTATATACACTTATATAAATTTTTTTTTTCCGTTTCAGAAAGGCTCAGACTTCTCTTTTAGCATAGAAATTGTACATCACCTTGACATAATAGTTAAGAATAATCCCTTGAGAAATGAGAATAATCAACGTTATTATAAGTTCTACACCACAAGTGTCAAACTTGTGGCCCGCAGGCCAAATCATTTAATGTGGCTCGCAAGAGCTTTCTAAGAACATGATTCTCGTATATACTTTGCATCAGCTGTTACCTAATTCCTCATCCTTCCACTAGGTGGCTGTAGCCTATGACAAGTAAACAGCTAGTCATTTATGGCTAAAAAAACACTGCATGCTAGCCTGTCATTGGTAAAATGCAGAAAATGCAGCTGAATAAAGAAAATAGGACAAAAACTTAAACGAATCATTTTGCCATGCAGATTTCAAGGTTCTCTTTTAGAATGGATGTTCAGTTATTATTCGGCCCCCGATTACCTATAAATTGAGTGATTTTGCTCTCAGTGAAGATGAGTTTGACACCCCTGTTCTAAATAGTTGATTAACAATGTGCGGTACAGGACGTATTACATGACCGGATTTTTCACAGAAGGTTTGTGTATGGGAGAACTTTAAAGAATGGGTTATGAAGCAACCTTTTTGTTTGCTTTTCATAACTGCATTTCTCTTCAGTTTTTATGGTGCAACACTACAGCAAAAAAAAAAAAAAGGGGAAACGGGACATTAAAAGAAAAGGTGCAATAATTGTCATTGTGGTTGTTGCTTGCATGCTACATGTGGTGTAAGAATGAGAATGCCTACAGCGGTAAAGTCTTCCTGTACAGAAATGGTTCAAGGGAATGCTTTTATTCATTCTTGTATAATTACCCATCCCATGAATTAAACGTGGCTACACAGGCAAACACCCTGCTTGTTTTCTACTTGGAGATTTTTAGTCTTCCAGGATCACCGAGTTGTCTTTAAATAGGTGCTTTCACTGCATTGCTTAAAGAACGAGTATAAATATTCTCGCTGCAGCTATCTTTATCTTTTGGACTTCCTAACCTCTAAGCTTATGCATGAAATATAGAGACCAACTCGCCTGCTAACTGCTTTTTTTAAATGTCACATCGATTTATCATACTCTGATTCTTACTTTTACTTGGGTGTGTGTGTGTGTGTTAGTTTTCTGCACTATTGCTCCAGATTGTACCATGGCTCTCGTCTCTCATGTTTCTTTGAGACACTGAATTATGCCCCACCTTGGTAGGTTTGGCAGGTTTGGGACTGAAAGAAGGTTGTTTTTGTTTCTTTTCTTTTTTTCTTTTTTTTTTTTTTTTACTCTTTCTCTTTATGATGTGGGTCGGCCTCACTTCTCCCCAGTGTGTTTGGTGTGTCTCTCACACGCTCTTACTGCTCTTTGTGTGTGCCATAGATTTGCTTTATGCTTGTGGATGAAATTGTTTGCCAGATCAGACTGAGGCTTCTGATGTAAACATCAGGATAAGACCACATCAGCAAACATGATCTTCTGACCTGGATGCTGTCTCACCACAGATCAGAAATCCCCTCTTAGATGCAAAAGAACCTCCACTGTAGGCCAGCTTTGGAGTTGATCTGATGGGTTTGTTTTCCAGAAAGCTCCACTTCAGTGTTTTAGTAATAGTCATTATACTGTAGCTGAAGTTTGTTTACGCCCGATCTTGTTTTTGTAGAACAATATAAAGACTATAATCTACTACAGCATGGCTGACTGTTATGTAAAACTGACTTTATTAATCTTACCATTTTTATATTATGTAAATTTGTTTTCATTTAGAATTGTTTAATAGTTTTGTTTCAACCATTTATTTATTATTTAGAACTTGTCTTTGTTTATATCTTAATTTAATAATGTATTACATGTTTTATCTCAGGTTTGTGTCTTTCTATGTTAGCAGAATGACCAAAAAATGTGGCTTTTGGATAAGGCGGACTCCGTTAGATTTTGGCGATGATCCGTACCAAATTCTGGATCCAGGATTTTTTTTTAAAGGATTTTTTTTAACATTGTGTGAGGATGAATTTTGACAATTTGGTTAATATAGGGCATTGCTGGGCTAAATGCTCTTATTTGAATTTATTTTACCAGCTTATTCATTTAGGCTGCATGGTGGCATAGTGGTTAGCACATTTGCCTCACCGCAAGAAGGTCCTGGGTTCGATTTTCGGGCTAGACCGTTTCTCTGTGGAGTTTGCATGTTCTCCCAGCGCTTGTGTGGGTTTTCTCTGGGTATTTCGGTTTCCTTCTACAGTCCAAAGCCATGTATGTTAGGCCAACTGTCTGTTCCACGCGCTCCTAGGTGTGAGTGGGAATGGTTGTATGTGTTTGCCCTGTGATGGACTTGCAATCTATTCAGGGTGTCCTTTGCCCAGTGTCCAGTGAGATTTGCCCCGCAACCCTAGTAGAATTAAGTGGTTCGGCAAATGAGTGATGTAGTGAGTTCAATATTTAGATGATTTTTTTTTCACTAGTTGGGTGCTGTAATGTTGTTAAACCAGAAATCTTTGACCTTGATGTCTTGTTTGTGTTCATTATTGCTGATTTTTTTAAATTTTTTTTTTTTTTAACCAACATCCTCAAGAGCAAAGTATTTATTAATAGGGCCGTTAGTTCAACATAGCAGGCTGATCTCCATATAAGGGTTTAGACTTTGAAGGACTGCATTCCTTATTGTCTATAAAGTGAATGTTTAACGTGTAGTGTGTTAGAGGTGCACTGTGATAAGACACCACAGACAGGACGCAGTACCTGGAGAGGGATCAGCGTGTGTGTGTAAGTCATGTGCCGTTTGCTACAACCTTGAAGCACATTAAACAGCGTATTGTCTTAAGGTTTAGCTGTGTACATAAGGCTGTCTTTGTTCACAGGTGATATATTACTTTTAACAAGACCTGTTATGCCAGATAACCATATTTGTTCTTAGCCTTTTGAAGTTAGAGCGGTGCTTACCTTCATAAAATTCTAGATTAGTGACTTCATAGGCTAGCTCTGTAGTACCCCTGGTGGTGGGGTAATTTTAACCTATGGGAAAAAAAACAGTTTTTGATTTAAAAAAATTAGTTAATTTCAATGAACGATACTGGCATGAAACTGGATATAAGTGTTCCTACAGCAAAATCTTTAGCAAACTTGTTCTTATTGGGTTGCACCTATCAGAGTAAGATGCATAACAATGTATTTGTATGTGAATTCATTTTCCTAAATTATTTTTTTTTAATTTATTTAGTTATTGTTATTATTATTTTTTTTGCTATGCTGGTTTATTCATCTCCACAATACTAAGTGCAGGGCTCTCTCTTCTCACGTTCTGGCTGAGGTCACATTAAATGTGATCTCTGTGATTCCTTTACTGTAGCTTTCCTGCATGGTGATGTAATGAAAATACAAGGAAGAATTTTTTAACTTTGTTTCACCAAGTCCCTTGAGAACGGAGAACAGAGAACTCAGTGTGCTCAAAAATGAAGCTTAAAAATTAAGAAATTTGCCACACATCTTTGAACGAAGTACCTGACCCTGGGTTTACACTGGGGCACGATCTCCGTAATTCAAAAAAGTGTCAACGATTTATGACATGACTGGGGTATAAAAAGGAGGTAAGGTGCATCCAAGAGATGAAACTTGAAGGAATCATGTTTTCAAGTTCATCAAGATCCCCTACAATGGAGCATCATGGTCTGTTATGCTCTGTTGAGGTCTGTTAAGCTCTACTGCGCTCTACTAAGATTCCCACATTCTATCTCACACAATCATCATGAATCCACCAAGTTCCCTCAAGATCATCACGATTCGATCACCCCCTCCTCCCCCAGCTTATTGCAATGGTCTCAAATCACAGAGGTCACAGACACTGTGCCACAATGTAAACCAATGGTTAGCTTTTTTTGTTTGTTTCTTAGCTAGCTATTAAATTTACTTGTCAGTGTTAGCTGTGATTGCTGACGTTATCTTGCTAGGTGTTTATTTGCTGTGGTTTGACATTCTGTCTCTAACTCACAGGCTTGTCTCTAAATGTGCAGGATAATTTTTGCCATTTTGGTCCATATAGGGAAATGATGGGCTTGGCTGAGGTTTGCACTCTATGATTACTCCTGCTATTGTGTAATTGATTCAAGGATTCTCCCAAGTTTGCAAGGCGCCTATTATCCCGAGATAATGAATCATCCCGAGATAGTGAATCAATCAGAGCCCTCCATTACTGTGTAGTATGAATCTTGCGGTACTGAGTATCAGCAACCTGAGAAGATCCTGAGATAACCACCTTACTCCACTGGCTCTTTCGATATGTTGTGGTGTTCATCATTGGGTTCTTTTCTGCGGCCTCCCTCATGTGTACATTTGTGTGCGATTGCAGCAGGAATTAACTGAAAATTCCAAAGGAAATGCAGCAGATGCTTTGGACAAGACCAGCACAATTCCTGAGTCATTCCCAAGAGGGCTCACGATCAGGTGTGAAAGCATTACTACAGTTTAATTTGGTCCCTGCATTTTGTTTTACACAACAAGCAAAAGAAGTTTTGTTTAAAACAGATGTTGTCTTTTGCAACACCTCAAATATTTGGCACCGAATGCAGTTCTGTCATTTCAGGAAACCAAATCTCAGCTTCTCTTTGGCTTGTCTGTACTTTGGTACATGGCCTGGAGTTGGAATATCAGTGTTTTACATGAGCACATGTGTGCTATCTCTCTCTTTCTGTCTCCCCCCCCTCTCTCTTTCTCTCTACTTCGCGCACACACACACACACACAGACACACACCAACCCCTTCCAGAGTCCTTGTTCCACTTCTAGCAGTCCGTGGGCCATTAATGGACTGCCTGCTCATCAGCCCTCTTAGCTGAATTGCCCTAACTCTGGGACTGTGTGTGTGTGTGTGTGTGTGTGTGTGTGTGTGTGTGTGTGTGTGTGTGTGTGTGTGTGGTGAAGTAGCACTCTAAATGAACTGCAAGTAATCTGTAAGACCACATACTTATAACCTTATGAGTTGGTCTCCTCACTTTTTCTTATCTTTTGTAGTAGTAGTAGAATGCATGTCAAGGTTTGTGAACCTCCACAGCAAATAAGTTCTTTTGTTCTTGCCTCAGGTCTGTATTCTGTAGTCCTACTTACTAACATAAAGTGACCTGCTTTAGAGGCAAAGGAAGAAACTAGGGGGGTTAAAGGTTAGTAGAGTTGCCCCTCCCTGAGAGGGGCCGGTATGGTGATGGTGGGGGTCACGCTGCTCTGGTGGGGGCAGTGTATTGCACACTGCATCAGTTAGCGAGGAGGAATTTCTCCGCATTCCAGCCACATACCAGAGCTGGAGCACTGGGACACACAGACTATACTACATGCATCACTGATCTTCCACTGTCTGCACCTGCATCAGCCAGCACTACAGCTGCAGGATTTTCTATTTGGAAATTTCAGTTCTTGGAATAAAACCCAGCATAAACTCTTGCATAGACTTCCAGAATTGTTATGATTTGGATCTCTGATGCAGGCAAATGGAGCTACAGTGACAAAAGCATACAAGAAGCTACAGAGCATCAAGCAGGGAGCATGTCTAAATGGAGAATTATTTATAATAAGTGCAAGTCTCGGATTGCCTCCAAAAATAAAAGCTATTTGCAGAGTTCTACCATCATGTGAAGCCTTTTAGAGCCTGGAGGCAGGATGCATCCAAAATTATTTAGCCTTTGATACTTGTGAGGTAAACCTTCACCATTTCAGTAGGCACCCATCACATGGTGGATACACACAAATAGCAAAAAAGCTTAAATAAATAAATAAATAAAATAAGATAGTTAAACCTTCATGAATTCTTCTGGGTTTTTTTTGTGATTTCTAAATAAATAAAAAGAGTGCCTTTTAAGTTAACCATCCTTATTATAATAATAATATTATTATTCATTCAGTTTCTGAAGCACTTAGTCCTAATTAGGGTCACAGGGAGACTGGCGCCCATCTCAGCCAACTCTGGGTGAGGGCAGAGTACACCCTTGACAGCTCACCAGGCCATCGCTAGACTGATGGCAATGCAGCCTACTCTTGACGAAAATCAGCAATGGTTCATTTACATGCCTCTCACCATGGACACTGAAATTTGGCTTCTACATTTAACCTATTCAACGTAAACAGTGAGCACACACACTGAGTTACCACACGCGGCGCTTGGAGAGCAGTTGGGTGTCAGGTGCCTTACTCATGGGCACTTCAGCAATGGAGGTAGAGGAAGGGAAGGTGCTACTCACTCCCCCACTGCCACACATTTTTCCTTGTGGTTCAGGAATCGAACCAGCAACCTTTCGGTCCCAAACCCGCTTATCTAACCATTAGTCCACAGTTGCCACCAGGAAGTAATTGATGAAACACTATTTTGTTTAATAATCTGTTTAATGTTTCCTCTTATTCCTGACAACACAAGGTACCAAACCATTCTACATAGCAGTTTACATTATGGTAAAATTTCACACTGTGAATTTTTTTTCGCATTTGTTCAACTGCCATAGTGGCCATTTATACATAAGTCCTCAACCGGGCTTGTCCTACTAATGTTGCCATGCCTTTTATACCCTTGGCAGTCTAATGGTGTACAGTTTTAAAAAACTGACAAATATGCATCTTTCAAAACACGTTGGAGGAGTCCCAGTTTGTGCTGTTGTTTAGTAACAGCTGATGGAAGGTGAAACCTCTCAGGCTGTTATATTGGACAGGGTGCATTGTGCGATCTGTATAGTGCTGTATAGTGTCAGTACCTCTGACTTCCTTCAATGCTTACTTGGTAAACGACGAGGAGCGGAAGTGTGTGTTGTTCATACACTAACTTTTGTACTGCTACACACTTCCCTGTGATGGTCTGTAACGTACTCAGAAGTGATTTTATTTCTCTTTGTCCAGTTTTTGAGTAGACGGATTCTCACTGTTCTAGCTTCAAGGTTTCTGTTCTCTAAATAAAGACAGCCTTGTGTTTGAAAGTCGGTTCCATTCAGTTGTGTGTCTGATGCAACAGATTATGGAGCTGAACAGAATAAATAATTGACATCAGGCTGTCTGATTACTGACTCCATTTCTACTGGATTTATTTATGAAAAGAGAAAACTTAATATGTTACAAATCTTAGCTGTCCGTTTGTAGCGCTCACTCTGCAAGCCTCATGGCAAGGAGCTAGAAAGCTATTGAAAGCTATTTGCTGACCTTGTCAGTACAGTTCAATACTGAATGGCTTTGAACTAATTAGAAAGCCCAGGGCCATATCTCTTATGCCTATACATCGCCTCAAATTTTGAAGTTCAAAGCTTGCTCAGTGCTTTCTGCATGGCATCTGTATCAGCAGTTTGATATCCCAAGGGATGTTCCTGCATAGGGATGTTTTCAGTGTTGTCATCGTCGGTTCTTGGAAATGTTTATATCTCAGTTGGTTAGTGAAGCGGGCACAAGGTATACTCATCTAAATATGAATTTAATCGGTATCTCAGCAGTAGCTGCCCACACCACCACCTGTTTGCTGATTTATAGTATTTATAATCGGTATAAAGTTTTTGACGCCTTAGACTACAGGCTTCTGTATCAAACTCATTAATAAGCATTCAGGACATAGACCAGCTTGCTGCAAGCAAATGTTGTTTACATTGAATTATGGCTCTCTAGCTAGCATTCAAATGCACATTAGTTTAGCATAAGTGGATATGTATTGCAAGTGCATGGTAAAATATTACAGACAGGATCCCAGTTGTTTTATTTTACTGTAACTTCTATGATTTCATATGTACTTAGCAGTTTTTAACTACCTTTTTGAAAGTTGGGGAAAAAAGGGGGGCCCCAGGGTGACCCCTTTTTTGTCCGTGACCCATTTTGGACCTTTTTTTTCCCTCTAAATTCCAGGTTCTCCCACCAAAGTAAAAACACATTTGAATCAAAGGTCCGTCCATTTAAACAATCCCTGCAACAGATATTTGAGGATAGCCTTAAAGTTTCATGAACCTTACAGGGAAAAATGGTTCTAAGCATTTTAAACACCCTCAAGTGTGCCCCAGGTGGCTAACTATGTTTTGGTACTCTATCCTAATTTGAAGTTTAGAATTAAAGAGCTGGGAAATTGCAATTTTGTTAAGTTGACTAAAAAGGGGTCGCTGTAGTTTGGAATAGGAGGAGTCAACAGGGTAATGGTTCGAGATTTGAAGTTGGCAAGATGTCTGATTTTGTCTGAATCTTTTAAAATGTATCTCTTAAAGAGCTATTTCTGTATGATGGAGATACCATTAAGGAGTCAACTGTGAATCGTTCAGTGTGTTGGAAAACATCATCAATTTCAAACCACATAGCGCGTATCGCATCAATATGTCTGACTAATGATTTACTTTCAATTAACAATGAAATATAAAGTAACAATGCTTACAATTTTTTCAGATGCTATTTAGTATAGTACATTGTAAAATTTGTTTTCCCAAACTACAGAACGTACCTGTTGTCTGAGAAGGTATCATTTAGTCTGATGTGTTATTTAGGCCTAGTTATCCCAGTGCTAACTTTAAAGGACACTTCAGGCACATTTCTGAATAATAATAATTATGTTGTTGTTGTTGTTGTTGTTGTTGTTGTTGTTGTTGTTGTTGTTGTTGTTGTTGTTTAAAATTTTTTAGGCATCATTTTCAGTTTGTTTCCTTTTCTGATGAACTAAATAAGTTTCTTCTCAAATTCAACCAGTTCTTGCACAACTGTTTTTTTTTTTGTTTGTTTTTTGTTTTTTTTTATTTTTAACTTGACATAAACAGCACCATGTGATCTTCCTTAATCAGAGCAGGTCAAGTGCATGAGTACTTTTCCGAGTGTGATCTGTTTCCTCATGTTTGGAAAGGACATAAGCTTTGACGCACAGTGCTGTTGGCTATGATTTCACAAAACACCTGCTGCCTTTGTCTTGACCACTTTTAGGACTCGAGCAGATTGTGTGTGTGTGTTTAATAGGTTATATTCTCTGATTTTCATAGTGGTTTCTTGTTTCTTTGTTGAGCCATATTGTTTTTTTATTTGGCTGTGCTTTTGTCTATATTTTAGCTTTTATTTAAGGGCTGTGGGTTGAGTGTGTGGGACTGTTAAGTTCTTCTAAGAACAAGTAGCTCCTGCTATTATGTGCAGGGCATTGACTCCACTATCCCCTCCAGCAGAGAGCCACTGATTGTCCATGCAGTAACTTGAGAGCTGGGACGTGTTTAGTTCATGAGAAAGGGTGTGTGCACTGCAGTGTGTGTGTGCATGCACATATGTCATGGGGTATATGCAGTAATATGTCTGCATTTTAGGTTGTCCATGTGTTTGAACATGCTTGTGTGTGTGTGTGAGGCACAGTCCTGGTTTATGTGGAAGCTTGAAATGGATTCTCAGCCTATGGCTCTTCTACGTCCCACCTGCATATCCCACAATGCCTCTTTGTTCCTGGCTCATGGCACTGTGGGATAGCTGTTATCCGAGAGGCGAGGGCTGGTCACCACCAACATTTTCTTTCAGAGCAGAGATGGTAAACTCCTGCTATCTGGTTTCGTTGTGCTCGAGTTGGGCTCCAGGGAGTTCAGTTCTCTCCTCGTGGGAGTGGGAGTGCTACGTGCCTCTCACTTGTTTGTTTGCACTTCGAGTACTGTAGTTACCTCTAGCTGTACCAGAAGGTGTTTGGTGCAGACTTTTGAGTTTCTAATTCTGTGGAAGTACTCACAGTTTGTGTAATATTGATGAAGCAAATTGTGATTTCTTTCCTAAATCTCCAAAGAAATTGCTTCCAAACTCTTGGCTGCAGCTTGACTTTTCATTTATTGTTCCTTCATTCTGAAATTTGAAGACTACAAAAACACAATTCCTCTTAAACTGTAAATGTTTTTGCAGTTGTCAGGACTACAGTGCACTTCCTCTTCGATGCGCCGTTTGCTTCAAACAAGGCTGGGTTCTGCAAAGGAAGTCTGGCTTTCCTGTTCTTTGGTTTGTTATTGTTACACCACCCCTTATTGAGTAATTGAAAAGGGCCGAAAGGGTGCGTACCATCGATTCTGCTCTTAATTAAAGATGAAAGTTGGCCACAGCTGCCCTTCCCTTGTTCTGACCACCCTCCCACATGTGGGCATTTGGAGCCAAAGAGGTGGTACGGGCTTTCTTTATATCTACTCTCTCCTTCTCATTAAGCTGACATGGAAGGCTGGCCCGGGGATTTCCACCACCACATCGTCAGATATAATTGATTTAATGAGACTTGGCTCCTGCAATTTGGATTATCTTTTAGTAATTTCTGGCATGATTTATTTACTTTTTTCAATTTACAATTTTTACATTCTAAATACCCATGTTTGTATTTGCTCAATGTATATTGGTATGTGTGTGTGTGTGTGTGTATATGTATATGTATGTATATGTGTGTGTGTGTGTGTGTGTATATATAAATATATATATAAATGTATATGTGTGTGTGTGTATATATATATAT
>JAOUQZ010000008.1:2667286-2686194 GCA_028564935.1 Neosilurus hyrtlii | reverse complement strand
TATATATATATATATATATATATATATATATATATATATATATATATATATATATATATATATATATATATAAAGCCAAGGTCCTAATAATGGACTTTCTGACAATTCTTGCACTATTTAAATCTGTGAAAGTGATACGGTCTGTTTTAGGACAAGTGTCAAGGGATGGCTAGCCAAAGCTGCAGAAACACTAACCGCACTGTCCCACAGGTCTGTTCTTACCTAGGTTGGATGGGTAGAAAAAGCTATACTGGCTTCAACACCTCACTGGCGGGTTGGCCAGAGACTTTAGGCTTTCTCTAAAAGATTTTGTCTGATGTCTTTTAACAGCACTTACAGTGTGAGTTCTTAAAAAGAACTCTTTCACAAAGCAGTAAGTGTTATGGGCTCAGACTACCGGGGCTCCTTATCATAACATCCTCTGCTACGAGGCAGGCTGTTTGTTCTGAAGATCCCCAACTGAGAGAGAGAGAGAGAGAGAGAGAGAGAGTGGAAACTCCATTTGCTCTGCTTAGTCAGCTCTCTCATCCACATCACATGCCTTGGTGGCCTTTAGCATGCTTCATTTGTTATGTACTGAAGATCCTGATGGTGGTGGATTTCATAAACATCACACAAACCTAAATCTTGGTTTGGACTTTAAGGGGATTTTTAAGGCTTAAATGTATAAATCAGTTTCATGAGAGTAACATTGCTTCTTATTTCTCTCTCTGTATTTAGCCGTGACATGGAGAGCAAGGAGACGCTGCGTGGGCTGCCAAAGATGGAGGATCGGCCTGAGGAACGTATGATCCGGGAGAAGCTCAAGGCCACCTGCATGCCCACTTGGAAACATGAGTGGTTGGAAAGGAGGAACAAGAGAGGCCCAGTGGTCAGTCACACACATGTTCATTGCTATATTTCTACCTCTTGTGGCCACATACACTATACTTTTTACGCCTTCATTATTTCTCATCTTTAACCTGCCTGTGTGAAGCTGAGGAATTTTTAGAAGCAGCTGTATGCTGTAGTAATGGTGTGTACTGCATTTACGGCCAGGTTGTGAAGCCCATTCCTCTGCGGCCAGACAGCAGTGAAGCTGCACGGCCAGGGCTCGAGGCAGGCAGCGACAGCGCAAGCTGCTCTTCCTCTCAAAGCAGAGGTCGTCGTAGCCCCTCCCCTGGACCCTCCTCATCCTCCATTTCCTCTTCTTCCTCATCCACCAAGACGGCTGGGAAATCCGAGTCCCCCGGCATCCGTAGGAAGCGGGGATCCCCGGTTCCGGTAAGGTTTTCTTCTGCACTCTATTACACAACACTATTACACTTTTTACTGTTTTAATTAGTTGTTTTTCATGTATTGTGGTTCTTGTTACACAGGCTGCTATTTATAATAGTTTTATTTGAAATTTGTTAATGGTTTATAGCTACTACCACAATCAGTAAGTTTTACAAAGGTAAGAATAATGGTTAGTGTGTTGTGTTGTTTCTAATGTGCACACCTTTTGGCTTTGTCTAGTTTCTGAGCGGCAGGGTAACACCACCTCGACGAGCGCCATCACCTGATGGCTTCTCACCTTACAGTCCTGAAGAGACCAGTCGCAGGGTCAACAAGGTCATGAGGGCCCGTCTCTACCTTCTCCAACAAATTGGACCTAACTCCTTCCTGATTGGAGGAGACAGCCCTGACAACAAATATCGTGTATTCATTGGACCTCAGGTAAGCACTGCCATCTTGTCAATCTTGAATCAAAACTGAGAAGCAGGTATTTTAATCTGATTCATTTAAGCAACCATGTTTCAGTCTGTTACGGTCTAACCAAAACACAACTCTTGCCGTTTGCTTATCAGACGTGCAGCTGCGGTCGAGGGGCCTTTTGCATCCATGTGCTTTTTGTCATGCTGCGAGTCTTCCAGCTGGAGTCGTCAGACCCTTTGCTTTGGAGAAAGACCCTTAAGAACTTTGAGGTAAAATAGAGAAGCACATTTTGGGGAAAAAAAAATCTCCCATAAAGCGTTGCTCTAAATTCCCTTGCCTCTGTATTGTCCATGCCTAGGTGGAGAGCTTATTCCAGAAGTACCACAATCGGCGGAGCTCTCGAATCAAAGCGCCGTCTCGCAGCACCATCCAGAAGTTTGTGTTGCGCATGTCCAACTCTCATACTACTTCCACCTCCAACTCCTCACCTTCCAGCAATGAGAGCAGGTCAGTTCCGGTGTGACCTCAAAGGTGCCAGCAGGTGCTCTCTGAGTTTCACATGCTTATTTGTTTACAATTATGAGTATATATGTACCATATACGTATATATACATACACATATCAGAAGTGTAATATTTTGTTGTGCGGATATTGGAAATATGAGTGGCACAGCCGTGTAGTGGTTGGCATGTTCTCCTCACATCAAGAAGATCCTGGGTTCGAGTCCCAGGCTTGGTGAGGGTGTTCCATGAGGAGTTTGTATGTTTGCCCCGTGCTTGCTTGGGTTTCTTTCAGGTGCTTCAGTTTCCTCCCACGGTCTAAAGACATGCACATTAGGGTCCCACAATCCAAAGACATTGGTTGTCCAACGGTTGTCCAAATTGCCCCTAGGTGTGAATGTGAGTGCGATGGACTGGTGAACCCTGTCTTTGTCCAGAGTCGGATAGTGAGATAGACTCCAGCCTTGCCGCAGCCCTAGTAGGATAAAGCGGTTCAGCAAATAATTGTGTTAATTAAAAAATATTTGTGTATTTTTATAGATATTGCAGTGGTAAAGTCCTCTGAGTGCTTTTTATAATTAAAAGCTGAATGGGCATTTATTTTATATCATTGTGTTATTATTCTTCATCAGCCTTAAAGGGTATGGGAATAATTTCTCCTTGGGAAATAAAAATCGAATACTTGGGGCATTTTGGGCGGTTCGAGACAATAGACATCCCTTGTTACTGTGTGAGTTCTGCAAGTTTTTAAACATAGACATCTAGGCTAAATCACATCCACCATTGTGGGATCCAGTTTCAAAATGGCAATTTCATGTAAGAAGTATCTGTGTAAGAAAAGGCCAGTGTGGTAAAGGATTGCTCAGTGTGGGTGTGTGTGTCCCGGCTGCAGTATGAAGGATGAGGAAGAGCAGATGTGTCCAATATGTCTGCTGGACATGCTGGATGAGGAGAGTCTGACCGTGTGTGAAGAAGGCTGCAGGAATAAACTGCATCACCACTGCATGTCCATATGTGAGTAGAAATCTGCACACACACACCTTGTGTGACCTTTAAAAAAAAATGAAGGAATTAAAAATAGAAGGGCTGAAAAGTAAAAGACAATGTGGAAAATATTTTTCATGAGGGGGAGAAAGCAGGAACCTCTACGCCAAGATCGTTAGCTTATATTCCCCTTGCAGATATTCATGCAATCATGAAGTATAAACAGTTATCACAATCACTCCATTATAGTTCAGGGTTGTGTAAAATAATACCAGCAATAACTAAGAGCTATATTAAGGAATGGTCTTTTAAAGTAACTGTCTATTTGTAGCTGTCCACTATTTATCCACTCACAGGCTCTCTTATTAATCTCATCTGTCATCTTTTGTTTCATAGGGGCAGAAGAATGCCGGAGAAACCATGAACCCCTGATTTGTCCTCTGTGTAGGGCGAAATGGAAGTCGCATGATTTTTACAGGTGAGAAGACTTCCAGAAAGCCATTTCAACTCTCTATACACAGCAGAGCCACATTGTGCTTTGCTTTAAAGAGAGAGGTTTATTAACACGGTTCTCAAGAGGCCGCGTGAAATCTTATAACCCAGTATAGTCATGAATGATGAATAATTCCTTTAATATAGCCTCTTCGAAAGGGGATACCAAGAATATGAGCTATTGTTCAGTTCCTGACATCGTCCCGGGCGTCAGTGTTTCCAAGTCTGTACAGGAAGCACCTGCATATGGCTGAGGTGAAAGGGTAGGGAAGCCTGCGGGGACGCTCGGTGATAAGACAATCAGATGAGGCTCAGGAAGTGAGGAAGGAGTGTCCGCTGCGCTGAGCAGCACAGCGTAGAGCCTAAGTTAGACAGGAAGAAAATGTGAAGAGCATGTGCAAAAACAAGCAGGCGGAAAGCTTTGATGGACCCTTTTCCTACTTTGGGTTGGAGCAGTATGCCAAGGCACTCACATCAGTCCTAATATATACACATCGGCCCAGACCTCAGCAGGAGCCCAAGAATGCTACTGTCAACAGGCCCAAATTATACCCCTGGAACCCTGGCACTTCCCAGATCAGCCAGTGGGATGCAGTGGCTCAAAAACCTATGTGTGTGAGAAATAAAGTGCTGGAATGGATAGGATAGTGTAAATTTTGTATGAGCAATGATTTGGATTGACTTCATCTCAGCAACCCTGTTTAATAGCGACATGGTGGGACAGTGTTATTGGTATGCATGTGATGCGTGTGTTGGTGCATCTGCAGGTTGGATTTCTCTCTGTTGGATCTTCTCTCAGCGGTTAGGTGAGCTAGACAGTACGGCTCCACTTGTGTTTTGTGTGTCTGCCCAGGGCTGAAATGCTAGCAGCTAGTTACTTTCACAGTGTCGCCCCACTACCCCCCACCCTCAGGATATGAATATGGCCCCGACGTGGGATCCTCTCCACACAAAAAGCTGTGAAACCATAGCCTGTTGGTTTTCTTTTCAAAACACAATTATTCTAATTTACAGTATAAATGTTTGTTTACCAGGTTGATGGTTTCTAATATTCCGTATATCAACCTGTGCTCATGCTTAGCCATCAAGGCTAAGTTGAAATGCTGTTAGGGAAATCGCTTTTTGTTTTTCGGTAAACTTTGTGTATGAAGTAAAATAGTGCTGGAATATTCTTGCACAAATGAGTTTATTATAAAGGCATTATAGTGGAGCCGTTATCTGTCATTCATTATGTGTATGTTTGTGTCTAGTCACGACCCAGCATCCACAGTGGAAAGCTCAATAAGTCGCTCTCAGAGCCTGGTATCGTCATCCACGGCTTCCTCGTCCTCCCATGCTGAAGGTCAGAGGGCAGCTAACGAGGGAGACTTTTCACTCCCCCATTACGGAGTGCAGCAAATCCCTCAGACGTACAAGGAACTGGCTGAACCTTGGATAAAGGTGAGACGTAGCAAGGCGTAGCTAGAGTTTGAGTCCTGCAGAACATTACAAAGATATCCACCATTGCTTGACAAAAGATTTATGTAAACGTTATGGATTGTTGTAGTCATTAATGAACAGTTGTTATACTGGCTTTCTCAACAAATTTCTGACATAATTTCCCTTTTTATTGACAAGTTAATCTATTGTTAAACATTGTGGGGTTTAGTTTTTTTGTTTGTTTGTTTGTTTTTACACGTTCGAGCATCAGATTTTGTAAAACATTGATCTCTTTAATGGTTTTATTCCCCAAAATTGCAATTGAAAGTAATGGATATAATTGTTGTTATTGGTATCATCATGTTCATCAGTATTGCTATTCCCTGTCTCTCTTGTCAGGTATTTGGTATTGAGCTGGTAGGCTGTCTGTTCTCCCGGAACTGGAATATTAGAGAAATGGCACTGCGGAGACTGTCGCATGACGTGAGTGGCGCTCTGCTGTTGGCCAATGGTGAGCACTCAATGGCGAGTGCAGCAGCAGGAGCAGGTGCGGGTATTGGAGCAGCAGGAAGCGAAATCTCAGGGGAAGTGGTGGTGGAATCATGCTGCAGTGTTCTGTCTATGGTGTGTGCAGACCCTGTCTATAAAGTCTACGTGGCTGCACTGGTAAGTTTTCATAAGGTTGTTATGTTCTGTTGTCATTCACACTCATGTTTGAGTGCTAAGGGGGTGAGCACACTAGACATGCGATAGAAAATCGACGGACGCATATGGCAATTCACAGCTTTTCATTCTCAAATTTGTCACACGACATTCACGGCATCGTATTTTGGTCGCATTTTTTTAAATTTCCGCGAATGTCGCAAAATGAAGATCTGATGCTGAATAGTCTGAGTCTTCTCACACAGTCTGCACATGTCGTGAGAATGTCGCAAAGTTGTAGTTTTGCTAAAAAATTATTCATTATTCGCTTGCCAGGAAAAGCGACAAGTTGGGGATTTCCACGCGGAAGGTTTTAGACTTGCTGGCATTCACCATATTTGGTGCATTTTGTCATCATTTGAATTTAACTCGCAATGTGTTCATGCCAATGGCACACAAATAAAAAGCAAACAAAATGCGACTGATTTACGATTCTCTTTTTTTCGCCAAACAAACGCAAACCAGTAGCAAATTTCTCACAAATCAATCGCAAAAATCTCACACAACCTTCTCGTGATTTTTGCACAATAAACATATTTAAGCAAAATATTCGTTTGCATGTTGAGTCACAAAACATATTGACACAAATTTCAAAATTCACCAGAAAAATTGCAAAAAAATCTAATCGCATTGATCAATTTTCTATTGCACCTCTCGTGTGATCATCTCCTAAGCAGTAGCTCAGTAATTCAGACCAAAGTGGATTATTCCTCATGTGTCTTATTTACATGCTGCTCACTCTCAGCACTTTCTTGGCCTTATGTTTATCAGACGCAAATTCAGCACCCATTTGACAATTTTGAGATTGTCTTAACTGTTACACTTCTACTCATCACATGCACCAGGCGTCTGTATCTATCTTATGATCAGGTCACAAGGGTTGTAATTTGTGTGCTCTCGTGACTACACAGGCGCCAGGGCTTCTACCAAGTTGCAGGAAATTACACAATATCAATCCGGGATGTTATCTGATGTCTTCCTTAAATCATAATCTGATTAGGGACAATTAGAGAGAACTGGAGTAACTCGTATAAAGACGTTTGTGGGTTCAGAATTAAACAAGGTTACTTTTGCTGGGTTTTTTTAGCTCCAGTTTGACCCCCAGACTGAAGATGTGCTCATCATCTTCAACTCTTAAGATCATAGCTCACCTAAAATCATCCTCTTGAGAATTATGGCGGTTTAATTCAAGGTTGCTAAAATGTCAAGTTTATTTACTCTTTTGAATAGTGGCCTTATTTCAGAGATTCTTATTTATGACATCTAGATTTTTATTTTTATTTTTTGGTTTGGTTAGTTTAACTCTTATTTATTTGTGGTTATTTGAGCAGTGCCAAAGTTCAATATTACAACAAACCATGCTGGCTAGTTCTAAAGTTCATTCGAAACCAGGAACACTGCAAAACAGAAGAGAACTTCAGGCTGGGGATTAAAGTAAAGGTTTCCGTTTTATTCCCCCCCGCTCTTAACTAATAACTTATTTCTGCTTTTTTAAAAGAACAATAGCTACTGGTGACTGTTTTCATGGAATACTTCTTGGTGTTTGACATTTTCCCTGAGGCGCTTCGCTCCAGCGTTTTTCTGTAAACAAGAAAGGTTTTGTCCTCTTGGGGAATTTCCAGAATATTTAGCGTTGTTGGATTTTTCACTGTATTCTTCAAACAAAGCGAAAAAGGGGGTTGGCGCTTATGGACTAAAAATACCAAGCGCACTTTTCTGGAAGGCAAGGCCAGTATTCGTATCAAAGCTTTATACTTTGGCATAGATTATTATTATTATTATTATTATTATTCTGCAGAGATGTCTGCATGGACAAATGCATCGCGAGATGAATTACCGCAGTAGAAAGAGAGGACCTGTAGCCTAGATTTTCTCTAGGTTTATATTCTGTCTTTTTTTGTTTTTTTTTAATTCAGGGAAAGGTGTAGGCGTGTGTGTGGGGATATGTGTGTGTATGTTGCTGGAGTGAGAAGGAGAGTACATGCAGAGCTTATCAGTGCTGGGCAACACTCCAGTACAATGTACTATCAGTCACCACTCCCTGGTCTTCTCTACTAGTCAGGGTCAGGGTGGACTGTTTCTCACACACTTAAACAAACACGCATATGCTGAGCACACTACTCTCTGAACATGTCAAGTTCTTTGCTACTGATCATGGCATCCTTGTTCTCACAAGAATAGTCAGGCCATAATGTTCAAGGTCAACAGTTCAAGGCTCTCTGTTTAGCCCTGTGATCTGGTATTAAATACCTTCTTCTATGTAAAGGTACTTACTCAGCTAGACCTGCTGTTTAATTGACTAATAACTGCTCAGAGTTTAAAAGCTGCGTGCTTGCACACATGTGATCTTGTTTATTAATGTAATACAAGATAGCATTTAACGAGGCTAGTCTGGGGTATGTTTAGACTGGCATGCAGCCTGGGATGTTTTGATGCTTTGTGAATATTTGGGATTCTTATTTTGTGGGGGTGTTTTTTTTTTTTCCCCTTGCCCAGAAAACCCTGCGGGCCATGCTGGTCTACACGCCATGCCACAGTCTGTCGGAGCGCAGTCGCCTGCAGCAGCTGCTCCGGCCCGTGGTCGAGACCATCTTGGTTAAGTGTGCCGACGCCAACAGGTGCTGCTCGTCCTCAAATCTGAAGTAGAAATTTAAGATTAAAATAGGTTTACTGCCACCTAATGATGAGCCCTTGTAAAAGCACTCAAAATAGTTTGCTGCAATTAAAAGTGAAAATGCATGCTAGATATTTAATATTGTTAAATTTTACAATTCTGAGTGCTGGAGCCTGAGATGTAAAGATGTGATTGTTTGTTTATAGCCGTACCAGCCAGCTATCTGTGTCCACTCTGTTGGAGCTCTGTAAAGGCCAGGTTGGAGAGCTTGCTGTTGGTAGAGAGATTCTCAAAGCAGGTGTGAATTAAACTCATTTTCTTAAAACCACTTAACATTTCTTTTTCTTCTTACTTTGTATGAGCATCCAGCAGGTTATCATGTAAGTGTGTGTGTGTGTGTGTGTGTGTGTGTTAGGATCTATTGGTATAGGTGGAGTGGACTATGTGCTGAACTGCATCCTGGGTTCCCAGACAGAGGCGAATAACTGGCAGGCTCTTCTAGGCCGCTTGTGTTTGATCGACAGGTTGCTGTTGGAGTTTCCAGCTGAGTTTTACCCCCATATCGTCACAGCCACAGATTGTGGACATACCCAGAATCAGGTGGAGAGGTACAGGACTGTTGCATCTAAACTTGAATAACTAAATTACTCACAGCCCAGTAGTCTGCTGAGTTATATCTTCGGCTATATAGAAAATAGTTAAAGTATTTTTTAATTGTCATATTTTTTTGTAGTTTTATTTATGGTATTCTTTTAATTCCAGGTACCAGAAACTGCTGCGTCTGTTGAGCTTTGCGCTGCAGTCCATCGATAACTCGCACTCCATGGTAGGGAAGCTGTCTCGCCGCGTGTTCCTGAGCGCCGCCCGTATGGTGGCCCGTGTGCCTCACGTCTTTGTCAAACTGCTGGATATGCTGAGTGTCACAAGCTCCACCCATTATGCCCGAATGCGCCGGCGCCTGCTGGCCATTGCAGAGGAGATGGACATCCTGGATGCCGTGCATCTTGGTTTTGAGGATGTGCAGGGAGGCACTGGATCGCACTGTGATGCCTTTCTGGATCCCGCAGCTCCTAACAACTCACCCATTTCCACTGAGAGGAACTCACCCACACACTGCCTGCAGGAAAAGCCCTGTGGTAAAGTAACTCGATGTGGATCGGCCAGTGGCAAAACTATAGACGATATGTCAGACAGGTTGGCGTGTATCTCCACTGGACTTAGTGACTCCCCAAAACCCCCAGTTCATCAGCGTGGCACCATTAGACCCCTAAACCAGTGTCTTAATTCACATTCACCCTCCTCCAGTCAGCCTCCCCCACTGCCCTCTCCTTCTACCTTTCAAGCCCGACCACAAGGATTTGTCTCTGGAAAGCTCACTAACTGTTCCCCTGGTACCCAACATAAATTCCCCATTCCTAAGGGTTCTAGTGGAGGAGAGAACAGTAAAGACCCTGAAAAGCTGCCTTCCCCTGCATTTTCCCACAACAAGCCTCTGCCTTCCTGCCAAATCCTACGTCCCAAACCCTCACGGGCCTCTCTCTCTCCTTCCACCTCGTCCAATGCAACTAAAGCTCAGTGCTTAGGTCCCAAGAGCAATATGAATCTTGATCTTCAGGACATTTCTCCAGGGGAAGGTGCAATGTGCAATCCCAGTTCTGTGTTTGTCCCTAGCGATGATGCAGTCTTCACTCCTGTGGACGATAAGATTCATGGCCTGGACGCTTCAGCAGAGCTCAACTCCAGCATGGAGGATCTTCTGGAGGCATCCATGCCAGAGGTGGACAGCACAGTGACGTTCCAGTCAGAGGTAGCAGTGTTATCACCAGAGCGGGCTGGTTCAGATGATGCATATAGCCAGGATGTTACGCAGAACCAGAAGTGCAAGGAGAAAATGGAAGCCGAAGAAGAGGAGGCGCTAGCCGTCATCATGGCAATGTCAGCGTCCCAAGATGCCCTACCCATCATCCCACAGCTGCAGGTGGAAAAAGAAGAGGATGTCATCATCATACAGGTGGATGTGAGTGTAGATGATGGTGTTGAATTTTTCATTTAGCACTTTTTCTGCTTGGTCTACACTGAAATACTGTTTTCTTTTATTTGGGTAGCTGACATTCAGATGTTTCAGTAAACCGAAATTAAAGACATTGTACCCTTTCCTGTTCATACTCAGACGCCAGAAACACTTCCTGGTCATACCAAAGCAAAACAGCCCTACCGGGAGAGTGCAGAGTGGCTGAAGGGCCAGCAGATCGGCCTAGGAGCATTCTCCTCCTGCTACCAGGCCCAGGATGTTGGCACCGGAACACTGATGGCTGTCAAACAGGTGAGTGTGAGTGCAAGGTCAAGTCTGCAGAAAGGCTTAGCTTACACGTCTACACCTGTTTATTTGTGAGTGCGGGTCTGTGATGCCATAGATGTCTGCCATAACTTGAAGATGTTGTGAACAAAGATACACGGAGTATATGACTAACTTCCAGGTTCTAAATGAATCCTTAAAGACCATGCTGTTAGATATTAAATCACAATAAAATTGGGGTTTTTTTTCAGTTAAAAAGACAAGTTAAAGATGAGTGTAGATTTTGTATACATTAAAGGTACAGTGTGTAAAAGTTAGCATTGTCTAGCAGCATTGAGTGGTGTGAGGTTCCAACTTGCAACCAAGTGGATATTTCATTCCTGACCCCTCCCCTTCGTAGCCTGTATGGTTCTGTGCTACTGTATAAACATGGCGGTGCAAGATGGCGGCCTCCATGAGTGGGGACCTGCTTCCCGTATAGATATAAAGAACTTATTGTAAGGCTCCGGAAACTTCATGACTTTCTTTTAATGATCATAGATTAAAAACCTTTTAATAAATTTATTGATAAACTTAATTTCAGCTAATAGACATTGCAAAATTTTGTATTAGCTTTATATATTATATGTATATATATATATATATATATATTTTGTATACTGTATTTTATTTTATATTTATATTTAAATTTATTCTATATATTTTCTTTTTTTTGGGCATTTTTTTACTTATACTGACCTTCAAAATCCTTTAAAAAGTTTTAGTTATTATTGTTCTTTTCTTCTTGTTACTTTGATAGTTTATTCTTTATATTTTAGACAGTCGTACTAAGCATTTCCCTACATATTGTACTGTGTGTAATTTGTATGTGACAAATAAAATTTGAATTGAATTGACGTGAAGGTCGCTTAGAAAAATACCAGCACCATAAATAAACACAATGCATTTAGGGATTTGGAGAAGTGCATATCAGCCTGTCACTGTGTGTCTGTGTGCCACTTTTACCCATAAACCCCCTTGCTTGGCGTAGAAGTATAAACCAGCCTCAGTTGTTTTCCTTTATTGCTTGTATGACGACATTTTTACTGCATGGTTATGGTACAGGTTAACCCCACCACTGCAATAATCAGGTAAATAACCTTGTTATTAGAATGTTACCCACAAAAATTTGTGACCTTGCTCTGACCTTCACTTTCAACCCAGAAATTCCAAAATAAAATAGGGTCAGATAGTGGCTCCACTAAGTGAAAATCCTCGCTCGGAGAAGAAATGTAGGAGAATTATTGATTTCTGTTTGCAACTATCGCTAATTAAAATTAATTCTAGTTAATTTGCCTAAAAATACAGCTTGTACTTTTTTACAGTGTGTAGAAAAGCAAAGGAATTCACTAAAAGTTATGGTAGCAACACCTTATGTAGTTAGATTAATGAGGCAAACTGAAAAGAAAACTGTGTATTACAGAAATGGCTTTGCCATGACGCCAAGGTCAGTACTCCATGTCTCTCAAGTACAGTATCACACTAAACCCTTATGTGTGTCATCCACTGCTACTGAGCTTACACAGATCAGGTTACAAGCACATGAGATGGTTATGTCAAAGCAGTCTGCCAGTAAGAGGGTTATCTGACAAATCGTTGGATGATTCACATCAGCGTTCGAGGTGTTGCCAGGCAGAAAGTAGATGTGGACTGGGGTTGAGCAGACTGTAGTGCTCTGCAGTATGGTTCGGTTCTCTTAAAGCCTACATTCATCTTATTATTTAAAAATACAGTTCAAAGGTTGGGATGAGACTGCTCTGTTCTTTATAGGCAACTTCCAATTCAGACGCGGATATAAAATTGGGGCGTAAATAGTGTAAGAGGGGTTCACGGAGAATGAGGAATCATTTTCTCACATGAGCCTAACCTTATCTTTGGGATGTGCCGGAGAAGACTTAATGGAGTGGTTCGATTTTTCTCATCAATTCAAGATGTCAGTGAAGAATAAACCCACCTCGGGATGGAAATAAATGTTGTAATATCGCTTATGTTTGTCAAAACAGTGCCATGGTGAACATGTGCCGTAATCAAGGCTAAAGACTAAGGGAAGTCCAACAAAATATTAGAGTGCAGGGCATTTTTTTTGTGGTCAGACAGTGTATAAAACCTCTGCCTACTTACTTTATTGATCAGACTTTTGCCACTCTATTATGTGATGCCTTATATAGGTGACCTATGTGAGGAACACATCCTCTGAGCAGGAGGAGGTGGTAGAGGCACTGCGAGAGGAGATTCGGATGATGAGCCACCTCAATCACCCCAACATCATCCGTATGCTGGGCGCAACCTGCGAGAAGAGCAACTACAACTTGTTTGTGGAGTGGATGGCAGGTAGGCCCCGAGTTAGAAGGAATTTCCATGATGCACTGCCCACAACAATCCAACACATTTTAATCAGCTGTTCCCTTGAATCCTCTCTTGGCCAGCCAGACCTTTCAGGTTCTTTGATGATGATAAACTGCATTCCTCTGTCCGTTTCTTTCCAGGTGGCTCTGTGTCTCATTTGCTGAACAAGTACGGTGCCTTCAGGGAAGGTGTGGTGGTCAACTACACAGAGCAGCTTCTCAGAGGTCTGGCCTACCTCCATGAGAACCAGATCATCCATCGTGACATCAAAGGTGAGCTGCTCACAACCATACCTGCTCACAGGGATTATGACGTCTGCTGTTTGTCAGTAAATAAAGAACAGCCTGAGCATGCTGCTGTGGTCTGTGTATGTTTACAAGAAAGTGAAACGCTCTCATAGATGTGCACACACAAGTGATGTTTCAAAGCTGAAGCAACCCTGGCTGGCATGACAACCGTGAAAATGTTAACAATTTCATACCAGCTGTTCCGGCATGTATATATGTCATATAAATGTGGACAAGCACTGTTGGCTTTCCTTCAGATCTTTCTGCCCTTGGCCAGGCTTGTTGTCCTAGTTTATTCAGCTGCTGTCATCACAACTCTTTGCACTGTACTGTCTCAGATACCACAACAGATTAATTAAATTATGCTATTAAAACATGTTACATGCAGAAAACGTAACACTGCAAAAAGCAAAGCATGTATTGCATCAATCAGTCTCTGTAATGCAGGGGATTGCTTTACAAATCAATCAATCAATAATCATTACTGTCAGAATCATTTGTATCAGAAGTATATCTAGTTTCCTGTTCTACTGCAGTTCACTTTCAGCAGTCTGTTGCAGTTGTGCTGCACTGAAGTGCAATCACGGTCCAATTGCATCGGAATCCGAAAAGGACCCGGAAGCTTAATTTTCCAGGAGGCATTGCTGTCCATATCAAGCAACAGTGTTTATAGTTCCTTACTGACTTGTGGCTCCTTTATTACAGAATTACTGTAGCACTGATAAGTGATATTATTACTTAAAATACCCACAGTTCATTTACACAATCCTTGGAGTAATGATTATCATCCTGGATATGTGTATGCATTAGTGTTTACAGTATATCACGTATCACTTTTCTTCTCTTATATGGTTTTGCATAAAGCTGTAACTTTAAATAGTTATATTCAAATTCATAAATAGGTTTTATAGAGTTCTATACCAATCCAAAGAATTACTACCTGGCTTGTGTTTGTATACTGTGAACTGTTTGGTATGAAATGATGTTTCTGTTGCTCCATATGGAAAGGGTCCCTGTGTAGCACCTTTTGTTACTGACTTTTTGTTACAACAAAACCATGATAGCAGGAACAATCATCCATGCTAGAACCTAAAATATCAGGTCTGAAATGCTGTCTGATGTTGTGTAATGTAGTGCTGGCTCTGCTGTATTAAGCCATAGTGGCCTCTGGTGGCTTCTGCAGTATCCCTGCATACAGATAGCTTTAATTACACACTACACACTTTTTGTGCATCATTCCCAGTATTATTAGTAAGCTATATCTCATGAATTTTTCCCTTTCGATAATTTTAAGTAATACATTACATTATTTTTCATTTCCCAAACTCCTTTACCATGTATTAGCGTCGCGGGGAGGCTGAAACCTATCACAGCTGACTTGGGGTGAAGGCAGGGTACACCGAACAGCTCACCAGCCCATCACAGGGCAACATAGATAACCTTAAGCTTAATGTGCATGTTTTTGGACTGTGGGAGGAAACCAGAGCACCTGGAGGTAACCCACACAAGCACTGGGTGAACATGCAAACTCCACACAGAAACGCCCTCATCGGGCATGTGGCTCAAACCCAGAACCTTCTAGCTAAGAGGTGGACGTGCTAACCACTACGCCACCGTGCCGCCCTCATTTCATTTTATATAAATGTTTAAATGTTACATTTTTCTTCTTGCAATATATCACTATTATTTATTTCTAATTGTTTCTCTCTTTGTTTTATAAAGGTGCCAACTTGCTGATTGATAGCACAGGTCAGAGGCTGCGGATAGCTGACTTTGGTGCAGCTGCGAGGCTGGCCTCCAAGGGCACGGGTGCTGGAGAGTTCCAGGGCCAGCTGCTGGGCACCATCGCCTTTATGGCCCCTGAAGTAAGACTGAACGAATGATAAGCACACGCAAACAAATCACCAGTGTGTTTCACTGATGCAGAACGCATGTGCATTGTGTTTTTCACATATGAATTATGAATATAGTAAGAAGTTCTAAGTACATCATTATTATATGTAGAGAATGACCACAGAAAGGCACAAGTTATCTTGGCTTTTAACGTTTGGCCATATGAAAAGGCCAGATAAAACTTCAGCCAAGTCCAGTGAGCAGTCTGTGTGGCAATCAGATTCACGCGGCTCTCTGGAGAATCCGGCCAAAGTGCATTTAGGTTTCTCACTAACTCCAACTGAAAGAAAATTGTAATCCTTTAGAGGTTGCCACAATGGCCTGCATCTTAATGTTTGTTCTCATTGTGGGTGCAGACTTTGTTTAATTAGGAAGCAGTTCAGCAAGACTTGCTCCCCCTCCTTGGCAGTAAGCTTAGACCTTCTTAGTGCTGAACAGCTAAAACACAAAAAACCCTCCATCTATTCTTTTCTTGGCACAGACTAAATATATAACAATTTCTTCAAGATTTTAACTCACAGTTTTTTAAGAGGATGAATGAAAAGACTCTAACTGAGGTTATGAAGACTACTGCAGACGTTGGGGTTTTGTAGCTAGGATTTTGTGTTGACAGACATTTCTATATATTGGGGTTTGGTAGTACCTAAAGCCTATACCACACCTATCCTAAAATAGTTTGCACTTTAATATCTTGACCTCCAGCCAAAAATATGAATGATGGGATCCTGAGTTGTTTGTGATATATATATATATATATATATTTTTTTTTTTTTTTTTTCTTGGTCTGCACTTTTAGAAATAGTTCAGTCAAAACGAGTCAAACTTGGAAGTGTAATTAGAGCAAATTAGCAAAACAGAATACTCCCTGAATAATGCTATCTAGAAGGCTTCTCGGAGCCCAAACAGCGAAGACTTTACTCTACAGGAAAAAGTGCCCATGTACCAACTTAAGGTGCAGATTTATATTTTGAGCCTTGTTACTGCAGTTGCCTTACAAGCAGCAAAAGATTTGAGTGGCTTTCTCTTTCCAAGACCAATCCCACCCCCTCTGTGGAAAGCCTTGTGGGTTGCCTTTGGTTTATAATGGGGGGTGGAGCTAATGCCCAGGCCAAAAAAATGTAAACACAAGACGAAAGGGAAGAAAGTTGCCAGATCCATAGCATGACAATCAATAAATTTTAGTTTGAGTTACAGGTGTGGGAACACTTTTTAAAATGTCAACTGACTTTTCTGTATGATGTTGCGCTGCTGCAGGTGCTGAGGGGGCAGCAGTATGGCCGTAGCTGTGACGTGTGGAGTGTGGGCTGTGCCATTATCGAGATGTCCTGTGCCAAGCCACCATGGAATGCAGAGAAACACTCCAATCATCTGGCACTCATATTCAAGGTGTGGACTAATAGTAAAGACTAGATGCCTCTGCTTGACTGTTTTATGTTGTAGAATTAATAATTTTTGATAAGAAATTCCAGTTCAGTTCATCTGGCTGCACCTGTAACATCCATCTACAAAAAGTGGAGGGGTCACAGTTCCTCTTGCCACTAAATCCTTGCCTTGTAACATGATTATTTAGCTCTGTCACCTCTTTATTCTCTGTCAGATTGCCAGTGCAACCACAGCACCCACCATCCCACCGCAGGTCTCTCCAGGCCTGAGAGACGTCACACTGCGCTGTCTGGAGCTGCAGCCCACCGACCGACCACCTTCACGCGAGCTCCTCAAACACCCTATCTTCCGCCATAACTGGTAACACTGAGCGTCCAGGAACTACTGAAGCGCCTGTCCGGGCTGCCCTCTCACTGCTGTCGTCCCCTTCGCACTAGCACTAGCTCAGCACACACAGACACACACTGGGTCCTTTACTGCTGTAGCCTCAGAAAATAATGCAGAAGTAGCCCATCGAGTGCCTTTACAAAAGCATCATGTCTCTTTCTTTCACTGCTTTCTGTTTCTGCGTTAAACCAAGGCTCTGCTCCTTCCTGCACTGTCTGTTGCAGTTTCAATCACAGGAAGGTGCTAAAAAGCTTTTAAAATGAAATCTCAGTAACTGGAGCAAGATTTTTTTTTCCTAAGGTGTAATCTTACTGGTGGAATTTATTTTAAAATCTTTAGCATTTAACTGTTACTTCATATCTGTGCATTTTACTGTTGGGCCATGATGTTTTTCTTTTGTTACGTAAAAACACCACGAAGAGGTTTTCAGGGAAAGGTGATGCTAAACAGAAACTTGGCTATATCAGCTAGCGTAATTCTAAATGTGAATGCTTATAACATCGGTGTCTGTGTAAATGTGTCTACTTTCTTTTTAAAAATCTCAACGGAAATCCCGTGTAAAAATATATGATTTGAATGGGGCGGAGTTAAGCATACATTTATTAGCTTTCTGGATTTAACTGAGTTTTTGATATTGAGACCAGCAAAGTTGTTTTGAACCTCCTTACTGAACTTAGAACTTGTGATTTTACGTTAAAAACATCGATTTGCGGTTCACTTTCTTTTGGTTCCTGTGATAGCATGTTAGCACGTACATGAGCCCTCATTTTAAACAGTGTCAGTTTATTTCGAAGGTTTTTTTTTTTTTTTAAACAGGCATTTTTTCCTCAACTGCTTTCTTGGTGCTGTTCAATCAGTTGCTAATAATCAATGTTGTTAATTTGATCTCGTTGTCCTTAAAAATATCCAGTGCATGTTTTAAGCAATTGTCCAGCCGAGCGTCTCTTAATTACCTCAGGCTGATTATATAAGCTGTTAGCTGTTTATGGTGGAGGGAGATTACTGAGCTTGCGCTTTTTTTCTTGTCAGTGTTCTTTTCGAAAAACACGAGTCTGCTTATCTTTTTGATTAGAAACACTGAACATGTTTTAAATCATGTTAATTGTTTAAATTGTAACTCTTCAAGTGTTGGTGGTGGTCTTGTAACCTGTTCAATGATGAGGCTCGGTTTTGAGAATCCAAATGTGTTTTTGTTTTGTTTTGGGGTTTTTTGCAAACCCCCCCCTAATCAAATGAAGGGGGTGTCAAACATTTATGACAATTTTTAAAGAGATACTTTTTTAAAAAAGAAATAAAACTTTATTTAATGCACGTTTTGTGTGGGATACAAGCTGATCAGGCTTGAAGAGTTAAGATGTAAATATATGTGAAATCTTTGGTAGCTAAAATTATTTTACTTGACTCCTGTATTTTTATACCACACTTTTTCCATAAATACATATTTTTGTTTCTCCTTTGGGTTTATTTTAAATTTATCTTTAGTTTTAATGTTTTTTATGAAAAGCTTTAAAATTATGCACTCTTTGTCTTTTTATATACTGGAAAAAAGATCAGATTCATTCAAATTCATAAACGCTAATCAGTATTACTGAAATATGTCATACCTGTAATTCAGTACTTCAGTTGTTTATTGATTTCTTTCTGTTCTTGCTGTTATGTATTTTATTTTTGCATCAATATGTACTTATGTACTTTGGCCCTTTTTATGGATCAGAGCTGGACTGAAATAATGCTGTTTCTTGTCACTTGGTACTTTTTCCTTGTTTGTTCTTTTTTTCTTTCATTTTTTTTTTCAATTTACTTTTTTTTTTCTTTATTTCAAGTCTGTTTTATTCCAGTCTCTACTACCTCAGGTGTCCTATAGAGTTTCCTCTACCAAAGTTCACTTA
>JAOUQZ010000008.1:2649521-2665827 GCA_028564935.1 Neosilurus hyrtlii | reverse complement strand
GTAGTGTGTGTAGTAAGGGAGTGTGTATAGTAAGGGAGTGTGTATTAGGGTAGTGTGTGTAGTAAGGGAGTGTGTATGAGGGTAGTGAGTGTGTATGAGGGTAGTGTGTGTAGTAAGGGAGTGTGTATGAGGGTAGTGTGTGTAGTAAGGGAGTGTGTGTGGTTTGGGACGCGGCTGTAGGGTGGAGCTCTAACGGCGCCTCAGATCAGCGGCGCAGAGCAGCGAGTCCAGAATCCAGCTACTGACGTTTAACCAGCATTTTCAAGGAACATCAGTTTATCTGCTGGGGGAACGGGATTGTTTATACCGTAATACCGTCCTTGGGTGGACAACTAGAGGTTGATTGAAGAAGAGGTAAGAGCTAAAGATTAGAATGTCTTTACCAGAGAGGAGAAGAAAAACGGATTTGGTTTCTGCCTATGAAACTTTGTCTGGGGTGGGAAGTTCCTCTCTCTCTCTCTCTCTCTCTCTCTCTCTCTCTCTCTCTCTCTCTAAACGGTTTTCACACAAAAAAACCAACCCTTGTGTAATGGCTTGATATCCGGCGTCACGTCGAAAGATTAAAAAACATAATGAATTATTAAACTGTACTTCTGAATTAGACTAGAAGTAAGAGAAGAGAATAATTTGGGCTTCTAGTTAAAGACAGAAATATTAGCTAACGTAGCTTCTTATTAAAGCCCAGCTTTACCTGTGTGTGTGTGTGTGTGTGTGTGTGTGTGTGTGTGTGTG
Source organism: Neosilurus hyrtlii (assembly GCA_028564935.1). NCBI lineage: Eukaryota > Metazoa > Chordata > Actinopteri > Siluriformes > Plotosidae > Neosilurus > Neosilurus hyrtlii. Next base: position 2,665,095 of record JAOUQZ010000008.1, on the reverse strand, counting down.
TGTGTGTGTGTGTGTGTGTGTGTGTGTGTGTGTGGGGCGGAAGAGAAGTTCTCTCGGCTAGTTTAGCAGTTTTATTGTTAATTTTCTCTGTTTCTCTTTGTTTTTGTACGGTGAGGTTTATAAACCAGTTTGTTGTTGTTCAGACTTGGATGGAAGCTTCTGGAAGTTTGCGTCTCGGCCTGCAGGTTGTAACTTTGTATCAGAAGTTTGAACTTGTGAACATTTGTAGCCGTCCTGTAACACACACACACACACACACACACACACACACACACACACACACACACACACACACACACGTTCTGTCACGTCTGCTCCATTATTACTTTATTGATAGTAAGTTTCCAGGTCGGAGGTTTATAGGCAGGTTGAAAGATCAGATTCACACTGAAATGTGCTGGATTTGTTTGTAGGAGTAACAGATACAATATAAAACATCCTGTCCTACGTGCTCAAGTCCATGTGTGACTCGGACCTTCACCTTGCTCACTTCTCTCCAACATGTTTCATGGCATTTGTTATGGCTAGCCTGAGGGAGCACAGAGATCTCACATGGCTGTGTGTGCTGGTGTCATAGCTGTCAAACAGGTTGGGATAGAGATTAGAGAAAGTGCACCCGCAGGGTGTAAATACCTGAAGATATAACACACACCATGGCTTTACATATCTGAGCATGCTGTATAATGCACAACCTGGGATTATATACCAGATAATATAATGCACAACCTGGGATTAAATACCGGATTATATAATGCACAACCTGGGATTAAATACCAGATAATATAATACACAACCTGCGAATAAATACCAGATAATATAATGCACAACCTGGGATTAAATACCGGATTATATAATGCACAACCTGGGATTATATACCAGATAATATAATACACAACCTGCGAATAAATACCAGATAATATAATGCACAACCTGGGATTATATACCAGATAATATAATGCACAACCTGGGATTATATACCAGATAATATAATGCACAACCTGGGATTAAATACCAGATAATATAATACACAACCTGCGAATAAATACCAGATAATATAATACACAACCTGCGAATAAATACCAGATAATATAATGCACAACCTGGGATTAAATACCAGATAATATAATGCACAACCTGGGATTATATACCGGATAATATAATGCACAACCTGGGATTATATACCGGATAATATAATGCACAACCTGGGATTAAATACCAGATAATATAATGCACAACCTGGGATTATATACCGGATAATATAATGCACAATGTGGGATTGAATACCTGAGTATGTGCTTTGCAGTCTAAGATTAAATACTGGATTATATAATACAAGCACTGGGATTAAATGAGTCAGAATACAAAGCCAATTCAGGATTAAACACCAGAGAATATGATGTACAACATGGGATTAAATATGTGAGTATATAATACACAATCCGGGATTAAACATCAGATAATATGATGTACAACATGGGATTAAATATGTAAGTATATGATACACAGTCTGGGATTAAACACCTGAGAATATGTTGTACAATCTGGGATTAAATATGTGAGTATATAATACACAATCTGGGGTTAAATACCTGAGTATATATATTTTAGCCGGATTTGTCAGGTCTGTGTAATTGTCTTTTTTTTTTTTTCTTTTTCAGTTTTAACAGGAAACACTGAATTACTTTTTTTAAACTCTGAAACCATTGGGGTTGCAAATTTGGCCCTCAGTGGTTTAATGCACACTCTGGTACTATAACGTATTGTTAAAGTGTGCACCAAAATTGCAGGTATGATTCTGTGGGACTTTATTCACCTGTACAAGGTTCGGGACGTTAAGACACCCAGTCCATCCAGACCGACTCGGGCAGTGTTTAAGTTGAAGTTGCTTCCATTTGGCCGTAGATACAATGTGCCAGAATGCAGGATGAAAAGATTAAAAAATGCATTTGTCCGGGCTGCCACTGAACTTTTAATAACTCGGTGATTTTAACCCCTTGGCCATACTTGGCCTGTTTCATCTGTCTGTGTGTCCATCGTGGTAGTACTACAGCCTCTAATAATTGACCAATCGTTCTGAAAATTGGTTACCAGATGTATCTTTGCAGCCTCCAGACACTCATTTAAAATGAACTAGGTGTTAATTTTTTACAGAAATTCTAACTCTATAATAATTACTATTAATAGTTACGTTTGCATTGTGTGATTCCAATAGCAAGAGTGTGTACTGTATTAGCAGTGTGCATTCACTGTGTGCTCCTTCAACAGTGTGCACCCACTATGTGCTCCTTTTTTATATATGTATTTGTATTACTTTCAGTAACAAGATTTGGCACACAAGATTAAAACACACCATTGGCTGTGGGGTTTCATGTGGTCATACGGGTATCTAGCTATCTATTTATTTATTTATTTTTACGTTGTATTCACTGTCTTGGATTTTTGGATTTGGCTCACAGATAATAAATGTTTCCTTGATCCAAATACCTGAGTATAATAATAATGCACAGTGTGGCCAAATATCTGAGCACATAATACACATGCATCAGTGGTCCAAATATCTGGAGAAATAACATTGCAACTGGAATAAATGGCAGTGGAATAATTCATCCTTTGGGTGATATTGAGGGTGAAAAATGCATCCAAATAATACATGCTACACATTCAAATACCAATAGGAAATAATTCATCTACCAGGTTTTAATGTTCTCCCATTACACTCAAAGTATGCTGAGAACATTTTTGTGTGACAGTCCAAGACTCATGATTGTTATTAAGCCTAATGCTATGCATTGACTAATAACTTCTAACAGAATTCAGTACTAAATATCAGTGTTTTTCATCTTTTTAAAGCAATCACTGTACACTATGGCTAGTTAAAGGCAGTGTATGATGTGACTGAGAAATAGTCCCCAGCGATTTACTGTGCACTTTATGACCCATATTCAGCAGTGAGTGTGCTGTGCACTGGAGTCATCACAGCATCCTGATGGATTGTCAGAGTCTTTGGGTGGTTCATCCTGAGGCATTCTCTTTCCGTTTTCTTTTATGACTGAAAGTGCATTCAGTTCTGTCCCCAATGAGTGTTTTGTGAGCAGGTGGGCTGAACATCTGCACTGGGTGTCCACTCGTCGAGGAATTTGCTCACATGAGAGCTGTTGTTATGAATGACATTACAAAACAGTCCTGACCGCTGATACAGTAAAGCAGTATTTTGAGGACAAGCCGAGTTAAACAACAAGAAATGAAGGCAGTAACCCAACTCTGTGTTTACTTTTAGCATAGGGATGGGTTTAATCTTGATTCGCTTTTTATAGATTCAGGAACATAAAGGTGTGTGGAAACATTTGGTGAAACCGAGCAAAAGAAACTCAAGAGAAAACTTGCCGTATAACTCCTCATGCTTTAAGCAAATAAAAATGCTAGTCAGACTTTAAAAATATCTTTTTTGTGCAATACATTGGATAACATTGCTGCGCAAAGCTGAAATCATGCCATCAGCTTGCTAACTTCTTGACAAGGACAGAAATATGATGTGCTGCATTATAAACTTAACTATATAAGTTATTTAACAACGTATGAACTTAGCCATAGGTAGTTCGTCATGTCTGATCAGAGGGATTAGAATAACTGTTTTAGTGTATCCATTGGATTGTAAGAAATATATTTTTAAAAGTTTATTCAAATTTTTGAAAATTAAAAAAACAATTACCTTGTTACCAGCAAATACTTTATGGAAGAGCCAGTTAGCATGAAAAGCTAGCCGCACTTCCAGTTTCATCAGATGATGGCTAGCAGAAGACCAATAAAAGTCATGTTTATTGTTTTGTATTCTTGAAAATAACACACAGATACACACACACACACACACACACACACAAACACAAACACAAACACAAAATCTTACCATTAAATACGTCCCTTTCAAATTGTGTTGCTTTTTTCATGGAGTAAGTCTTGAAAGGAAGAAGCGGTCAGCTAAGTGTAACTTCCTACTTAGCACCGGAGTTGCAATCACTTCCTGTTTCTTTTCTAATCATGGTATATGGGGTGATATCCCAGTAGTAGATCAGCCAAATAGAATGCATGATTGTTCATATAAAGTGTATATAAGTAGCATAAAAAAACTAATTTTATTCATATTTAGTTTAATAATACATAAATATTAGCTGAAGGTATTGCAATACATTAGCTAACTTTTATTCTACTTGATAGCAAAGACTTGGCAGCACACTGGAGTTTTTTACTTATCTGGGAGACTGCGTAATGACTTTATGATTGTCCTCCTTAATGAATAATAAGATGTGTCCTAACTTTAAAAACGAATAAAAATGCTTTTATAAAAAATGTGTTAATATTACTTTAAACTTTAATGGTTGTAGGTTTTGGATCAAATCTATTTTTATGCATTGATCATTTCACCTAAATAATGAGTGCTCAGTCCTGCGCTCGATACTGCAGACGAGTCAATAAAGCTGCAGGGGAATTGGAGTGGATCCGCGAGTGTATTGAACAGGATGATGCACTGCCACTTGGTATATGTTTCTGTTGTTCCATCAGTGCATATAATGCTGAGTCTTGTTCCTGTACATCTGGTCACACTTACACAGAAAGAGTGTCTATCCTTTCTTCCTAAAGTAAACTGAGTGTTTCGTCAAACAATGGGACAGCCAACAGAGTTATTTGAAAAAGCCTTCCAGGGTATCAGCCTGTCACGTTCCTGGTATTGTCTTCTTGAAATGTTGCGATTATGACATACAGTACAGCACTGATAGTGGACTTGATTTCCGCCTGCCTTCGCCCATGTTATCACACATGAACACGTGTGGCAGTGCATTTAAAATGATGGGAACTTGCTGTTGCAAGCTGTTCTAGTCAGCAGTGAGCACTCTGCCTCTCTTGGCGGTGCATACAACAAGGTTGCCATTGATGGCACACTGTGTGGTATTGTGGTGGGCTCGTGCAGAATGAAGGCTCTCTTTGTCTCCTCGAGAGGGGCTCTAGAGGAGAATCCTGCTGTGACAAGAGTAGAAAAGTGTAGCACCAGTGGAGGACATGCTCTTTATTCATGGCCTTCACCAGGTGACCTGCTGCCCATTGTTCTAAATCACTGAGGTCAAACTCTACGTGTGTGACATGGATGCCTTTTGGACTATCAAGGCTTCCTTTAACTCTGCCGGAGTCTGTTGGGCTTTTACTCCCGATCCTACTAGCTCATCAGGCCAGAGCTTATCCCCGGTTTCCGTAGCGTGAAGTAACTAAGAGTCTGACTCCTCCTGGATGAGGCACTAGTCCATTGCAGGTTACCTTCCCAGTATTTTTACTGGTATCCATTTATACTGCTGGTTAATACCTTGCCCAGGGGTCTTAGCCTAGTCTAACAGGGATTCTAACCCATGACCTCTCGATCATGAGCCCAGCACCCTAATCACTACACCACCGGACCCACTACTTTAGCTCTGGTTCTGATTAGTCATCATGTTTTAATATGTTTATTTTTTTAAGTTGCAATGATGTTCTCATCTTATTCAGCCCACCAAACTGTCAGTGAATATAAACTGAAACAACCAAAGGTTAAAGTTTTTTACACTGTATTTGTGCCCATTAAACAAAACTTACCAAAGAAATATTTGTGTGTTGTTAAGTTTTACGAATCCATAATCACGTAAGCAGCTGTCAAACTTCAGTTTTTGCCAATTTAGTATACTGCATGCAATATATAAGTTTAGCTTTGCATGCTTTTTAAATAAAATGTCGTCTGTTTGCTTGTTCAGCACTATCTTTTCTGGGGCTTGGAAGTCCCGTCAGGATGTGGTCCAGTCAGTGTGGCCATTCCCTGAAGGCAGTAAAACTGAAACTAGTAATGCATGAACCTGGAGAATGTTAATGTGTCAAGAAAAACAACAGAATTTTTGTTTGTTTGTTTGTTTGTTTTTTGCCTCGTTATAATATTTGTGTCACTGACCTAGACAGGCATTGATTAGATTTTATAAATGAACATTCATTTAATTCAATCATTTGCCAAACTGTTTAGTCCTATTCGGGTCGCAGGGATGCTGGAGCCTGTCTCAGCCAACTCTGGGAGAAGGCACTTACACCCTGAACAACTTGCCAGACCAACCCACACACAATCATTTCACTCACACTTAGGGGCATTTTCGCATAGCCAGTAAGCCGAATGTGCATGTCTTTGTTCTCTGGGAGGAAACTAGAGGACCTGGAGGAAACCCACGCAAGCTCAGGGATAACATGCAAAGTCAATACAAAAACGCCCTTGCTGAGGCTGGGGCAAAAGCCACAACCTTCTTGCTGTGAAGTGGATGTGCTATCCACAAAGTCACCACACCACCCCAGAAATTACCCCCCCCCTTTTTTTTTTTAATTAAAATTTTTTTGTGGGAGTATCACCATGTCCTAGTACATATCCACCCGTTACGCTCTTTTATAGATTTCACTTTCATAGCTGTTACACCAAATTAGACTCGTTTTCAGAGCCCTAGTATGGCTGTAGGGAGTCTCAAGAAAGCGATGACTGGAATTGGATTTATGTCTGACGTGTGTTGTACTCCACACTCTCTCCCGTTTAGGAGATTTGGATTCAAGGTTTGTTTCGAGGTGCAGGAGGCTGTCTCCTACCACTGTTTAGAGCCAGCCATATTTGGTCAAAGCAAAATGTCATGTTATTCCACAGACGAGAGAAATCCTTTTGGACCCATAGCTCTGTCGAATTCCCTCAGGCTCTAATAGGAGATGTTTTATTAACACCATCACACCCACTTGAAGGGGTGTTCTTTGATCTGTGATGTCTGGAGTTTAGTGAAAACTTACAGTAGTGCTTGTTAAGAGATCCGAGTTGTAAGGAACGAGAAATTAGTCCCTGCACAGTTTAAACATGTGATGAGCAAATGTCTAAGTGAAAGTTTGTCATGACTCAGGAGGAAATGTGGCATGAGACCTGGAGCACTGGGAATTGTTAACGGATGAGTATCTCAGACAGTATGTTCTTATCCTGTCACTTCATGTATGAAATTTCTTCCTCAGCACACATCATGTGTCATTTAAAAATTTTCCTAGTCCAGAACAACCGAAATGTATCAAAAGTTTCAGTAACACTGACATTCCGGCTCATTTGCACATGTAGAAGTAAGGTAAAGCTTATTGCGCTTTAGATTGCAGGATGATTTGGCTCTAGGGGTTTTCTCCGACTTGAGTGCGTGAAGTAGATGCACTTTTGTTTGACACGCCCCCTTTGTGATATAAATTATTTATGTAATATAAATTGTGACTTTCGAATTCTTTTAATTGCATCTATCCAGGAGCTGAAATATTATTAGCTGAAGGTAACTAGCTCTCATGTGTAAATGTAAAGAGCTGTAAGTATTTACACTGTTTCTTGTTCTTGCGATGGCACATAATCTGCATAAATCTGTTTCATTAAATAAAATACTGTTATGATGATTCTAAAACAACTGCTGCTTTGCATTTGCTCAAATCAACATGATTTATCCCCTGAACAAATATATACGGATCATTCTGGGATAAACAGCAACATTCCGGGACATGGAATCACAAAATAAAAGCCTTATAAAATAAAAAAAAATTGCCTATATGGAAGTAAACTAACTTTAAAATTTATGAAATTACATATAATGTTTACTTGATTCCAAGTTCCAGTATATTAGCCATTATAAAATCCACTGTATCATTTAATGGAAAAATTAATTCAGGGAACTAACTGGGTAGCATGATGAAGCTCAAGGAATACCTTTCCTGTTTATATTGTTCGATTGGGCGGAGGTAAAATTGTCAGCAGGATCACTTGACTTCGGCTTGCTTCATTTTTGAGACTCGAAGAATTGACTATGTGTTTTACAGTCATTGGTTTCCCTGAATGTGAGCAGGAAGTCATCAGTCAGATTAGTCAATCTGATTATACAGTCATTTTAACCAAACGTACAGGCCCCCCAAACCAGTACTCTAGCAAGTGTTTTTTAACTGAAGCCCACTACATGTCTTAGTATCAGTAACTGCAGTCTGCAATAAAGCCTTGAGGGACACCTACCACCCCCCAGCCACTTTTAGCAGTGGTTTACATTACATGCTAAAACTTAGGTATACAAAACTGAGTCATCTGCAGCGTCTGGCTGCAGGAGTGTGGTTAGCGACGGATATCTGGGATAGTTGAAAGACTGGGTCGGAATTGAATTTGGAAGCGTTCTAACCGAGTCAGTCTACTGCCGGCGGCCCCTGAATCACATGAGGCTCATATGTGTGAATGGAAACACCTCTCTGTACCTCACATAAGAAAAATGTGCTGTTACAGACAGAAACTAATAAAATGTTCTTTATAGTTTAAAAAATGACACATGTATTGTATGTAACAGCCATACTCGCTCCCCATATGTTGTAAATTGTTGCTCGTATAATATAATATAGGCTGCGTTTTCTGTTTTTTTTCTTTTTCCCTTTTCTGCCAGAAATGTGATCGTTGACACTTTATAAAAGATCCCAGCAGCCCACGGGATAAACTGAACTTGAATTTAAGAAAAGTCCATTTCCAGTTTCATCATTTTCGAGGCTTGTGTGTATTTTATTAAAGAAAATAATAGATAATATATATTAATTGTGCTATACTATTACAGGTGGCATGGTGCTGCAGTGGTTAGCATGTTCGCTTCGCAGCAAGACGGCCTGGGTTCGATTCCCGGGCTCGGGTGTTTCTGTGTGCAGTTTGCACAGTTCTCCCCGTGCTTGCATGGGTTTCCTCTGGGTACTCCGGTTTCCTCCCACAGTTCAAAAACATGCACAGTAGGCTAATAGGCATTTTCGAATTGCCCCTCAGTGTGAGAGTGAATATGAAAAGTTGTATGTGTTTTTGCCCTGCAACAGCCTGGCGAGCTGTTCAGGGTGTACCCCTGGGTGCTTTAGGGTGATTTAGCTGATGAGGCTGCGAAGCAGGATTTTGGCCTAATGTTTGGTATTTAAAGCAGATGGTGGGGAGATGGTGCAGTTTTAGGTGGGGAAAACAGCTGCATTTCATAAACGTGTCCCTGGACGTAAAAATGTGCAGATCGACTTCCTGTCCCCGCGGGAACCTGACTGAAGAAATGTTAGTACTGTGTCACTAGCTTCTCTTCAGAAGGGTCATCTGGAGCCCCAGACTGCTTTCTGCTGCATTTTTACTCTCAGGGAACTGTTTTTAGTGTCGTCGGAATACCTTGAAGAGAGTACACTTATCATGTCTAGCCTATTTGACTCGTACTGCTGTTTAGAAATGTAAGCATCTTCATCTGTTCTTGCTTTGTGTAATTATGTTTAAGGGCTCAGCAGAATTTTGAAAATGCAGATATTTAATCTTAAAAAGAACACAAATTGCTGTTCCTTCCTCACAAGAGATAGTGCTGGGTCCTGTTTCTTATTTCGTCCCTCACTCAGCTAATATCCTTTATACTGAAAGTTGAAGTGGGTTTTAATTTAATACTTTTGAGTGTTTACAGCTTTACTGCTTCAGCAGTAATCTGTCATTGAGCTGGTTATTTCTAATCAGAAAGGGTTTGTTTTTTTTAACCATAGAAACCATCTCAGTTATTAGGTGGATACACTCTGATTAGGTGGAAACTATGGCTTAATGATAAAAGAAGCAGGTTTTGGGAACGAAAGGTCACTGGTTCGTTTCCTGAACCGGCTGGAAAAACGTGTGGTAGCGGAAGAGGGAGCGGCACCTTCCCCTCCCTCCACCTTCACGGCTGAAGTGCTCTTGAGCAAGGTACCTAACCCCAACTGCTCTTCGGGTGCTGAAGTGTACCTGCCCAGTGCTCTGTGTGGGTGTGTGTGTGTCTGTGTGAGAGAGAGAGTGGGTGTGCGCTCACTTTTATGCTGGGTGCCATCCTGCATTAAGGTGCATTACCATTATTGCCATTTACTGTCATTAAGTGTAGACCAGAATAACTAGAATGTCCTATATGCACAACGTACAGTTAAGAAGAAATGGCAGCACGTAACGTTCAGAGCTGCAACATATACAGAAAAAAAAGTTTTTGATATTTTTCTAATGAAATTATGCAAAAAAGATAAATATTTTAACTTGTATTTAGGACATAATCTAAGTTAAGTACTGAGCAGTCAGACCATCACAGCAACAATAAGTAACTTGTAAGTGGGCAAACAAGTAAATAAATAAATATGCAACAAAAGAAATAAATGCAGTTAATGAGCCAAGAATGCTGTGAGTGATGTGAGTTGTAGCAAACAAGCCTACAAATGTGACATCAATTAGTCAGGCACAGAAGTTTTCAAAGGGCAGAAAACAGCAAAGAATGACATTTCACAGTGTAATTGGATTGATGATTTAGTAGCCACCCCTTTGGAGAACAAAGTAAAAAGGCGGTGACTCCTCACAGTGGCGGCTGTTCAAACTGTGCTAATGTTACAGCTTGCCTGAATGAACTGCGCCTCCTCCCCGTCTGAAGACCGACCATTATAAACATTTAGATCTGACAGCCCTGTGTACGCACTTCACTTGGCCAAGGTTTCTGTTTAGGAGGCTTTAACTCCCAATTTAGCATTATCAATTGAGTGTTATTCCTGGAACGCATTGTGCTCTGGCTGTAACTCTGCAGTCCAAGCCTCTGTGTTTGCTTGGTCAGATCACTCAGATAAAGTTACTCTTTGGCCAGCAAAAACATTCCCAAATCCACTTCTGCTCACATTCTTTAAGATTGTGGGGAGGCAACAAAACAAGTGTTGGAACTGCAACTGGGAGCTTTCCCCCCTCTTTCTCCAACGCCTGTGTTGTCCCTCCCTGCCTTTCGTATCTTGCCTGGAGTCCACCGAGATTCGCTGTGGAATTCAAGAGGAATGCAGCGTGGAATTTAGCCATAAATATACCAATGAAAAGCTGTTTAGTGGAGATTCGGAAAGTTTGTGCTTCACCGATGATAAGATCTGCACTTAACAATAATAAACACATTATATGACATGAAGAAATGATGCAGGTTGAATATGCATTTGAATTTTGCAGAAGTTTATGGCTGAAATATGTGAGATTTATTTTGGTTGATGTATAATTTTTATGTAACATTGCATTGACTGACAGCTTCATTAGTGCTGTATGTAATGGCTCCATTTTTTATAATTTACATTCACATTCCATTCACCACGAGACACCACCATCAGACTCCATCATTCACCACCATTCACCCTCAGACACCACCATTCATCACCATCCACCATTCCCCACTGGACACCACCATTTATCACCATTCACCATTCAACACTGGACAGCACTATCCCCCCGGACACCTCCATCAGACATCACCAGACTCCACCATCCACCACGGGACACCAGGATTAATCATCTACCATTCCCCACCGGACACCACCATTCTTCACCATCCAACATTCCCCACCAGACACCACTATTCCCCCTTGGACACCTCCATCAGACTCCACCATTCACCAACATGTACCTCAGACACCACCATTTCCCATCATTTTTTAGAGATAATCACTAATGAATAATCAGTTGAAATCGATAATCATTAATTTGTGGTTGTTGTATTGATTGTATTTCTGTCATTGCCCTTTAGATTGATGCATTGATCCAACCTGTTAGATCAGCACACCTGTTTTAGGCACATTATTAATGTCATATAACTGCCATTCTAATCATTTAAGCCCTTTTTAAAATATTCTTTCAATTGTGCCAGTCTAGCTTTACCCGTTCCTTTCCTTTGAAGCCTGGTGCACTTTTGGCGTGACCTTGAAATGCCTCCAGCGTGTGCTTGTTTATTCTACTCCGTGAGCGTACTTTTGGTCTCACGTGCTGTAAGATTAGAGTGGCAGGGATTTGCTCAACAGATTACACTTCAACAGATGTTTCAGAGCTGTTGCTTATATTCCCCCATGTTTAAGTCATCAGTGTGCTGCGACTCCTGCCAGCAGAAGACGCGGCGCAGCTTTCTGCTGGACTTCACATCGCTGTGCTGGAATTCACAGTTTGTTGGCCACGTTATTGGGTCCATGCAAGAAGCTCCTGTCCACAACCTCACGCGTTTCTAATTCTGGCTACCTGTAGTTGTTGTCTGCTACATTGAGCACTATAAAATGATTACTATTCTAGAAGGAGAAAAGGTTACACACTTTTTATTTAGAATATTTACCTTCTTAACCTCTCCATATTTATCTTCGTATTTGTTAGTGTGCGTCAAAGCAGGGCAAGGACATCAGACGTGTTTATCATGCTAATATAGACTGATTCACTTTATGATTTCAGTTTATGGGTGCCGCGTCCTGGCGAGAGAGAGATGACGCGCCTTCTACAGCATTATCAGTAAAGTATCTGTGTGTTTGTCATTCTGCAGGAGAACGATAAGAATAAGAATAGTAAGTTAGACCCAGCGGAAGATGAGAAGAGTCAGCTTGCAGATAGAGATAGAGCATACGTGTCATGTTGTGAAACCACTGTCCTTCAAACAAAGGACCAGGGAAGTGAATCAGCAGCAGAGCCGTCAGAACGCATATCACATTTTAAGTACTGTTTAACTAAACCCCCTGTTAGTGTTACTGCCCTTACACTGAGGCTAAAGCTCAGGAGGGAAATTACATGACTAGCTTTATAAATAAGTTCTATTTATGAAGAGTTAAATAATCTCCAGCTGGAATGCCACACATCGTCTGGGACATTAAATAGTTGCACAGCCAGCGTTTTGATTAATTATGGTGTTCTGAGTGTCTGTGCGGTATCAGATCTGTTGACGTCCTGCTGCAGTCTGGCTGGCTTTCATGCTGGGTTTCGACCTTGAAGTTCAGATAATTAGTGCCATCCGTTTTTCAAAGAGCAGTTTTGTCCAGGCTTAGTATTGACTTGCTGTATATATAGTCTATTTTGCTGCACAACCTCTAAACTGATAGTTTAAGGCTGGATTTGAGAATGTCGATGCTTTAACCGATCCATTCGTTTCACATAGTGACCCTTAGTACAATTTCATGTGCCTTTGGAAAGCTTCTGGTTTGGCTCCAGTCAGGTTCGACTTAAAACGAGCTGTTAACCTTGGTTTACAATGAATGCAGACTCTAGACCAGCGGATCTTCTCAAGCTTGAGCGGAATTTTCAGAGTGGATCACTTAGGAATGTTATGTATGACGTCCTTAGGAGTGGCTTTACCAAGACATTTCCACAAAGGGAGGGGGAAAAAAGTGACACATCTGATCCAAATAAAACATCTGGTGGTTTTAAAAAATGGCTGCAAGTGATTCATTTTCCAAGCTGAGTCATGTAGAGTAAGTGATTCTCCCTGTGATTCTTCAGTGATGTGTCCAGCTGCGTTTTGTTTTATTGGAGGCACCACAACAGGCATCGCACATCAGCATCAACGCATCAGCATTTCCGTGCAAGTCGTTGTGCTTCATTAATGTTATCATTAAACATCAGATTGTGCCATTTCTCAGGCCTCATTCATCTGAACTTAGTTCTGCTCAGAGTTCTTTATTGCATTTCTATCCAACTGCTGTTTATGTAGGTGCACAGAGCCTTTATTATGGCCTTAAGCACTTAAAAGCAAGCAGGCCAGGGTTGTGTTTTCGAATTAATGTTATTAAATGGGCTCATCATTAGCATAAAGTTCAAACGTCTTGCTTATGAAGGGTGAGTCGTTAGAAAGGCGCTGACAGAGACCCTGCACACCAGAGTGTTTAAGATGAGGTTGGTATTAGACTTAGTTTAGGGTTAAATAGATAAACTGGTGGTGTGTGTGTGTGTCTCAATCTTCTGACCTGTAGTTGAACCCTTGTGTACAGAATGCCTGTACTGTACTTCCTGTGAGCTGTAAAGTGGTGCTGAATTTAGCAGCTAGTTAGTTAGCAGAACAGGAAACCAGTCACAGTTCCCTGAGTTTTCAGAATCGCTAAAGAGTTAGTTTGGTGTGATGTATTGGTTTGGTTGATGAATTACACATCAACTTAAAGAGGTACTGAACATGTAATTAAGTTGGATTTTTTTTTTTTTGAGATCTAGTCGAAGTGATATGAATGTTATAGGATAAAACACTTAAGGGATGCTGTTAATATTGAGAAAATTGCTATTTTTAAAAAAATTTTTTGGGGGGTTAAAAAAATGCCATTTAGTGGACAGATCATCCTGAACCTTACAGTAATAGTCACGAAGTTTAAGAATGTTAACACCCTCCCTCAGTCCCCAGTCTTGAGTGGGAGTCTGTGAAACTGTCCTTAGTTTCAAGTACATGCTGACCGAGACTAGTCATCAACCTCCTGTCCCACTCATTCAGTAATTTCCCCACCTTTTAGCATTTTTCAAAATGGGATCACGGTGGGTGGAGTTACACTTGGAGCTGGAGAAGTTAAAATTTCTGACTTGGTATAGGGTTCTGCTAAGCACTCAGGAAATCAAATTGGTGTCACTTGGTGTTTTGGATGCCAGTATGCCAGCAGATCTGTTGTGCACTCGTATTAAATTTGCATTCAGTGAAACAGCTGCTGTGCATTAAATGTGGGCTGTCAGTGAACCTTAGGTTTTGTATCTTCTCTGATGTTTCCATTTACGACCCTTGGCAACAAAAAATGGTCTTTGTGTATCAGTGAACGGTTTTACTCATACATGTAAAACATCAAGCTCCATTCCAGAAACACATGGTATTTTCACTCCTCTGCAAAGTTTTTAGCAGAATGTTCCGGTTCCGTTGACTTTGTTTACATTCTGCATGGGTGCAACTTGAACGCAGTTGACTCATTTCTACAAAAGACAAGTCTTTTGATAGTCTTTCACCTTGAATTCCCATTCCAAAGATTGTTCACCAACACAACACTTAAATGCATGCTTAAGGTTGGTGTTTTGAATCAAATTTGTTGAGATAAACTAATTTTTCTTTAAATTCCTGAGCTATTTTTGAGCTTCATAGTGGTGTCTGATCTTTGGAGGCAATCAAAACTGGTTTAGTTCAAATTAACTTTATGGGCTTCTTGTTTTTGATTTACTGAGGTTTGGATTAAGTTATCAAAACAAATTTTTAACACTATAACAGCATATTAACAAAAATCACTTCCTCACTGACAAACTTTTGATGACCACCAGTGTACATTGTGGAATGATGTCCTTTCTGGTTCAAAAGTATACCGATAGTTATTATGTAGTGGTCATAGGGTCCTTCATATATTCACAGTAACCACAGATTCAGCATGGGAAGGCATCTGCCTTACAAATACTGGGACAAACCTCCCCCAGGCCCATCAATCCCCCATAGGAACCAAAATGTCAAATTATTTTTACTCATGTGTTAAGGAATCCTTTAAAAAAAAATTCTTAATTGAGAGTTTAATCCAGTTCATCTCCATGATCTCTGAGTCCTTCCTTTCTGAAGCCACACCTCTTGGTAGAAATTTCATGAAAATCCACATGCGAGTTTTTCCGTGCTAACAATTATTAGTTAATATTAATGATGAGCCGGCACGGTGGCGTAGTGGTTAGCACGTCCGCCTCACAGCATGAAGGTCCTGGGTTCGAGTCCCAGCTCGGGCGTTTCTGTGTGGAGTTTGCATGTTCTCCCTGTGCTTGTGTGGGTTT
>JAOUQZ010000008.1:2634011-2647398 GCA_028564935.1 Neosilurus hyrtlii | reverse complement strand
TGAGATGGGCGCCAGCCTCCCTGCGACCCTAATTAGGAATAAGCGGTTCAGAAGATGAATGAATGAATGAATGAATTAGTGATGAGCAGATATTCTTCGGTGTGGTAAGTTTCAGTGATTTATTGTACACACTGCAGTCTCACTGGTGTATTTATTAGAATGGCAGGAGGACGTGCAGGAAGTCCTAATTTGCATGTCATGAATATTTATAGATCCTGACATTTATTAAGGTTGTTACTGTGTCACGACATATGAGCAGTCCATTGGCTCACTGCAGAGGTTTTTTGAAAATAAAGGCTAATATCTATTTATATCTATTTTTATCCTGATAAAATGTATTACTCCATTGGTTTAATCTCTATCTGCCCAGCTGCGATTCCACCAAAATATCAAAACCCATTACCCCCCTCCCTCTGTGCTACTCTACAGTAATTCCACATCCACCTTTATTTCTCCCCACAGGGGACATGACTTAACTGAAATCCCTGTGCCTGTGTATTCTGTTTCTGTTCTACATGCATCACACTGCTAACCATACTGCTGCTCTGAGCATGTGCCTACCGTTATCAATATGATTAACAAACGAGAAGAGAATGGTTTAGCTGACAGTAACTTATCAAAAGGACTGTCTATTCATTCGTCTTATTCAATATGTATTAATGCATACTACCTCACTTCTTAGTTTCTTTTGGCTCAGCGCACTTTTCTTACGGCCACTCGCTTTTTCAGCTTCCAGTGACAGCATGAGAAATACTGACAGCGTAAGAGAATTTTTGGAAATGCTGCTCTCACAAATGCATTTTGAAGAAAGAAGAACTTAATTTTTGGGGGGGTTTTTTTTGTTTGTTTTTACTTCTGTTTTCTTTTGCTGCTTCAGCTGTTTATCTAAACATGAGATCGGGCTTGTGAATACTCAGGTCCAAAGGTTGTTACCCTGTTTTGAATGCAGCAGTGAGCCTTGTGATCCATGTGAGACTACTCACGCCCGTAAAGATACGCTGACGTTCCAAGTAATAAAAGAAATCTAAAATAAGTCTGATGTGTTAACGACTTCTGGTGAATATCTTTTATTTAATTAGTAGCTTTCCTACTGTGCAGATCCCATTCCTGGCTCCTCCACACACACACACACACACACACACACACACACACACACACTCACACTCACACACTACTCTCAATACACTCCGGCGCCAATGGGAGTCTGTTACTGAGCTAGTGATCCTGCTATCATGTTTCTCTGCTGTATTCTCAGGTCCTCTGTGATTCCAGCTCACCAAATTTAAACCATAAACAAGGGCTTGATCTCCTATGATGGGGCTGGCATCTTTTAGCCACTCTTAAAAATAAGCCATTAAAATCTAGCTTTAGTTTGCTTTTATTGTGTTCCCATGTAGTGTGTATATACAGTTATATGGTTCTAATATATGCTATATAATCCCCACAATATTCTGTCTCAGGGACTGTTAAACAGTTACTTGAACAGCACAAATATGCACAAATAACTGGCTGTCAGCATATCCAATGAGAGGGAGTGGAGTAATTGTTTTATTCTGTTCATGCTCACTGGCTTGTAACAAATGAAGCATTTCTCCTATTTAATCCAATTCTTTAAAATTAATAACTGTATGTTTTTATTGTCAAATATTTAAATGAAGAGCTGAATGAATAAACTGGAGGCTTGGTCCTCGCCACAGACCAATAAATTTGCATTTGGTGAGGGGAGGGAGAGGGTCTGATTCTTGAAGAAGAAAAAACTTTCCTATTAAATACTTCCATTCCAAATGTTGTTGCTTTTCTTTGAGTAAGACTAGAATAAACAGTATTGCTGGGAAGCTAGCATTAGCTTAGCATAGGTGTTAAAAAATATTTTTGTAATGATTTAGCTACCAATGGTATATTGGTTTATATTTTATCAGTAGTTTAGCCAATGAGAACGCACCTTTGTGTGTGTCCGGAGAGAATAATCAGTGATATCCACCTCCCAAATAATTATCGACACATCTGATAAGGTTTATATCCGATGCGAGTTTGTGGTATGTAAATTATTCTGACGTAGCGAACCAGTCAGATTGAGCCATTCCCATATAGCATGTATGTGGTTTTAAGTGTGTGTATGTGTGTGCAATCATAATGTACTTACTGCCTCAAACTCTTGAGTAATGATCAATCAATGGATTTTCTGTACTCATTTGGGTCTACATTAATGCAACTTCTTTTATTGTTCATCTGAGCCGGTACAAACAAGGACCTTCCAGTTTTGTCCATCATTTGTCCACTCATTCATAATTGCACTATTACAACAGCCATCACTAATACTGCAATTTTATTTTCAGAAATATTTCTTTGTTCCTGCTTCAATATTCCAATATCTCTTTATAATTTAGAAAATCAAATAGAAGCTGGTTGATATCCCAGAAAGCCCTAGGAAGGGTATAAAGGAAATCAATGAATGAATACAGAAACGTGTACATTTTTACCATCTGTATGCTTTGTTCTCTCTGTGTTTTGCTCTGTGTTGCTTGCAGTATTGTAGTAAAAATGCATCTTTGAATATCTGGCAGTAATAACTATCTAATGTCATATCTTCCTGTAGCAAGGCCTGCAGGAAGTGATGAATTCAGGACAGGAAATTAGGCCTAGTGGGAAAATTTTTTTTTTTCTAAAGCTATGTGTTCTTGAAGTCACGCTAGATCAGAAATGTTTTTTTTTTCCTGGAATATTTTCTTACAATCTATTTTTTTTTTATTTTTTTTTTTTACAATTTTTATTTTTGAATCCTAATTCATAATTATGAATTCTGTCAGAACATATCAGCATTGTTATTTGCTTCTGCAGGAATCCTGCTTCCTTCCTCTCCACCAGGATGGACTGGTGTCTGTTTAAGGTTACTCTAGGCCAGGGGCTGAATTTATTTAGGTTTAACTACATGCAGTTCTTCGGGAGTAAATATGGCAGGCTGTGATAAACCGTTCCATACGGTTAAGATATGTGCTTTAAATGGTTATAGACTGAAGCTGCAGGGTGATAAACAGTCTGGTTAGAACTACTCAGATTATAAAAAAGGGGCTTTAGTGAATAGTGATTAGGATATTGTTTGAGGAGCATTTGTATCCCCTGTGTTAATACAATTGTGTGATTGCCTTCTTTTTCACATGCAGAGGTTTGTTTTAGATTTGTACTCCCTCCTTTTCTGTAAGCTAAACAAAACTCTTCCTCAGCTCCAGCTCGTAATTGCACAGGATGCCGTACTCCCAGCTGTGGGAGAACCAGTGCGCTGTGTGTGTGTGTGTGTGTGTGTGTGTGTGTGTGTGTGTGTGTGTGTGTGTGTGTGTGTGAGTGTGAGTGGGAGAGCAGAGCGCGTGCTCCCTCTCCGCCTGCAGATAGCTAAAATTCCCTTTTATGGCATTGAAGTGCTTTTCATACAGGAAATGACATCACGCTACACTGAGGCAGAGCAGGAGTTGCTTCTGCTGTGTAACATTCCACACGGTATGACTCGTCTCAACTCTGACACTTTGATTCAGCTTATCCTCAACTAAAATAGCAAAAAAAATATTTAAGCGCACATGCCTTGTACGATGGAAAAGTGTGGAAAGTTCAGGAATAAAAATCCCTGTGCTCGAATTGGTTGTAGACTGAGGAGGAGTTCTTATAGCTGACAGCAAGGCTTGAGACTTGGAGGACTCATGAGCTGGGACCGTGTAAACTGAAAGAGGAAGGGTGGACAGGGCAGCTTTTTTTAATAGCCTGCCAGAAATATGTTTCAGCGAGACTGCAGAGCTCTTACACAGCCTTTTTATGTCACTGTGTCTCTCAGAAGGGCATGAGACAGAGAGGAAATGTATATAGATGTCACACCTCAAACATCTGACACCTTCTCACTGAAGTCAGACAGTTCAGAGACTAATGTCATGTACAGTTATCATGAATCTTTATACGTGTACAATGGATATATAGAAAATAATCCACCCAGTCCCCTAAAATGTTCACAATATGCAAAGCAGAGAGGTGTCCCAGCAGACCCATGGCTGTAATAGAAGTAAAACATGGTTCCACAAAGTACTGACACAAGGGGGTTAATCCTTTAACTATGTTTTTTTTTCTTGCTTATATATTGTATTATACTTGGCTCTTATAAGTTGGACTGAGTAAATACAGCTTGGAAATATTTTTCTGTCTTCATTTCATGCTGCAGAGCAACAAAATGTGAAGATTTTGTTAGGGGTGTCAATATTTTCCGTACCCATCATATATGAGTGGTGTCATGAATTATTTATATGTTTAGTGAAGCGAATATCCATATCTTTGTTTTTATTCAGGCATAAATCCAACTGGGTGTGGTGTGAAAGTTTTTATTTATATATATATTTATTTGTTTGTTTGTAGGGAATTTATTATTATTATTTTTATACCTCTACCAGCATTCAGCATTGTCATACCAGCTCTGTCCGTTATATAATACCTCCATATTAATTTCAGCTACAGATGTGCAGGAACACAAACAAGCTACATTGAAATGGTTCTACTACAGAACCACTGCTTATTCACATTATAGAAAGTAACTTTTTTTTGCTGCTCACGCCCGCAGGAAAGCTTTTTATATTGTATCTCATGTGATCCCACCCCCGAGTGAGACCTTTGGACTCAACCACACCATTTCAGCAAGCCTTCTTTCTGTACAACATCTGTTCGTTTAAAAAAAAAAAAAAAAAGGGATTTTTCGTGTGTATAGACTTGATCAGTCTGTTGTCATTTCAAAGGCATATGTAATATTTATTAATTGCCAAACTGTAATAGAATCCTGAAATATGTTTGACTTCAAATCAAGAAAGCCACTATTATAGATTAAATGTTAATTTGACTGCAGCGTAAGATAAAACAAATCATTTTATTGAATTTATTCTGCGCTATCAGCAGATGTTGAGCCCGTATGGCAGCATAGCGGTGCCGAAACAGTGAATGTTCTAATGCAGGGGTCACCAACCTTTTTGAAACTGAGGGCTACTTCATGGGTACTGAGTCATACGAAGGGCTACCAGTTTGATCGGCTCTACTAAAATTACACATTTGCTCAGTTTTCCTTTAGTTATACATTATCAATAATGATTAATGATACTCATCTATGTGAAGACACTAATCACGTTAATGATTTCTCACAATAATTATCAACAATAAAAATCTAAAATGTATTTTATACGCAGCTCACTAGTGAGTTGTGCTATTTTTAGAACAAGCCTGCAGGCAACTTATGTGGTCCTTGGGGGCGACCTGGTGCCCGCGGGCACCGTGTTGGTGACCCCTGTTCTAATGTCTTTATACATCATGGAAACTTAATTGCTGGGGGATGGACCTTTTTAAACCAGATCTTTGTATTCACTTCATTTGAGTGAAGAGACACGGGGTTAAAATGAGTAAAAATTACAGTCACAGTTCATGTGGCTCCTCACTTTATATGCTGGTTTATGCAGGAAGCATATACACTTTCTCATGATGCTCACGTGACACTGAGTGTGAAAAGCATAAATAATAAAAGGCCCACTCTCTACAAAACTACACATGCAGCATTTTACCTCTAAATAAATTTTGTTGCAGTTTTGCTAAAGTCAAAATTAGAAGCACAGAAATAACTGATGGAGAAATTAGAACAAGTTTGCCAGTCACTTGGTTTCTGATTGTTGGTTGACTGTATGATAATTTGGAGCTCTTAAAGAATCTACATGTTTCTCCAAACTGTTATTGAACATTCTAGGGTTCTGTTTTGTGTATAGTTTGTGCATAATACGCAGGAACGATGTATTCTGATTGGTCCACTCTCTCATTGTTTGAAGTAGAGAATGCTTGAATCAAAATGATGAACACTCAAAGTTTGTCTTGATCACTTCATCATTGTTGTGATTCAAAATAGTAAACAAATCAACCATAAAAATCTAGTTTTTTTGTGTGTGCGTGTTTCTGTGTAGAATATACTAAAGCACCTTTATGGAGCGTGATTTACTTATGTTTCTGTGTAGTATGCACTAGACTCTAATGAGTACTCTATAAACAGACACCATTAGCTACACAGTGTTTACTTCTGCTCAGATTGCACAGAGATCACATGACCTGCTTTTGTAATGGTTAAAATATGTATTAAAAAATTCTTATAACTATTTATCCAATTTAGTGATATCCACCTCGAATACAATGCATAACTGTTAACCCGTCTCTACTTCCTGAAACAAAATATACTTTCGTTTTGAGTAAGTTTGTGTCTGCCCGAGCTGTTAAACTGAAGTTTGAACAGATTTAAGATTATGATTTTAAAAAGCTGCAGGATAAAGATAACCGGTGTGAGAGGTGCTAATCTGTTCGTTCTTTTTTTTTTCTTTCTTTCTTTCTTTCTTTTTTTTTCTTTTTTACCTTCACAGAACCAGCAGGAGAAATCAAACTGCCACATCCCTGTGGGAGGCTTTCTCCCATTTCCAGAAGATTCCATCAGGTAATATTTTTTCCTGCATGGGGCATCATTTTGTAAAGAATTCCTTTGGCCTGGTTAGTTATCAAAATGTATAATAATCTTTAACAGACATTAAGAATGTGTTTTAGTGATTAGCGATGGTGATAGCTTAATTGATAAATGATTAAAAAAATAGAATTTCATATTTGAAGTCCTGCACTCCTTATTCAAGTTCAGAAAAATGTTTGAGTCAGGTTGATCTCACCCACCTTTGAATATCACCTATCTTTGAAATGACTTTACTACCAATTTGGCTATGGTCTTTGAGTCTAGGCACCTTAAATTAATTTCCATTGTGTTAACTTTGAATAAAATTAAAATTTAGAAAAGTTTCTTTCTCATGTGTGAACTAAAACAGATGATTCTCGAGATTACCAAGTGCACAATGTTCTGTTGAGGTGGGTCAGATATGTTGGCCTTGGACTGTTAGTAGTGCACTCTTTCTACGTACGGTTAGAAGCCTGTTAGCGCCTGTTGGCAAACAGCTGTGTCAGGAAAATGCTCCCTGAGGCTTCTACTTAACACCACAATTAGCATGCCTTTTAAACCTGATGCCTTTTGGAAGATGAATGGTAACGGGGCCCACTCTGTCGACATTCTGTTTCTGCCTTTGTATCCATGCAGGGTTTTTTTTTTTGGTTGTTTTCTTTTTTTGCCTTTTGAGCCAGGGACTTCACACTGAGGCATCTCCTGTGTCTCAGTCCACATTTGACCCACCTAACATTACCTCACTACATGCCATTCTGCCAGTTCGAGCAGCTCACTTTATTTTACTGTCAGACTCGGTCACATAAATAGCCTTAATGTTCTGAGAAACAACACATCACTGTAGCAGGGCTGCTCAGGGCCATGTTATGTGTGGGGGCTTTAGCCTATACTGTGTCAAAGTTCCTCACATTCACAAGTGTAGTCAGGACTTCCCATACTTTAAATTAATGTTCCCATGAATATAATATGGTCTCTGAAAAGGGATTTTGAGCTTTTTGTTTAGTCTGACTGATTTAGAACAGTTAAAAAGGAGTGGATTAGTAAAGAATAAAAAGAAAACAGTAGAATAATAATTAACTGCATGGTGGGAATATGGCTTGGTTTATTGTTATCACCCAGAAGTTATTTATTTTCCTATAACTGCAGAACCCATGGGAATTTTATCTCATTTTGTTTAATCTCTTTTAAATAACTTGTATTTATCTCATTTATGCAACTGAGCAGTTAAGGGTCTTGCTCTGGGGCCCAGCAGTGGACTTGAACATAAAAACCTTCTGATTAGTAAGCCACCGCCTTAACCACTGAGCCACGGCAATTTGGTTGTTTTTATTCAGTAAAGAGCACTTTGTTCACTTTGATAGTTATATTTAACACTGCGGAACATCCATCAAACCAGTTAGTTCCTGTTATCACTTGTGTTATAACAGCTTTCAACAATCTGTCATTCTGTAACATTGAGGAAGTTTGCAGTTAATAAGACTAAAGAAATAAAACTTATCTTACTGAGAAATCGGAGAGGCCGAAGCAAAATTAAGGGGCATTCACACCCCTGGTGATTCACTACACTTCATCTGTGAAAATTTGTCACCAGGGACATGCTCACATAAAGCACTTTGTCCATTGTGAAGACATTCCAGGCATTGGTTACCTAGGTAACCGTCCTTGTACGTTTCCCACCTACAAATGTAACCATGTGGGCGGAGCAGTGTCTCAGTAGTTAGCACGTCTGACTCACGCAAGACAGTCCCTGGCTCAGTTAGAGTTTGTGTGGACTTTGCATGTTCTCTGGGTGCTTCGGTTGTCTTACACAGTCACAAGACCGGCTATTATAAATTATAAATGGCTATTATAAATTGTCCCTGGATGACATTGGCAACGTGTGTGTTGACACTGTAATGGACTGGTGATCTGTTCAGGGTGTATCCCGCCTTTCGCCCAGAATTGGCTGAAATGGGATTCAGCCTTCCCGTGACCCTAGTAGGATTAAGCGGTTTGGTGACAAAAAATTAATGTATGAAATCTACCCAGGCTAGGTCCGTACAGAACCATAAACACGGGGCTTATGTATTCACATGAACAGAGCTACGCTACACGGTTCAATTCCATACCCACCCAGATTGCACCAAATTTTGCCCATCATGGCTGTATGTCACTGGCTTTCATTGACTTTACTGACAAGGTTGCACATTACTATGCCACCATGAAGCATGTCCAGTGTGTATGCTTAACATGACAACACACTGACGCTGGTGGCTCCCCCCATAAATGTTCCATAAATATTTTTTTGTTTGTTAAATAATAGTTTTCTTTTAATCTCCTTCAACTGTAATACACACAGAACATATGATTTAAATTAAAACTGGCGTAATTTCTAGAGCTGCTATTGTAGTAAGAAATAGATTAACACCCTCTGACCAATCACAATCGAATGCCTGCTCTTGTGCTCTGCTGCAGCTTGTATTGCACACTGCAAAATTTTACACCTTCCAGTCATCAAATGAAGCAAACTGTTTCTGTTGCTCGTCAGTACAAATGTGGAACAAGCAGTGTTACAGTGCAGCCACTTACTTAGCTGAGTGGAAACATGAGTATTATTTTTTTTATTATGTGGTCATCATTTGCCTGTCTTGTCCTTTTCAACGTCGAACTTTTCCCAGAGTGGATAGTTTCTCAGTCGTGCATGGCTTCGGTCACTGACACAGGAAGTGGATGCTTTCCCGGCAGCATAGTGCCAAATTATTTATATCCTGGTGTGCAGTCGCCTGTACTGTGATCGTCTGTTCTAGTGTTTTTTTGTTATATGCTTGCATCTTACCCAAGTAATTTTTTGAAGGATAACTAAGCTAAGAGTGCCAAAGGATTGGATAGTATCTTGAACTTTCTCATGTGTTTGGTACTTAAGAGGAATGTAGAAAGGTTCTCTCAGGGACGCCAACTGAAGAATCTGCTTCACTTAAATCTGCCATTAAAATGTCTAAAGCAGTATATGAAGTGTTAGGCAGAGCCTTGAGTAGCACTTCATGCCATTATACAGCCTGCTTTTGGTTGATCACTTGGGTGCCTTAGAAAACATCACTTTAAACGTCTCAACAATGGCCTGCTTCAGCACACACACACACACACACACACACACACACACACACACACACACGCACACTCTTTCTAATCTACAGTGAGATCTCCATTAATAGAGCCCCTTATTCAGTTTTTCATTTCCATTACTGCCCATCTTTAGAAACGACAGTGCTGTCTGTGATTCACGTCTGTGCCTTTTCACCCTCATTACGATGATTTTGGAGCAGCGGCACCCTTTCCAGTTTTATGAAACCATTTGTAGTTTTAGCAGTGCACTGACAACTCTAATATAAAACTAATGCTTTAGCATATTATTTGTTTTGTTTAGAATTTTATCCAGAAAATTTTTACCTCTAGAAGAAGGAATTTGGAAGGCGGTGCCTCCCAGAGTTACTGTTTATATCAAAACAGAGCAGTAACACCTCTACAGAACCCATTGGTATTTATCTGCATTCTCGAATTTAAGGATGGTTTGTTTTGCATCTTGTGATGTTTTTAAGACTTCGTGCTGCTGGTGTGTGTGTGTGTGTGTGTATGTGTGATTACAGGGTTCATGTAAGCACAAGCTGCAACAGGCCTCTAGGTTTCCGGACTCTTTGAATATATCAAGTTGTTTTTGCCGGGGTGATGTGTTACAAGTTGCAGACTAAAGAGCTCTTAGTTTTGCGGTTAGACAGTCCGTATTTGTCTGTAAGCATAAAACATTAAAGTGTTAATGCTTTCAAACACTACTCCTTGGCGTCGTTAATGATGTAATTCTCTGGCACAATTAAAATGTGACAGGGCAACGTGGACTGAGCTGGTGGACCATCCATAAGAAACACTGCCTCTGCTTTTTATTTATTCAGATTTGAAGATTTGGGTCAGTTTCTTCCACTGCATGGTAATTTTATACATTCGGACACCCCTACAAAATGACAAACTTACTATTACCCTTAAATTAATTTTACTGTGTAAAGCTGCTTCGTGACAATGTCAATTGTAAAAAGCGCTATACAAATAAAACTGAATTGAATTGAACTATTATAGTAAGACGTTATCGATTTCCGACACGGTTTAAAATGAAGACTCAAGGTGGTGATTAGACGGTCAGGTGGGGCACCATTTGGGTTGAAGCTAAAACCTTCAGGGGGTTAGATCTCCAGGAGCAGAGTCAGGCACCACTTTAGTATACTGATGTTTACACGGTTGTAACTGCATCTAGCCTTATCCTAATGCTGCGATTTTAAATGGTACAATAAAATTATGGTGAGAATTCGTGTCTCTACATGATATCATTGGGCAGGATTTCATCCCATATTATACACTAATGCGTGCTGTTATCTCACTTCGGATAAAAATGCTTCGTTACTCACTCTTTAGGTATTTGTTATTCCCTACAGCTCTATGAAGTCAGTAAGAAAATATGAAAAAGACAGGCAGTTTCTGGCAGTATTTTGATTCAGAGAGCAGTGCACTAGTTTGAGATGCGTAGCAGGGGCCAGTATTTATTGCTTTCTTGTGGAGAAAGCAGGTAACCTTATATGAGGTTGCAAAGACACAATGCATTTCTAATAATGACCAGAGCAACATTAAAAGTAATAAACTGTGAATGAGTGAGTGCATATCTTTGGACTGTGGGAGGAAACCCACACAAGCTCAAGGAGAACACAAGAACATGAAAACTCCACACAGAAATGTTCTTGGCCGAGATTTGAAAACAGAATCTTGTTGCTGTGAGGTGACAGTACTAACGACTGAGTCCCTGAGCTGCCACACTGTAACCTAATTAGGGCTCTAAGGGGAAAGGACTTCCATGGTTTTACTCGTCATCCATTTTTCTTAAGTTGGTCACTCAGTTGGGAAACCTGAGGTCTGCTTCATTTCAAATCCAGGAAGTGGGTGTGTAAACTGAAGGGAAAAAAATTGAGTGTTAAATTGTTGTAGTGAAGTATGTTACACTGTTATCCTGGAAGCACTTGACATGGTGCGAGTGAAACACCCCACCCCATATGAGCTCTCTTAAGACTGCAGCTGTGGAAATCCTGTCATGAGTCTGCTATGAAGTCTACACTGTCATCCCATTCACTAAATTTAGGGATGGTATTGCTGGGATGGGCAGTCGGAATGCAAGCAGACCCCCCTTCATAGAACCTGAGCTGACATTCGAGAGAAATACCGGTGAAGAGGGAGCTTTTCAAAGCCTTGGTCTCATGTAGCTGGAATGACTTTTGGATCGATAATGGTTTACTTTTTTTTCTCTTTCTTTCTTTTTTTTTTAAACCTCTGGGGGTCCACCCTTTCCTCCCAGTATTATATTTTTCTCCCACAATCCAAAGACATGGACATTAGGCTAACTGGCTGTTCCAAATTGTCCCTGGATGTCAGTGTGTGTGTGTGTGCGTTGACTCTGAAGTGATCTCACATGCTGTTCAGGGTTCCTGGGCACCAATCTCCCTGTGACCCCAGTAGCTATTCGGCATATTAGTGAGTCTTGGGTCAGCTCGCATTATGCTATATGTGTACTACATACTTCCATTTGGAATACTTAAGAGCTGAAGCGCTGCCTTAAGAACCGGGAGGGCGTGGCTTCTGTTCGCGGCAGGTTTGGTCATGTTAAAATTTGCTGTGGGTGAAACACTGGAGAATTCAACCACGTTTTTTTCACCAGCTTCCATGTCCTTTTTGCAAACCTCCTCTACTAACATAGCAGCAGTCTGCGAGCACTTCTGTGGACTATCACTGGAATTTGTGCCAAATTGTGAAAAGCTCATTGTGTTTGAATTTCATTGAGTTGAAATGTGTTAAGCGTTCAGGTTAACCTCAGCCTTCAAGGACCTAAATGCTGTTTGGACACACGGCCTCAAACAACCCAACTACAGAACGTTTATTTCATGAGGGTTTAAGAGCCGAGTCTTTTATTGTAAGCATGTGGTATGCTTTTCTCACTTTCAGAAACAAAATGGTTCCTCTGTGTTGTGTTTCTGTCACCATTCTTCCTCTTTGAGGTAGATGGTGTTAAAAAAAGCGGGTTGCGTCTGCAACTGCACTTTCACAATGAAATGAGCTTAATACCTATCTGAAATGCCTTTAAATTGTCTCTATAATGTATGACTAAATTTGGTTGTGCTGTGTTTCACTCCAGGTCATGGGCTTGTTGTACTTTTGCATAAGCTTCGGTTAGATGCAAATTGCATGTTGAATGTTGTATGTTTATTTTTTTGAAGTTTAAATTCAACAAGCGGTTTTGAGATTTCAGGTTTACTGTTGGGGTTGGCAGTGCATTTTGTTTTCATTGTCATTGCTTCTTTGCCTGTTAGCTTTGGCTTTCCTGGTGCACTTTTTTTAGGCATGAGGTGAGGTTTGCTCTGCTGTCAATTCTGGATGTTCTCTCATCTGCTTACAGAAGTACAGACATCAGGAACTGATCTCAAGCATGTCACAGTTAAAGCTCTTGTAAAGAACCATTTACAACCGAGTCACAATATGCTAAACAGGGAAAACACAATAAAATAATAGTCATTTTCAAATTCACATTTCTTTACATATAAGATATAATCCACATTCTTCTTACTACATGCAACAAAAGACAGCTGTGTTTGAGCAATTAACATTTCACCTTGCTTGTAGTACTCACTCCTTGCGTACGTTAGATTTGACATAATGGTATGCGTTTTTAAACTTCCAGTTTTTCAAAAACAAATTGAGGCCTTTTCTGTAAAACCCTAAATTTAAACTGCAAATGTTTGTTGCTTTGCCCTGCGATGGTCTGGCGAGCTGTCCAGGGCGTACCCCGCCCTCGCCCAGAGTCGGCTGAGATGGGCGCCAGCCTCCCCGCGACCCTAA
>JAOUQZ010000008.1:2588457-2605220 GCA_028564935.1 Neosilurus hyrtlii | reverse complement strand
ACACATACACACATTCATTCAATTTATGAGACCAATCTCAACAATATCGATGTTTTAACAAGATGTGGATGTGAGTGTGTGTTCTGCTGTAAAAAAAAAAAAAAACAAGCGTATGTGTTCCAGACTAGCTGGCATAAAGTGGCTAAACATTTCCTGGTTAACATGGAAGTCTGCCATGTGTCGATAGTGGGTATTGTTTCTAATCCTCCAAATGTACATAAGATACACATGCTCGTATTTGAAACCTTGCTGTCACTGAATCCCCAAATAGGGCTTCACTCCCTCTGTAAACACTGCTATAGGTTTGATCCACAAATGAGCTATTTCAGATAAAGCTGTGTGTGTTAATTTACAGTGTAGCGTTTAATAGTACATAAATTAAATACCCTATTGATAAGGATCAATTCTGGAGAAGCTTTATTCAACTATATTTATCTGTAATACTAAATGCTTTTCTATCACATATTTCAGTTCCCAGCTAGTGGAAAGAGCTTCCAGGAAGCTCAGGCGAACCTGAACCAGGCGGCTGCCGGTCTTAACCAGTCGGCCAATGAGCTGGTGCAGGCATCTCGTGGCACCACGCAGGACCTGGCCAAGGCATCGGGCAAGTTCGGCCAAGACTTTAGCCACTTCCTGGAGGCTGGAGTGGACATGGCTGGTCAATCTCAGGTAGATTGACAGATTTGCTTAATTTATACCTTTGTATTTATTTTTCTTGAACAATATCTGAAGAGTATGCTTATATTATTGGTAACTGCATACGTTCCTGGCTGATTTAATTGCATTTAATTTTGTGCAGTCTAAAGAAGATCAGACTCAGGTGGTGACCAACCTGAAGACCATTTCTATGTCATCCAGCAAGCTGCTGTTGGCAGCCAAGGCTCTGTCTACAGATCCCAATTCCCCCAACCTGAAAAACCAGTTGGCTGCTGCTGCACGGTTAGAACCCTAACTGATTTATTTTGCCTTCTTTCTGCTATCTTATCTTTAACATGCAATCATCAATTTATCTCACTCACACCAGACACCATATTTTAGTCAATCTCCAAACTCACTTTATTATAGAATGGAATTACTATCACAGTATCATGTAGCTTTTGTTTAAAGGAGCTGTTTATAATTTTTATATGCTTTTGCTACCTGCAAATTAGATTGTAATTCCAGAGAACACCAACCAACATCATCTGCTTAGGTAACACTTGTGTGACTTGTGGATTGGCTTTTAGGGCAAAGCTGAGCAGCTCTGTTCTGATTAGTGGGAAAAGTCATTTTTGGATCAGAAGAAACAATAGACTGAAATTAAAAACTAGTTTGATTCATTGCATATTATCTTCTGCTTATTATGGTTCCACTGACACTGAAAAATGTAAAACATTCAAGTGGTTGTCTTTTTTTTTTTTTTATACATCTGAACTTGTAGTTGCACCATCAGTATTATTTATGCAGTGTAAGAAATGTTACACAGTAACTTGATAAACTGACACTAGCCTCCAACATACACCCACGAATGAAAACATAACCGTACATAATGTGTGCACACACAGACAAAGCTCATTGTCCTCTTTTTATTTCAGCCTATTTTGCAGCCTGTGAGTTTTGTCCTGTTGATTTTATGTGTTTAAAAGAAAAAGGGAACAATTATGTAATGTGTGTGTGGGTATGACTGGCCTTTCAGAGCCAGGACTACCAAACTCCTATAATGCCACTCAAGAGCTTAGCTGAGTCAGAGAGAGAGAGAGAGAGAAGCTAGTGCGTGGTAACGTGTGTGGGCGGACTGTTTCTCTATACTCCCGTATCTCTCCCTCTCCCCAATCTTTGTGTTTTCCTCATCGCCATGTCTCTAACTCTCCCTCCTTCTCCCACACATTCCCACTCTCCCTCATCTCATGCGAATCTCATATCTCTCACATCACCTCCTTTCTTGGTTGGTTTTAACAGTGCCGTGACTGACAGCATCAACCAGCTGATCACCATGTGTACACAACAAGCACCGGGTCAGAAGGAATGTGACAACGCACTAAGGGAGCTTGAGGTATTTCTCTCATTTCACATTTGTGATATTTTTTAGTGCTCTCTTTCTTTGTGTGTTTTTTTTTTTTTTTTTATGTAACTCAGGTTTACAGTGTGAGGTTGTAAAAGTTGTATTTGAGTGCCCGTTGGTCAATCATTCACGTACAGCATTCTGAAATATAGCGTCATGTCATGCATCATGTAATATGTGTCATGACATACCTCTCAGCATTTGTGTTTTGCGTGCTGTACTAATGTATTAGTTGGGAATGTATAGCGAGTGTATAAGTTTATAGAAATCGATCACCAGTACCACCCAGTCTGGCAGCCATGCAGAAATATTCTCTTCAGCCCAAATCATCTTCCTTTATTTTCTCACATCAGCTTAGGTTTCGAAGACTTACAGTTCCACTGTTTTACTGAGTGCTACCTGAAAGTGTTGCCTCTCCTGTGCAGCATTCTGTATATATAAATATCACCTCTTATGCAATATGCATGACCGTATACAGAGGGGTTTAGTGGTACGTTAAGGTTAAGAAACAAACTGTTTAACAAGAAACGACAAAAAAATTAAGCTGTTGATAAATACTTAAGTTATTGTTGTGACAGACTAACGTGTATCCAGATATTTGCAGCTTCAGCCTTGTTTTTTTTATACCACTACTTGCTGTCATTGCTTCGATCACTAGCTTTATGAAGCATGTCAGTGGCCAGTGTGCTGTACTGCTAACGTAAACAATGACGTGATTTGTAATAACCCCGTGTGTATAATTCATATCATTTAAACATTCAATGAAGAATTGGATTATAGTAATAACTTTTTATTAGTTCACTTTAGTTCATGTGTGCACTATCAGAGCCTTTTTTATTAATAAAGTGTGTTTGTCTTTATAGACGGTGCGGGGCATGCTAGAGAACCCCACTGAGGCAGTGAACGACATGGGCTACTTTGATTGCATTGACAGTGTGATGGAGAACTCCAAGGTGTGCAGCCAGTCCTTCCACTCCTTCCACTCCTTCTCTTCTTTCCTTGCCTGTCGATTTGTCTCTGTAAATGAAGTTTTCTTGTTGTCTGTTTGACAATGTGGTGTTTGGTTCACAGGTTTTGGGTGAAGCTATGGCAGGCATCTCCCACAATGCAAAGAACAGCAACCTGCCCGAGTTTGGAGACGCAGTCAGTTCAGCCTCTAAAGCCCTGTGCGGCCTCACTGAAGCTGCTACTCAGGTAACCAGACATCACCGTGTGTGTTTGTGTTTGTGTGTGCGCATGTATACATGTGTCTATGGGTTTTAGGTTGTGTTTTTGTTGCAACTAATATATCATAGTTTAAACATAGTTTGTTACTTCCCCTGATGATTCATACCTCATTTTTTCAACCTAATTAGACCAGTGTGGAGTGAAGTGTGTCAGTCTCCTGGTATCTCACACATCTGGAATTAGAAAAGAGGTGCAAATAAGCAACCTGCCACCCACTGTGTTTTCCTCTTTCACTTTCTGTGTTCATGGAATGCTTGTTTCCTTTAAAATGACTTTTTTTTTGTAAAGGTACTCACTTGAAATCATCATTACCATTTTTCAGGCAGTATCGTTACTGATATATAAGTGAGTAATCTACTCTGAATTAATAAATTAGGGACGTCACAGAGCATTTTTATCTCAGTTTTTACACACACACCAGCAATTATCATCTGTTCTGAATAGCAGTTTTCTGCAGGTCTTTTTATGTGCTATAGGAAAATGCTGTAGTAGTCCTTATATTTTCTCTGAGCACAGTTTGATTTGTGGTGTTTGCTGATTTTAATCATGAAATATTTTCAAGGCTTTGTCATTTGTTGTTTAATGCTACAATTTACAATACTCGGGCTTGTATCCCGGAAAGCCGTGGTGGTGAAGTGGTTAGCACATTTATCTTACAGCATGAGGGTCCAGGGTTTCGAGTCCCGGGCTTTGGAGTTTTTGTGTGGAGTCTCTGGGTACTCTGGTTTCTTCCAGCAGTCCAAAGGCATGCACATTAGGCTAATTGCCTGTTTCAAATTGCCCCTAGGTATCTGTGTGTGTGTTGGCACTGTGATGGTGTGGCGAGCTGTTCAGGGTGTACCCTCCCTTTGCCCAGGGTCACTGTGATTGGCTCTAGCCTCCGCGCAACTGTAGTAGGAGTGAGTCCTTTATTCCGTAGTATCACATGGTATTAGATGCTGTGGTTTGAGCATTTTTTTGTCAGTATGAACTCTGAGAAGAGGAGCTTATGAGTATAAGGCCATCATTAAGGAGAGAAGCGGCAGAAATGGAGCTTGAGGATATTAAATGGATCATTAGAGAAAAAACTGACAGAAAGTAAATGGGAGGCCTGCTCTTCTTTCTTTTTCTTTTTTCTTATGTTCTATCCTGCTGCCTGTGTGTCTACACCCCCACCCCCCAACTCAGCGGAATTTTAATAATGGCTTTGATAGTGGATGATGAGTCATGTTTGAATGCTCCCTGTCTTTCTCTCTACTGTTATAAAAGACTTCACTCTGCCTTTGTGTCTCAGCATCTCACACTCTCACACCCTTATTAGAACACTGATTTGTAGTAGAACAACACTGGGGAAAGTGATTTTGGAGTTGTGTGTGTGAGGTGTTGCCAAGGCAGATGGTGAGAGAAGCTGAACTGGATGATGTGGTTCTTCTGGTGAGAACAGAACAGAACTAAGCCTGGGAAGGGGCAAAAAAGGATTTGACTTTAAAAAACAAACAAAAAAAAAGGTCAAATGAAGAACAAACTTGTTGAGAAACTTTAATGTAGGGTGTGTTGTTGAAATTAGGTGACTATGATCTGAGGCCCCTGATGGGAGTTTTAAACAGGAGAATAGACAAATCTACCATAGGGCTGCTGAATAAAGCCTCAGGCTCACATTGCCAGAATTACTTCACGGTAGATGAAGTTCGTATGCATTTCAAGAGTCAATCAGCATTATTCCCTAAGTGTTCCGCTGCTTCCATTGGAATACGTGAGAGACAGTGAGCAACCTTGAGAACTGGGAGGGTGTGGCTTCCATACATGGAAAGTTTATTCATGTTGAAAATTAACGTAGGTCAAGCGCCTGATCATTTAACCTGCTACAACCATGAAACCGTCTACAAGGCGTACATGGCCTACGAGGTATTACTGTAGATTTTTATGGTGGTAAAAATGTACATGGAACAGCAACTGCCACATATGCATCGTAGTTCTTGCCGGTAGACATGTCTACGACGTCTGCATTGCTGACACTCAGGTACATATTTCCTTCTTCCATATTTTTGTGAGAGACCATACTAAAAATTTACCAGACTGATCATGGAATGGTCACTGTAGTACCAGCCACGTTTTTTCGCATCAGTGGACTATGTGAGACATTAGTCTGTAGGATAACAGTACCGCCTTTGGTCTTCAGTAATCACGTTCAAATCACTGCATTTACAAACAGCGTTTAAGCTGGAAGCAGACTGCTCTAGTTCCTGATGTGGCACCTACATCAGTTAAACCACTGCTCCGGATTTAATTAAACTCTCTTCTCTGTCTTGCAGGGTGCCTATTTGGTTGGTGTCTCTGACCAGAATAGCCATGGTGGACAAAAGGGTTTGGTGGATCCAGCTCAGTTTGCCAAAGCCAAACAATCCATTCAGATGGCCTGCCAAAACCTGGTGGATCCTGCCTGCACTCAGTCCCAGGTACTGTTCGGCTTAGATGTCCTCAGCTAGACTGAACAGCAGCAATTAGACTTTTTATACCTACGATCACTGCCTGACCTTATCCCTTTACAGAGTTTGAAAATGTAAATCTTCTATCTATTTGACATTTGTCTACATGGAATTACACAAGTGACGATTAGGGAAGGACCCAGATGTGTCAATCACACAAGTTTCATTGTGGAAATAATAAAAATTCTGGACATCCTGTAGCATGACACTGATCCAGACATATTGTATTTAGCTGGTCTGTTTGTGTACAGACTGGGAGCATGCGCGCGCATGCACACACGCGCACACACACACACACACACACACACATATACATATATAGACACACACCTCTAACTTTATTATTGCTTTTCTCTTGAATCAGGCAGGCAGATCCATTCATTGCTGACCATATCACACTACATTACAAGAAAGTGTTTATCAATGGGGTTTTTTTCATATTTTTTAATACCACGTAATCAATAAGAAAGTCTCTTTGTTCTTTAGCAAACACAAAATAACTTTTGATGAATTTTGCCTAAGGAAGAATTTAAAGTGTTCTCATTGTTTACGTAAAACTTTCTGAATTTTTTAAGGTTGTTGGGAATGCTTTTTTTTGTTTGTTTTTTGTCCTGCAAAGTAAACATAGCTGTACTGTTGTTGGTGTTTGCTTAAGTTATCCTCAAAGGTCAAATCTGTCATCAGATCTTTTTTCACACCTTTGCATTTCCTAAGGTCCTCTCAGCTGCCACGATTGTTGCCAAACACACTTCCGCCCTATGCAACGCCTGTCGCCTCGCCTCCTCCAAAACATCAAACCCTGTTGCTAAGCGACAGTTTGTCCAGAGTGCCAAGGAAGTGGCGAATAGCACAGCCAACCTTGTCAAGTCAATCAAAGTGAGTGTTCACCTCAACAAACGCTTTTAGTTTATCTGATATGTAAAATTTCCAAAAGAGGAACCAAGCGATTGTGCTTTTTTTAAGAAGCTTTATTCACATAAACAGGTAGTTTCAGAATTGTTTGGGGTGTATAAAAGGAGAATTTATGCACACTATACACACACGCACGCAGACACACACACACACATATGTATGTATGTATGTATATATGTATGTATGTGTGTGTGTGTGTAGTGTGCATCAATTTATTTTTATTTATATATATATATTAAATAGTGGATATGACTGTGTATACTCAGGCCCTGGATGGAGCCTTTAACCAGGAGAACAGACAGAAGTGCAAGGCCGCTACTGAGCCGCTGATCGAGGCTGTGGATAATCTCACTGCCTTTGCATCCAACCCAGAGTTCGCCAGTGTGCCTGCACAGATCAGTCCAGAGGTACCGTACCCTTTTATATTACAAACGTATAGGTATCAATTTTTCTGATACTGACAAGAAGACAGGGTGAATGATTCTGTTTTAACTCTCAATTGTGAATGTAGTCGTACACCCTCCTAACAGACATTTATCCTGTAGTTTTAAAAGGTGAACAAGCTGATCACAAAAGCAATCTTAATTTGCTGCAGCATGGTCCATTATTAGGATAATCATTTTAGTAGGTAATGTAGATTAATACGATTTTGTGTGTGTGTGTTTGCTCACTTGAATTTAGGGTCTGGCTGCCATGGAGCCCATTGTGGCTGCAGCTAAAACTATGCTGGAGAGTTCAACAGGTCTGATCCAGACCGCACGTTCGCTAGCTGTGAACCCCAAAGACCCACCCAAGTGGTCTGTGTTAGCCGGCCACTCCCGAACTGTGTCCGACTCCATCAAGAAACTCATCACAAACATGAGGTAATGTCATGCCTAACTGCTACTAATTAGCTAACTAGACCAACTATTTTCATGTGCCGAAACTAGCAGGCGTTGGTGTAGGTGGGTTTTTTTTTTTTAAACATTAAAAATATTCAGTCTGACCTTTTGCTTTAACGTTCTTCACACAGCTACCTCTCTTGACTCTATCAGTGAGATGTTATTTATGTTTAGCTTCTCTCAGTTTGTTCCCTCAGTCTCTGGTAGCTGATGCCTAATCGTTATCAGTTTAGCGCTTCTGGAGCTCAGTGCTGATGCTTGACTCTTTGTTGGATGTACACAGAGATAAGGCTCCAGGTCAAAGAGAGTGTGACGAGGCCATTGAGGTTCTCAATAACTGCATCCGTGAAGTGGACCAGGCTTCTCTTGCTGCCATTAGCCAGCAACTCGCACCCAGAGACGACATGTCCCATGAGGTGTGTGTCATCCCTGCAGAATATACACCCAGTACATGTTTAGAGATTAAGAACAGCATAAACCTTAGGGGTTATTTGAGAATTTCCAGAGCAGACATCTCAAATGTTTTTATACCTGTTCTCTGGGTTGTAGTAGTAGATTAGTATCTGTTGCAATTAGCAGTAATTGAAACTGTTTTACTGGTAGTCAGTAATGGTAATTGGATTTACATGTTTGTTGTCTCAGGCTCTGCATGAGCAGATGGCAGCCTCAGTGCAGGAGATTAGCAACTTGATTGACCCAGTGGCTATTGCTGCTCGCTCTGACGCCTCCCAGCTGGGACACAAGGTATTATCCAGAATGCAGACTGTCCTACTTTATACACCTCCATCACCTTCACTAATAACTATTGCAGTCTTTTTCATGGTGGTGATGCCTTCTGTTTAAAGTTAAGGTTGTTTTCGGTCTTGCAGGTGTCTCAGATGGCCAGCTACTTTGAGCCGCTCATCATGGCATCCATTGGCACTGCATCCAAAATCCTCAACAGCCAGCAGCAGATGAGTGTTTTGGACCAGACAAAGACTCTGGCAGAATCTGCCTTACAGATGCTCTATACAGCCAAAGAGGCAGGCGGCAACCCTAAGGTGTGTTTATTTTTAAAGACTTGTAGACCTGTAGAATAAACCTTGTTTCTTTAAATCCTCTGCAAAATGTACAAGTCCTGAGTTCTAAGTATTTAAATGGTTAAGCTTTGTTCAACTCAGAGAACTCTATTATGGGTGCCTCTGACTTATAATCATGTCTTATGTTGGAAACCTTATTCCTGTCCATAACATCTATTTAATATGTGTTAAAATCTCCTGCTCCAGAATCTGTAGTAAGACTCAGTGTGATTAACTGTTTGTATCTTTGATCTTCCTTCCAGGCGGCTCACACCCAGGAAGCTCTTGAGGAGTCTGTACAGATGATGAAGGAGGCTGTTGATGACCTGGGAGGTACGATGGCTGAAGCAGCCAGTGCAGCAGGAGCTGTAGGCGGCATGGTGGATTCCATCACTCAAGCTCTTAATAAATTAGAGGACCCTGGAGTGGAGCCTGAAGGAAGCTTTGTGGATTACCAGACTACTATGGTGAAGTCGGCCAAGGCTATTGCAGTCACTGTACAAGAAATGGTATGTCCTTGGTGTTGTAATGGAGTTTTCAATTAATTTCAAGTGATTTATGTAACTATTTATATAGTTATATAACTGGGACAGTGTTTTTTTTTTGTTTGTTTGTTTGTTTTTTAAAGGTGTTACAAAAAACAGTTCAGGTTGTGTGTGTCACAGTAAAAAGCCACCATTTCTGTTGTCTCCCCAGGTCACCAAGTCAAACACCAACCCTGATGAGCTTGGAGGCCTAGCCAATCAGCTGACCACTGAGTTTGGTGACTTGGCATCAGAGGCGAAATGTGCTGCAATCACTGCGGAGAACGATGAGGTAACGAATAAGACTGTTTCTCTCTTAATGATGCTATTAGAATTTACTTCTGCCATGTGTATATTTTTAGTATATCAAAGCATCTTCAGGCTCACTTCAAGCCTGCTGGGGCATGTATGTGTGTGTAATAGTCATTATCACTCCTGCACACTTCTAGATTGGCTCCCACATTAAGAAGCAAGTGACAGAACTAGGCTACACTTGCACTGGATTGGTCACCAAGGCAGGTGCTCTGCAGTGCAGTCCTAACGATTCAATCACCAAGAAAGAGCTTATTGACGCTGCCCGCAAAGTCTCTGAGAAAGTGAGTAACTCGCCCTTTTTTTACAGCCATCAGATTGTAATTGGTTGTCTCACAGCATAAACTAGAAATAATTAAGGCTATATTGTGCTTTTAAATTGTCATTGTATGTATAATTTTTATATTTACAGCATTGTTTACTCATATATTATGAAAATATTGTTCAAATGTCCTCTTTAAAATTGAAACCTGTCATTTTTTTACTTTCTCTCGTTCTCTGTCTCAGGTGTCTCACGTCTTGGCCGCACTGCAGGCCGGTAACCGTGGTACACAGGCTTGTATTACAGCTGCCAGTGCTGTGGCTGGCATCATTGCTGACCTTGACACCACCATCATGTTTGCCACTGCGGGTACACTTAACAGGGAGAACGCAGAGACCTTCGCTGATCACAGGTTTCCAATCATTATGATCTA
This sequence comes from Neosilurus hyrtlii, assembly GCA_028564935.1. Taxonomy (NCBI): domain Eukaryota; kingdom Metazoa; phylum Chordata; class Actinopteri; order Siluriformes; family Plotosidae; genus Neosilurus; species Neosilurus hyrtlii. Next base: position 2,595,105 of record JAOUQZ010000008.1, on the reverse strand, counting down.
ATAAAACACTTGGCTTCAGAATAATATGACTTCTAAAGAGCCCAGGTTGCAGTGGGAGGTTTAACTTTACTTTACCTTAAGATGCTGATTATCTTTTTAAATAAGTAGTTTAGCGTTATTAACTAATTTTCATAAACTTAAAAGGAAAAAAGTCACATGGCTTGACGTATTTTGTACAGGTCTTGTATAGACAGGATCACACCATCACATTTGTGATTGTTCACAAAACCTCTTACCAGAAACGGGTTTCACACCATGGATAAAATAAAAAAAATATACTGCAAGTATACTGCTGCACTGAAATTGCAGTACGTGTTGTGTTACAGTTAACAGGAGTCTTTATGCATCATGTAAGTGTTCTGCAGAAACCTTGTGCTATCTTGGGTCTGAAGGTGTTGGTGTGGGATCGATATTGGGTAGCAGTTGCTACTCAGAGTTCATATATAATAAAAGTAATACCTAGGTCACTCTTTAAACAAAATACACTCTAAACAGCAAAGATTACAAATCAGTTATTTATGTATTTGTTTGTTTTGTGTCCACCTAGAGAGCACATCTTGAAGACAGCTAAAGTTCTGGTAGAGGACACCAAACTGCTGGTGTCTGGAGCAGGAGCCAGTCAGGAGAAGCTGGCCCAGGCTGCCCAGTCCTCAGTCAACACCATTACCAAACTGGCTGATGTGGTCAAGCTTGGAGCTGCCAGCCTGGGCTCTGAGGACCCTGAGACACAGGTACAGCTACACTTCATATGTAAATGTAAATTCGCACTACTCTTTGACTGAAAATATAATCCTGAGCTTTAACGGATGTGAATTTATTTGAAGAATTAAAAAGAAAAAAATATTTTAACCAAACCACATTTCATAATTAAACTGTTTAAAATGCTTTAAAGGTACAGTGTGTAAGATTTCGTGGTATCTAGCGGCATCTAGTGCCAAGTATCCAAATAGCAAGCCACTGAAACTTAGATGGTTCTGGGCTAATGTAGAAGCAATGGGAGTGGGAGATGGAAGCCTCCATGAGAGGGGACTCACTATGTAGATATAAACAGCTTGTTCTGAGGTTCCAAAAACTCAGCTTTTTATTTATTTATTTATTTATTTTTAAAGGATTATAGATTATTCATTCATTCATTTCCTTAGCCACTTATTCCTAATTAGGGTCGCAGGGAGGCTGGTGCCCATCTCAGCTGACTCTGAGCGAAGGCGGAGTACACCCTGCACAGCTCGCCAGGCCATCACAGGGCCAACACACAACCATTCACACTCAAACCTAGAGGAGATTTGGATTATAGATTAATGGAAACTTATTTATTGATGATATTCTTAATTTCTGCTAATAGATCCTCCAAAATATTACACACTTAACCTTTTAAGCACTTTTCTTAGTTAGAATTTAACTTTTTTATATTTCTCCTATAGCTGGTTTAAAATTAAGCTGAGTAACTAGACATGTTATATTAGAGTTTTTCAGTAATTCTGGTTACAGGTGAATAAACTCCTGCATGGGTTTAACTAGATGAAGGAAATATGATTTTATTTTATGCTGATCAACACATCTGAGTAAAGTTCCCTATATCTGTAGCATCCGATGTACTTGATGCTGTCGTAGAAACAAGTCTCCATCCTTCTTGAAAGTCTGTCTTGGATACATCACAATGCTGACAGACTGTGTTGTTGCACTCAGCTCATCTTTCTTTCTGTTTCCCACTTTTCACACTGCTCTCTTCTCGACAAACAAGACTCTTTTTTCTTCCTGTGGCTTTCCTGGTGGTCAGGATGTGGGTACTGCTTGTGTGTGTTTTCCGTACTCATCAAAACATGTGTGCGTGTGTGTTAATGTTTGTCCCATGGGAATGAAGAAAGACACACATGTTGGCCAGCATGGTTCTCTTTGCGGCCTTGTATAGAACATTGGCAGTGCACATTGCATTTTGGCATACATTCCTTCTTCCTCTTGTTCCTATGGCAGCATTCAGAAATTCTGGGAGAAAAAACATTTGAAAATACTTTGAATAGTTATTTTTCTCTAATGAGAAGCACAAGTTACCGCTGGCAAAAATACATAGTGAATTATAAGGTTAGGAGTTTTAATCTCTATCTTGCTGTGTATTACCCTGAGTGCCACTGATAACTCGTTCTGGGTCTCTGTTCATTCTGGCATTGGCTGTTCTCTAGAAAAAAGTTTGTTTGGTATGGGAATGCTCAGACAGTGTGGCAGGTGCTCTGTTGCTGTTTAACATTAACTAAGTATAACACGGTTTATTCTTTACTACAGGATTGCATTTAGATTTAGATTAAAACCATCCTCACCTCATCATTAACCTTATATTGTACTGTAGGGTACATGGTTCCATACAGGTTTTTATGATTAGTTTTCATAGTAATAATCACAGTATATTGGGTAATTCCATGTCAAATCACCTAGCGTTCACAAAACTTCCCAGGTGACCATTTCAGAATTCAATGAAACTTTAACCAGACATAGAACATGTTTCAACATGAACACATGCAAAATTTCAAGGTCCCAGTTCAAAAACTTTCCAGGATATGTTCATTTAAATATTGTAGGCTAGTACCAATTTGTTGGCCCGCAACTTTCAATTTACCATTTTGGACATTTTTAAAAGCTTGTAATTCTCTTAATTGCTGTATAGAGCTGAAACTTTGCATGCCAACAGAACAGGATTCACTCTGTCAGAATCTGCAGTTTCAAAATTACTCTATTTGTCAGGGTTAGGTTGCTATTGATACTGCAATTTTGGAAAAGGTGCAATTTCAAACAAAGTATATTCACCACTCCCCAAATTTCAAAGAAAATATATTCACTGCTCGTCAAAGGTTTTTTTATAGCAAATTTAAGCAGATTTCCATGTAAAACAAATAGTTTTTAAGAAGAATAAATGTGATATGGTGTTTTAGTGTGTGTCTAAAAACTGAACGGTAGGTGAAAATTTACAAGCCCCTGAAGAAGATGCGCACAGTTCACCAAGGTTATGGAACTTTACCACATGCAACATGTATATCAGATCTAGCCTTGTTGCTCATTTCCTTTATACTTCGCCGTCATCTGAAGGGGAATAAAATATACATAAATATTTTGTATGAGATCAGAATATAGTCTCAGACTGGTATCAGAGTAATAATAGACAAAAACAAATTTTAATTTGTAATTTTAATTTTAATTTGGCTTTTATAACAATTAGAAAAGTGACATTTGTTGTGCATAATTATCGGTCACATGTACAATATAAGTTATATAATTTATATTTATCATTTCAAATGATGTATTTATATCCTCAGTGAATTATTAATATAAGTATATATTATGATAAAGATTATATACATCTTCTTTTCATAAGCTTAAGCGCACGTAACTACACACTCTCCCAAAAAGACTTTCAACAAATAATGGGATTTTGCCAAATTTTCATGAGAACTGAAACATATCTGCATGTACTGAACTCTCTTTGCAGAAACAGTTTACTGATAGATTATTGCAAATATTATAATGAAGTTCCATAATATTTGATCCAAGTTTATGAACATATGTCCTCTTTTACTGGACTTTTCACCAAAAATTATCTATCTTTAGTCATTTTGTTGAGCTTTCTTAATGTTTGATACCTTGTCCTTAAAATATAAAGTCAATACCAAGTTTTTGAACTTCGATCAACATATGTTTGCTTGCTTCACTAGTACCCATGAATCCCGTAATTTATTTTTTTATTATTCATAACTGCTGCACATTTGATTATGTCCGTGCTGCAGTTGTATCAGTTAGTGCACTACTACTTCTGCGTCAGTGAATGTGTGTGGACAGTAGATGTCAGTGTTGGGCTTTTCTCAGTGCTGTTTGCAGTAACTAAGCTGTGCTATTTACCGCAGGTGGTCCTAATCAACGCAGTCAAAGATGTGGCTAAAGCTCTGGGAGACCTCATCAGAACCACCAAAGCAGCAGCCGGAAAGCCTCATGATGACCCAGCCATACTCCAGCTGAAGAGCTCTGCAAAGGTAATGCACTAGTGCTGATCATCTATATTTAAATTTCTCCGCTCTTCAGAAACCCAGATTTAGATTGTTGTAGGGAAAACTGGGCACGACAGTGATGAGGAAAACTCGTCTGAAACAAAGTAAGGAAGAAACTTTGAACAGAACCAGACTTAAATGGGAAGCTTAATCTCTTGTGTGTGACACTGGTTAGCCACCCAGACCTAAACCTGCAGCTGCTTTATAGATGCACACCTGTCAACACCTTATTCTGTAAGTGAGAATTACGTTTAGCAGTGTGAACAGGCAGCGGCAGATGTGTAGACTTTAGACATAGAGGTCAGAGAGGTATGCACACCCCAGTTTCATCTTCAGTTGCATTTACCTTGGACCCCTAACTGAGAATAAATCTGTCCTAATCTACTATAAGCACCCACTCACACAAACCTCTCCCAGGTCAGCTTCAAAAACTAAATACCAAGCCTGTCAAGCACTGAAATAAATTCTGTATGATTTAAAAAAATAATTTCTGTTTACACTCCATTTCATATATGCTTATACTAAATACAGATTTGCATCCCAATAATTTGCACTACTGGTTAATGTCGTTAGGTGATGGTTACGAACGTTACATCCTTGCTGAAGACAGTGAAGGCTGTGGAGGACGAGGCCACTAAAGGCACGCGAGCACTGGAGGCCACCATTGAGCACATCAAGCAGGAGCTGACTGTGAGGAGCACTTTCACTTCATCTTCTCACTTATTTATATTCAAGCTAAACCAGTGTTAACCAGTGATTGGTCAAGACATGTGTGATCCTAAAGTCACTGAACATTTAATGATTTAAATCTTAATGATACCTCAGCAATCACTGGCCAGCATAAGAGAGCACAATTAGCCCTGTTCTCTGGGGATGAGCTGTCAGATTTATATTTCTTGGGTGTGTCAGACCTTTTATACACAATTGTATTGGTCTGTTCTGCATTCAGTAGACTTATGGTATAATACTGAAGTAATCTTAGACACTAATATGAAATTAGTATTTAGAGGTCCTGCTTTGAATGTCACTAGGCTTCTGTTATGGTTTATGATGACTCAGTGTCCTGTGGCATCTTAGGTTTTCAGCAGTCCAGATCCTCCTCCAAAGACAGCTACTCCCGAAGAATTTATCCGCATGACCAAAGGCATCACACAGGCCACAGCCAAAGCAGTGGCTGCTGGAAACTCGTGTCGCCAGGAGGACATCATCGCTACCGCCAACCTTAGCAGAAGAGCCATTGCGGAAATGCTGCACTCCTGCAAGGTAACTCAAGATTTTACAGCCTAGCCCATAGCATAAGGCTTGGATTTGTACTCCTGTGTATTTTGTTATCTATTATTATTTTTTCAAATATATTTTCTTCCTGCAGCAAGCAGCTTATCATCCAGAGGTTAACAAGGAGGTGCGGACTCGTGCCCTCCGCTTTGGAGCAGAGTGTGCCAACGGCTACTTGGGTCTCCTGGAGCATGTGCTTGTGGTAAGTTTGTACCCCTTATTGGACGTAGTGATTATAGCTGGTTCTGGGAGGTCTGTTAAAAACACACACACACACACACATCTCACGATTTCTGAGGTGCTATAAAGGGTATATGTGGAATACTTGGCCTGTCAGTTGACATTGAATTAAGTGTTATTTTGTTTGCTTTTTTGTTATGTTTGACTGTATCATACATTTTACAGTGTATTCACTGTAGGGTGAATATCTAAAGCTGTGTCCGTGATTCATTCTGACTCATTCATATAGGAGCTCATTACAGACTTGTTTTTATTCAGATGAATCCCTGAATTCACAGAGCTTGTTCCTATTCATGTTTTCATTCACTGTTATAATCAGGACCAGATCAGAGTCTAGAATCAGCTTTATTAGCAACTATATTCGCAACAGAAACGGCTTGTTAAAAATGCATCTGTGAAAAGCTCCTTACTGTCAGCACCCTAAGAAAAGCTAGAAGTATGTTGCTTAGTACACTGTATCCATTTTCCTGAGAAGATTAAGTTCTGATAGAGGAGAAGCTGTCAAAACATTTAATTCAGTGAACATTTCTTTGTGGCAAACTTTCAAATATTCCATCTTTGTGTGTAGTTATACCCTGACCACTTAAATCTCTTTTCTCTGTTTTACTATTGTATGTGGATTGTCTGTGTTAGCCGGTGAGTAGGAGCTGACTGATCTGCACGAGTGTGTGCCCTTCATTGTGTGTGTATCCAGATAAATTAACAGCATTCAACCCCAAGAGATATTCCTATCCACTCACACATGGCTCAAGATTTTTAGAGCAATGCTATTTAAAAAAAACAGTGTGGCTGCAAATGTTTGGGTTTTTTTGTATAACAAATGTGTATATATATTTACACATATATGTGTGTGTGTGTATATTTGTGAGTGTGTGTGTGTGTGTGTGTGTGTGTGTGTATATATATATATATGTGTGTGTGTGTGTGTGTGTGTGTATATATATACACTCACCGGCCACTTTATTAGGTACACCATGCTCGTAACGGGTTGGACCCCCTTTTGCCTTCAGAACTGCCTCAATTCTTCGTGGCATAGATTCAACAAGGTGCTGAAGGCATTCCTCAGAGAGTTTGGTCCATATTGACATGATGGCATCACACAGTT
>JAOUQZ010000008.1:2578032-2588357 GCA_028564935.1 Neosilurus hyrtlii | reverse complement strand
TTTTGTTGGCCTTGCGATGGTCTGGTCAGCTGTTCAGGGTGTACCCAGCCTTTGCCCAGTGTTGGCTAAAATGGGCTCCCGCCTTTCCGTGACCCTAATAGGATTAAGTGGTTTGGCGAGTGAGTGAGAGAGTCTATGTAAAGGAATGAAGTGTAATGGACAAGGTGATTTTTTTTTCCTGTCTATTTAACATGGTTTAATAAATGGCTGTAGATCATACTATGAGGGGCGACACATTAACAAAATTATTTTTAAACAAAATTATAATTAAAATTGCTAACATAGATTCAATGTGTATTTACTGCAATTTAACCATGTGCCTAATATTATTGAACAGGAATGTTTCGATACATTACAAACCAGTTACAAGTTAACAACCTGTTTGTGTGATGGTTCCTCTACTCTCAGGCAAAGTGTTCAGGCATTGATGTGTGTGTTAATTTTACAGAGTGTGTTATTCTTTGCTTGTGTGTGCTTCTGTGTGTTGCTGGGGCTAAGGCTTTTCTTAGTGCTGTATTTGAGTAGGCAAAGAGCGGCATGCCAGCCATAATAGCCGCCAAAGTAATGACAAGCACCTGTTATATATTCAACGGCACAACTCTGAAGGACACTCTGAGGACATTTTCTTTCTTTTATTCTGTCTTTCTCACTCAGATACACACAAATAAAAATGGTATTATTTTGTGTGCATAATGTGCGTCATGCATAATATACCTTTGAATGCCTTGTGTCATATAGAGTTCAATTAATTTGCTTTAAGGAAGAAAATCACAATTGCATTACTAAACTTTATGCCTCTCCACCATCTTCTTGATTAGCTGTCTTTCTCCCCTAATGCTAAAAACTGTCATCCATTCACTCACTTGATTATTCATATTCCTCCAGATTATCCAGAAGCCCACTCACGATCTAAAGCAGCAGTTAGCTACCTTCTCAAAGCGGGTGGCTGGCTCCGTCACTGAACTCATCCAGGCAGCTGAAGCCATGAAAGGTTGTTTTGCTACCAATATGCACTGCGAACCCAGCCTTACACTTATTTCTCACACCCTCCCACATCCAGGTTTCCACATGATTAGCTGTGATAGTTCCCATAATATCTTGTGCACAGTTTGTGGAACTTTATTACCTGGCTTAGGTTTAGGAAAGCACTGTATGTACCATTAACTCACTGACAGGGTATCTATGCCATGTTTAACCCTATGTTAACCAAGTCTCTTTCTAATTGTGTTGAAATTATTTCCCTAGGCAAAAATGTTGATTTAGGGCCAATATTGGGGGAGTTAACTAGGCTGTTAACCCTTTCATGTAGCAGATATGCTACGCTGGTTAATAGAGGGTTAAGGCAATATAGTGGGTTTATACCCAAGTTCATGATGTTCTCAACTGCATAACAGACATTCAGTACTTCTAATCTTTTCTTTTTTACAGAAACAAACCCACATCTCAGTCAGAGTGCCTAGTACACACATCTCAGTTTATCTCTATTTGGGCACAATGGTTCCCACGATGTGTAGATCTCTATAGAGCTTTCTAATAGTCTACATCAATTCTCTCTCATTTTAATTTATCTCCAAACTCGTCTTCATCACACAAGATCAAAAGTTCTAAAATACTGTACTTCATCATTCTACAAATTTTGAACCTGCTTCCATATTCAGCAGTACTTTCCTAATCTACAACTTTTCTGTCTATCTGGTAGGAACTGAATGGGTAGACCCCGAGGATCCCACCGTCATTGCAGAGAATGAGTTGCTGGGCGCAGCAGCCGCCATCGAGGCCGCTGCCAAGAAACTGGAGCAGCTGAAACCTCGAGCCAAGCCCAAGGTGAGAGGGTTTTTTCAACTGCCTTCCGCTTGGTCACACCCCCTAGCCAGCCAACTGCTACAAGCTTAACAGTACAATAGTTGGTATCAGCCTTGGACTGGGTTGCCACTGTGAGGAGAAAAACCTTCCCTTGATTGAAGTGATAAGCAGTCTAATATCAGATTATTAGCTGGACCACACCATTATGCTACAATAGCTCTGATAAATGGCAAGTTGTAAAGAAGCTTTGCCATGTATTGAAATTGCTGATGCTTATGCTGATTTGGTGACTATATTTTTTGGGACTCAACACGTCCACCTGTTTCTGTTTGCTTCAAACAGTTTGCACTGGGAAGAAAGGTAAACCTGCCACTGTACGCAATACTATATTAGAATCTGGGTTTCATGACTGGATTTCTCATATGGAGCATGCAACATATCATTTTCATTTCCGACACCATCAGACATAAATCCTGATGCCATTGTGCTGTTTTTCATCTAGCATGCAATAAAAAACCCCAAACTATCCCTGGCGTGTGATCGAAATGACGGTTGTGTTGGCTTGTGTTTTTGAACAGGAGGCTGATGAGAGCCTGAACTTTGAGGAGCAGATTCTGGAGGCAGCCAAATCCATCGCTGCAGCCACTAGTGCACTGGTGAAGGCGGCGTCTGCTGCGCAGAGAGAGCTGGTGGCCCAGGGCAAGGTGAGAGCACCACTCATTCACTGAGATTTTGTGTGATAGACATAATGGCAATGCATTTTCTTACATAGTATAGGGGGTTTTGGATGGAAAAAAAAAATTGGTGTTTGCCTTCTCTACTCAGGTCGGCGCCATCCCAGCAAACGCAGTTGATGATGGACAGTGGTCTCAGGGTCTCATTTCAGCTGTAAGTACTGTTTAGAATGGATAAATATGTCCCCCCCATACGGTTATAGCCATCAGTTTCAGATATAGCATGTCTGTGTAACTGGACACTTGGACAGGTTTGTTTTATATTTGTTAATGTCACTTTTTAATAAGGACTGATACCTTGTTTGGGAGAATTTTTTGTGTACTGGATAATAAATTGTTCTAAGCTCACAGATTGTATGATGTAACCATACTTATTCTTTTGTTCTAGGCTCGTATGGTTGCAGCAGCAACCAATAACCTTTGCGAAGCAGCTAACTCGGCAGTACAGGGCCATGCTAGTGAGGAGAAGCTCATTTCTTCCGCCAAACAGGTGGCTGCCTCTACAGCTCAGCTGCTTGTGGCCTGCAAGGTCAAGGCTGACCAGGATTCACAAACCATGAAGAGACTGCAGGTTTGTTGTGGGTATACGGGATTGAATTGAGGGTACGAACAAAGACACCTGAAAGCTTGGGACAATACCAACTTAGTCACTAAGAATTTAAGTCTATTATACACGTTGCTCTCTTTTATCCTTTATTAGTCATTGCTTCTTTCGTTGGCTTTTCTCTTATCATTCCCTTCCATGCGTGTCACATGCGTCCACTGCATCTCTGATGCACTGATATCGGTATTTGCTAAGAAAGGAAGGCTCATAGGTTTTTTCTCCATCCACATAACAGTAAAGTGTGTGCCATGTTAGAGCGCCAGGAATAGTCACTGGACTTACCCGCTAGAATTACATGTCATTCCCATTCATGTCCAACTGTCCCATGAAGCTTAGGTCATTCTATGTTTAGCTCCATTATACACATCCTTTGGGTCAGTTGTTTTCTCTGGGAAGTCTCAGCATGGATTAGCTAGCAGTTTTGGGGTGTTTTTTTTTGTTTTGTTTTGTTTGGGGTTTTTTTCTCTTCGCATTAGATTTAAAAATGCAGCATATCAGTGATTCTCATACTACAATGTTATAACCAAGTATGTTCATGAAGTGTTTAACTCGAGCCGTTGCAGTTAATGGTACTTAGCGTATTTTTGTCTTGAGAGTTCATTTATCCATTAGCTTTTCCTCAATTAATTATCACTTGTATCAGTTGCAAGTCTGTCGGGACTCTGTAAATAACTTCAAGCATTTAAGATTGTGGCACTTCTCTGGCGTCTCAAGTTCTCCCATTCAGTCATCAGCGTCTTAGCCCTTCTGAATATGAAGTGACAGCTGTACCCTGCTCATTTGTGTAAATCAAAGATTTCCTCAGCCATGTACAGGGTCTGTAAGAGATGCTTGAGGTCATGGAAAGTACAGGCTCTTGAAAGTGCCAAGATTTTATTGAAGTGTCATGAAGTACTTGAAAGTCATTGAAAATACTGTGCGTCTTTCTCCTGGCGGTCGCTGCAACGATGTTTTTAATACACATGCAATTGTATATACACATTTTTTCCCCACCCACTTTCTGCTTTTGTGCCACTTTAACTAGCATAGCCTAGCTTTACCGCATCAAATGCGCACCAAGCATGATAATGAGAAATGCTGCTTTAGAAAAGCAATTACTATCTGAAAAAAGCACTTCTGTCCTCCACATGTAATGTCTACTCTCCGGAGAAAACATTTTTGACAGACAAAGGATCTCGCCAAAGCCACTTAGATTATAAATAGAGCTTACAAGCAGCAGAACATCTTTCTCAGTTTTCATCTCGTCTGAAAATACCCCTACAAAGTACAAGTTCGTTAGTAATTATGAGTGCAATTCATAATTTCATCAGGTAAAAGCTACTTATTTTTATATTTTTATTACAGTGTACCTTGTAAAATTTGAGCAATATTTTCCTCTGATACCACTATTTATTGGAGATTTTATTATCCTTATAGTTGGAGTTTTACTATTTATTTCATTAGTGTAGCTGGGACTACTCTTCCTCTATACAACAATAAACAAGAGACAGTTATATACAACTGCTGGTGCCTACTTAAAGGGGTCCCTTATGTAATTTTAAAAACAACCCTGACCATGAAACAGCCCTGGCATACTTGAAGGAAGAACAGGAAATAAGGGAAGAGACCCAAGTTGCAACTAAGTGCAAGAGCTTGTTAGAGAAGATTGATGAATTAAAAGCAAGATCAAAAAGACTGCGATCAGATGCAGATGTGCTAGAAAACTCAGCAACTGAATGGAAAGCTGGGAATGTCCATACCTTGAAGAAAATGAGGGCAATAATTGCTAAGAGCAACAGCCATAGAAATCTTCTGAGGCCAAGAGAGCGGAAACTCAGCAAATTGCTGAAAAACTGGATCAAAAATTAGCAAACCTGAACAATTTACTTGCGTCATTATATTCTACAGTGTGCATTTGACTGGCTTTTTTTTTCAATATTTCTTGATAAAGATAAGTTTAATAATAAATAATTATGAGCAGTAGAAACGGACCCTGCGTGTAATTTGTTATTGAGACAGTCAGGGGAAATTAAGTGCCTACATTTGACTCTTATTAGTATTTTAGTGTTATGGATGGGCAAAGATGTTTTTTGCAAGAGTATTTTTGACCCATGTAGAGAATATAAGGAATTAAAGTGTGTAATAAAGCTTTTTATTTCCTTATATGTTTTGTGATCAAAAGGTCATGGGACTGGTCCTGTAGTGAACGAATGGAGCATTGGCACAGTGAGGTGTCTGCAACACGGGCAGTGACTTTTACACATGTTTTTTGTTGCACTGCCATTATGCACATTTGTGATCTTACTTCAGAGATTAAACGTCAAATTCTCTGTCATATTTGAATTGTGATATCAGCGAGTGACCCGTGAAATGCTTAAGCAAGTCTATGGTAATAAGGTAGTGAGCCAGGTAAAGAGTGTTAGCACAGGAGTTCACTGGACAGGGTCTCCACTCTGAAGGCTCACTGCTCAAACACACATGTGCATGATGTCACCAAAACGTATAACACAGGTCCTGATGTTGAGAGGATGACATTAGGTTGCATGCTAACCTACACAGGGGCTGCTTGCTACTGCTACATACACATAACTGTGCCATCTTCCATTCTTTCGCAACAGGACCAACCCCTGATCACACTGGTAGAGTATTTATTATAATTTTTCCCACAAATGGCACTTCAGAGGCTTGTTTTAAAAAGAACTTGCAGAAGTCTTGTTTTTTATAGCTGGTTTTATGAGCATTTCTTCATGATGGTGATGATGTAAATGGCAACTAGAGTGAATGAACATAGGTTTGTGATAAATACACAAATGATGTTAGGACCTGTTCTGGCTCTTTATGCACAAATTACATGGCTAACTCTAGGGTGTAGGCATTAATGTAAAAGTTTTCTGTTATAAAAAAGTGTACTCTGGTGGAAAGAAACACGTTAAGTGTTACATATTTTGCAACCACCAAGCTGCCACTGTTGGGTTTCTGAGCAACCTGAGTTTCCTTAACCTTTAATTGCTTGCTTTTATAAGAAGTCACTCTGGATAACGATGTTTGCCAAATACCATAAATGTAAATATTTCTCAGTATCTGTACAAGTATTTGAAGTTGCTGTTTTATACCAGTCCAAAGTCAGAAGACATCTGTACATTTTAGCAGCAGAAAAAGGACCCCAGGTTTGTCCCACTCTTTTTCAAACCTGTTCTGCTTCATGTCAGCTGCTTTAAAGTTCAGAAGAGGGCCTCCCAATGACTTACTGCATGCTGATTTTAAAATATAAACAGTACATATCTGTCCACTCTGACAGTGCCATACCCAGGCACCAAAAAGAGATTATTGCTCCATGTTCTTGCCAGTCTATTGCTAGTACTGGGTAAGAGGACAAATTTAAAGCCCTGACACTTGTATATTCAGAGCATTGAATCTCTTCCAGTAGCAAGAAAGAAATCTTTTGCCATCACTGCCTCAAAAGGCAAAATGAGCATGAAAATAATGTTCGAGGAAGAGCTTCCAGAGGAGTCACGAAGATGTGTGTTTTGTTTTGAATGAATCATTGGCAGACTACTCATTAAGTCTACATTGCCTTTTAAAGACATCTCAGGAGCGGTGTAATGATTTACCACAGTTTTTTAAGGCAGACTGCGTTTCACTAAGATTCATGTGGGAGGATGTACAGCACACTGAGAGAGCAGTTAGGTTCTGAGTTGACTCAGCTTTGAGGAAGGTGTCTGATCTTTGGTTAGCTTAGTGATTTAGATCTATGGCTTCAAAATGTGGTTTTGATTTAGGAATGTGTCATTACCCAAATATCATACTAACTAGTGATGTTGCCATCAGTGTTGCAATGTAATGTAATGTAGTGAATCATAGACCTACAAAAAATACCAAATGGAGAACAGAATTATGTTGTTATTAAGAAATATCAATGAATAACTGAATAACTTTATACTGGGTCAAACAGTTTGAATGCAAAACGCTCTGTGTTTATCAATTAATCAACTAATGAATGAATTAAATCAGGAAAGGTTTAAAACAGTTTTCCTGCTTTCTGCTTATCCAGGCTGCTGGTAACGCTGTGAAGAAGGCTTCAGATAATCTAGTGAAGGCGGCACAGAAGGCTGCTTTCGATGCCCAGGATGACCAGGCTGTAATGGTGAAGAGCAAGATGGTGGGCGGCATCGCTCAGGTAAGACAAAAGAGTCAGCTACATGGGATTGATGGGATTAATACAGTAGCACACTTCTTTCTGCTCACTTTTATTTGTCATATTCATGTATTTATGGATTTGCAAATTCTATACGTGTGTGTGTGTGTGTGTGTGTGTGTGTGCACATTCAGATCATTGCTGCTCAGGAGGAGATGTTGAGGAAGGAGAGAGAGCTGGATGAAGCCAGGAGGAAGCTAGCCCAGATCCGACAGCAGCAGTACAAGTTCCTGCCCTCAGAGCTGAGGGAGGACGGCCCCGAGCAGTGAAAAGCTTTCTCAAACACTCTCAAATATGCCACTCAGGGCTGCCAGGCCTGAGCGCTTCTTCTATTCAAGTCTTTAGCTACGATCGCAGGCTTGTAGGCTTGCAGCAACATCCAGGCTAAATAATTAAAGCGATGCAGTGGGCAAAAAGTGAACAAATGTATCAGGATATCTATTTTAAGTTGTTTATTTCTTTGTGTGTCTCTTTTATGAACACCTCCATGCCACCAGGTTCTCTTTTTGTTGTTGTTGCTTTTTTTTGTTTGTTTGGTTTTTGTTTTTTTTTTTTGCACATTGTATGCAAGTAACTGTGCTTTTAATAGAGCAATATATTTAGTCATAGATTATTTAGGTCTAGTTTGTTGTACTTAAAATGCATGGGTCCGTAACAGAGCTATATTTGTTTTTAATGATCTGTACTCATTTCATGACCTTCAGCTGTGTTGAACAGTAGTATTTTCTAAGAGATGAATGATTAGATGTGAGCAGGTGAATGGTTTTTCAATCCCTGGTCACTGTGTGGATACATTTTAGGGTCTGACATATGACTAAAGTGTGTGTAAGAGATATTTTGACAACTTCTAAAAGTCATATAGGTGTGGGGGGGGTGTTTGTGACATTTCCAAAGATGATGCGGTTTGGTGACAAGGCTGTCGGTTACACCTTCTCCTGGTCGTCTAAATCAGGAACAGTTGAGTGCATATTTGTGCCAATTGGACCAGCAGTGCAATGGTTATCTTTGCGTTGAAACAATTCAAAGAAAAGACATATCATTTTTTTTTTAAAAAAAGGAAAATAAAAAGAAAGAAAATAATAAAGCTATGAAAATGTTACAAATGCTATCTTCTATTAAATTTATGTTAATACACGTTTGTCAGTGTTTTGTTTGTGAAAACAGTTGCACCTACTGGTAATTCTGTCTTATGGAGTATAAAAGCCATATTTTTTTTCCCCCTTTTTTTTTTTTTTTTTTTTTTTTTTTTTTTGGGGGTCAAATCATGAATTTTTGGTCACACGTTATGGTGCTACAGTAAGGATTCCCTTTTTAATAGGCATCAAGGTATTTGTAGTTTAAATGTTTATAAAGATGACATGGTCATTCACATAAGGAGAATTAATAGAAAATAGGTGATGTAATAAAAATGAAAATGATCCTTATCAGTGTTTGGTATAAACAGTCATATTACATGAATTCATATAGCCATGTTTGATCAAAACAGTTATGTTGCATTCAATGCATTTAAAAGTGCCTGCATATGTTTTTTCAGTGTGTTTGCATAACTTAACATTTTCCAATTTTATGTGCACTTCATTCGTGTCTAACTTAACAGAATCATATAAATTCACTTTTCCAAGGATACTGTGTGGTTTTGCTGTGTTTATGTATTTCTTTCTCTTGCTGTTTTTTGCTTGTTTTTGTATTTTTGCTAGGAGAACAAAATTCTTAAATTACCCTAAGGAAGACCTGACCATCACAAATGTGTGGTTCTTCGCTCTTGAAATCTTGCCATAAACTTGTTTAGGATATCTTTGTATACTGTATACTAGCATTTCAATTTCCTTTTGCTGGAATTAAATGGCCCAAACCTGCTCCTGCATGACAATGCCCCTGTGCACCAAGGGATGTCTACAAAGACACAGTGTGCCAAAAGTTATGTGGAGGAGTTCAAATGTCCTGCACATACCCCTGTTCGCAAGCACACTGAACTGGAACGTCAGTTTCAGCAGAGGGAGGAAGCAGCACCTTCCCCTGCTCCACCTTCATGGCTGAAGTGCTCTTGATAAAGGCACCTAACCTCCAGCTGCTCGCTGGGCGCTGATTAAAACTAATTCTGATTCACCAAGATTCACCAATAAAAACTTTTGATTCCCTGTAATGTAAAGCAATGCAGAAAAACCACTGCAGTGGAAATAATTCCTAATATGACCATTTTGTGTACTCATTATTTCCATTAAAGTGTAGAGGGGGGAAAGCCTTCAATTTCATAACAGAGTTAGCTCTTTAGTGGGTAATAATTTTTATCAACAACATAATTTTCTAATAGACAGATTTTAAGTACCAGTGTTTCTCCTTCTTTCGAGTCTTTCATTCTCTCACCATGACACGAGTCCAAGATGCTGATCATTTTAACACCTACCCAACATCCCAAATACTTATGTTGTGAAGAATTAACATGTGGCTCACAGTATTTCTGTAGCCAGGCACCCAGAAAATTGTAAATCTATTCTCCAGAGTTTATATAAAATAAATAAAATATATAAATATAGATAAAATATATTTATATATATTGGTTTATATATAGATCGGTACTCTATCTACCAGTTTACAAAAAAACATTAACCTGAGACATTTGACACTGCTTGAATTTAATTTGCCACAGTCTGCAAGTGGCATCATCATTCTTTTAAAATGGAAAAATAAGCCATAACAATTTAATTTTATACACTGCTTGCATGTCTGTTCTATATATATATATATATATATAAGATCTTGAGTCGATTTTCTGTAGAACAGTGCTCGATACGTCGAACTAGAGCTAAATATATTGTATGTGGAAAAAATAATAGTACTACAATTTCATCCTGACAAGCCTGTTTCGTGGTTGCCCCTCATCAAGGGATTTATTAAGAACATTCTTTTACCACAGTTTATATACAGTCAGCATAGTTTGAATGGTGTGCTTTAATTTATGCAGTGTGAAGTGGTTCAGGTGTTGCCTAGGAGGGCTTTGTTTCTGTGGCGG
>JAOUQZ010000008.1:2543418-2577952 GCA_028564935.1 Neosilurus hyrtlii | reverse complement strand
GGTATGTTTATTGGCCTCAATTGTTATTCGTAGTTCGTTGTCCTTGAATATTTTGCATATTATTTTCTTGATTTTTTCTTTTTCTCTTGGTGATGCGTTGATGATGGCGAGTCCGTCATCCCGGTATAGTCCAACGTTAATTTTGAGATGCTGGAGTTGCAAAAGTAGGAAACTTCCTAAGGACTCACACTCGTCGTCATAGCTGCCCATTGTGACGTTGAATGCTGTGTTGCCTTTCTTCTGCCAGGGTTGATTTTTGTGGGCGCATCCTGTCATCGAACTCACCCTATGACAGCTCAAGTAAAAAACGCAACCTCTGTTCAAACGTTGATAACTGTATATATACTGTGGTAAAAGAATGCTCTTAATAAATCCCCTGATGAGTGGGCAACCACAAAACAGGCTTGTCGGGATGAAATTGTAGTACTTTTATTTTTTCCCACATACTATATATACATATGTACATACATACATACATACACACATACATACACACACACACATATATATATATATATATATATATATATATATATATATATAGTATGCATCCAGCATACTACTACATCCAGAATAACAATAATTGTTTATTAAGAAAATTACATTATGCTTGCTGGTAGGTAACATTGGTATTTATCTGCTTCAAGATGTCTGGAGGGCGGTTTTCTCTGGGTTCTCTGATTTCCTTCCACAGTCCAAAGGCATGCTGTTCCAAATTTCCACTAGGTGTGAGTGTATGTTGGCCCTGCGATAGTCTGGTGAGTTGTTCAGTGTGTACTCTCCCTTTGTCCAGAGTCAGCTGAGATAGGCTTCAGCCTCCCCACAATCCTTTAAAATTAAGTTCTTTAGTAAATGAGTGAGTGAGATGATGTCTGCTAGTGATTTTGTGTGAATGGGTAAAGTAAGGAGATTCTATTTTCCTAATGTTCAACAGTAAATAAATAAAACAATGCACCTTTCATGAAAATAGCACATCCATAAACTCATACAGTTGTACTAAACACAGTAATACAGTTGTAATAAACACACCACTAGTTTCTTCCCAGGCTACATTGTACGTCTTCTTCCCCACAATTAATTTCTTATATCTGCTTTCAAAGAGTCTCCCAAAGATGGACAAAATCACTCTGTACGGATCAGTACGCACAACGTCACTCCTCCACTGAGAGTTCAGCGAGCTTTCCAAAAAAAGTGCTGCTCTCATTTTGGACAGGATTCCTGACTCCCACACCGCCCAATCCCAGTCAGCCTGGACCTTCACTCTCCTGGAGCCCTTGGTGCTGTTCACTACTTCACATCAGCTCTCTGCGTCTGTCTGCTCCCAGTTTTCTCAGAGTGCAGGAGACACTGTCCCAAATCAACCACCATGGAGGCCATCAAGAAGAAAATGCAGATGCTCAAGTTGGACAAGGAGAATGCCATAGACCGTGCCGAGCAAGCTGAAGTGGACAAGAAAGGAGCAGAGGACAAATGTAAACAGGTATTGGAGTTGTGTGTGTATGAGAAAAGAAGTGGAAAATTCCAGTGCTTTCCCACAGCATTCCTGCTGTTTTCAGCAATTAAAATTATACCAGAAGCATGTTCTAGTTAGAAAGTATAAAAAGTTTTAACTATTTAGTTATAATCAGCCAAAAAGCCATATTTTTTTTTTGCCAAATAACATGGTAAAGATATCTGAAGTTAAATTTGTAGAATGTACTGTACATTTTTATTTTAATGATTTGGAATCGAGTCATTATGAATCAAACTGAAAATCTTTTATTAGATGTTGGCTTGTAAAAATGTTTGTGGAAGCCTTCACCAGTTTGCAGTTCAATCTAGAGCTCAGTTTAAATTATGCAGAATCTAGGGGTGAATATCAATACGGCTATACAAGGACATGTTTTCACCCAAGTAATCACTTAAATGAAGGCAGGCATCTGTTGAATTCTGTTAGTTACTGATGTCAG
The DNA here is from genome assembly GCA_028564935.1 of Neosilurus hyrtlii. Lineage (NCBI taxonomy): Eukaryota > Metazoa > Chordata > Actinopteri > Siluriformes > Plotosidae > Neosilurus > Neosilurus hyrtlii. The sequence goes on along the minus strand of JAOUQZ010000008.1, from coordinate 2,576,003 downwards.
GTGAAATGCAGGTATCAACATCCTTTTGGATCTATAGTATCTGCCAACCACAAATAAAGCAAGACAAGCGATCAATACTGTGTGAGCATCCATGTAAATCCATGAAATAGCAGTGAAGTAAACTCGAGTGAAGGCGCAGCCTCAGGTACTTGACCTAATACAACACATCTAGCTGTGAGTGTGTGTGTGAATACTGAATACTGAGTACTGAATAATGTTAAATTATATTCACAGAACTTCCTACAACATGCTTGTCTGGTCATGGAAAGGGTTTATGGATTTCTCAGAGACTGCTAAACCCACGGTTTCTCCTTCGTGCTTTTACAAGCCCCATGCTGCTTGGGTAGGGTTTAGTTTGCTCTTGGGTTTAGTTTGTTTTTTAGGATCTGGAAATCTTCAGATAACTAGACCAATTTGAAGAATTCATGATTCACTTTTTTTGTCCCTTGTATCTTTACTTTGCTTTTTCTCCTTGGCTTCATGGATATATGGATATTGTGCTCACACCTATTAATAATTCCGCATAGAGGAAGATGCTGGCCTTGATGTAACTGGTGATTTTTGCCATGTGGTTACATGATGTTATCAACTCTTCATATTTAGGATGTTTCTTTCCCTCCGGGGTCCCTAAGGTGCAGTATTTTGGATTGTAATTCTCCTTTTTTTCTTTTTAAGTAACAAGAGCTGTATGAAGTACACAGAAGCATGTGTCCTTGAATATTTGCCAGTCCTTGTGTGTGTGTGTGTCTGCGCGTGTGGGTAATACAATACAATATTCTGGAATGATCACCATGTACACAGCACTCATTTAGATGGTAGTGTGTCTGATTAGAATATTTTCATCTACAAGGCATCATATTTGGCCTTTACTTATTCTATCCAGTCATTTTGTCTTTTAGACCCGACCATATACTTCTTAATTAGTATTGTTTCCAAGAAAACCACATTCTAACCACAATCTTAAACCAAGAGGTTGCTGCGGATGCCTTGTCCTTTTTTACATTTACTGGTCATCTTGAAATTACTCTACTGTATACACAGGGGAGTCAAGGCTGTGTATGGAGTCAAAGGTTACCCAACCACAAGGCTCTGCAGCAGTCCCAGCATATAGATGAAAGATTCCTTGACTACATATGACGTCCAAACGCGAAGCTTCACATAACTGCAGCCCAACGACATCCCAGTGTGGCTATCATAAGCACATTGTGTTCACAGCAGTTGTGTCAGTCATAACAGGCTTTTTATAGCCCTTTTATTTCTGGTTTATGGCCTATTGTGTCTCTTGTTACTGTAGGGACAGGGACAGCTGCAGGAATCTCTTTAAATGACATTCCAAGGGCTACTGTTACCAGTTTTACTGGATAAATTTATTTCTTGGTTTTACTTTTGAGCTTCATAAGTGGCAAAAAAATCAAGTTATAGACATTTGTGTTCTTATAACGGGACGCCCGCAGTTCCTCACACATCAAAGCTTTTGGTTTGGCACATCGTGGAATGCCTGGGCTTGTGATTTCATGAACTTACCAGGAAACTTTAATCATGGCCGCCCATGAACTGTGGTCTATTTTCATAACAGGAGCTGTGGTTTTTAGTTGCCATATACAGTAGCAGACTGTCTCTAAAACCCAAAGAACACAATATATCAAACCGGTAGTTATTGCTGTGTTGCCTGGCTATTGGATAATGTTTTATCTAGACGCGTTAAAAGGGCAAAACGGGTCTCACCAGCTGCAGGCCCGAAGAAGGCCTTCATCTTCATCATCATGTCATATTCAGCCTGCTTGCCTTCCCTTCACCACAGCGTCGCATTTATTATTACCTCTAGCTTTAAATAGACTACACTTTATGAAGTCTTCTATTTGTTATATTTGAATGTCAGTGCAGTCACTCGCAGGTGATCTAAAACACTATTGTGTGTGTGTGTGTGTGTGTGTGTGTGTGTGTGTGTGTGTGTGTGTGTGCATGTGCCAGCTCGAAGAGGAGCTGCAGGGTCTGCAGAAGAAGCTGAAGGGTGTAGAGGACGAGTTGGATAAATACTCAGAGTCACTAAAAGATGCACAAGAAAAGCTGGAGCTGGCGGAGAAGAAAGCCACAGACGTAAGTGACACGTGAAAGAACAAATGTGTACTCTTGTGCTCTCATACTCTTGCACTCTCAGCACTTGTACTCAATTTCACTAGGAGTTATCTCATGGGGCTAGATCATAGTAATGGTAACTCAAGTGTAATGATGGTGCAATGTGACATTTAAAAAAAAGCTTGGAAACCGTTGATGAATTTCACCACTGGGTGGCACTATTTACTCAAAAAAAACCCTATTATTATTATTATTTTTATTATGAATAATAATAATAATAATAATAATAATAATAATTATTATTATTATTATTATTATTATTAGTAGTAGTAGTAGTAGTAGTAGTAGTAGTAGTAGTAGTAGTATTATTAGTATTATTATAAGGTCAGTTTAGCTAAAACTTATTTTTTTCTTTCAGGACATATTTGGCTAAATCAAAATTGTTAGGTTTAAAGAAAATTGCTCCTAAATTAATGAACAGTATTTACATCTAATATAGTGTCATCAAATTTTAAATAATAAACATGGTGGCACTGGCCTCACATTGACAACACAAACTGGTTTAAACTCATCCACTGTTAATCCTGAATATCAAGTGTGTAACACTTATGCGTGACATATCACTAACTATGAAACATATTCCTGACTATGTAATGTCTGTAATATCTGGTGCTCTCTTAGGCTAAATCATGTCAGCCACTCTGAGTCAGGGCGGTCCTAGTCTATCAACTGTGCCAGAAATCTCTGACAGGAACAAGTGAGTAGTAACCGTGCTGTTGACAGGCACTCTAGAGAAAGTGCCAACCGCTCACTACTATCACTTACTGTAATCACTCCATAAAGCCAGCCAGCACCAGCTATGTGTTTTGAATCACTCAGACAAGATAGCAAAAGTGGAACCATCTATTTAAAACTTTTTCTTTCTTTCTTTTTCACATTACTTGTTATCCACATTTGCCTTGTATCAAGAATGTAAATGTCATGAAGAAAATATCAGACGCAACATGTCTTGGCTGATTTGAGACGGTCTGTACATAACTATCATCAGGTTCTCGTGTCGTGAAGGTTACTTACAGTGACAGCTGTTATAATAATGGTGAGAAGGGGATACTGGGTTAAATATGTGGCCTATGTGCACTTTTGCAACAGTTTGCACATACATTAGTATTCTGATGATCAGAAATAACAAAAGTGGATCATCAAGTTCAATTAAATAAAAGTGGCTACTGAAATTCCATAACACCATCTGTTCAAACTGATTATGCTTCATTAAAAGCACAGTGCACAGTAATCTGAAGTGCATTTAGTGCATTTAGAAACACAGTATACTGTATATCATTCGCCTGGAATTTTTTTTATTACTTAGCTCATGGTTTGCCTCAAAATGAGTTGACTTCATGTCACAATGTAAGCAGACTCTGTCAACATCACCTCCCTTTCCTGTCCGTGTTCCATGATAACACCCTTTCCTTTACATTTCTCGCCCAATTTCAACTCATTGCTTGTGGCTGACTTCTTTTCAAGTACACAGATTCCTGCTCTTAAACTCAATAGATGACATACCCCTGTCACATCAAAGCTTATCAAGCAATATATTTCCACCCTTTTTATATAATCATTCCTTTTTCTCTCTTAGCTTTAAAGGTACAACCGCTGATGCCTTTATAAGTGCAGGGGATAAAAAAGGTATAGTAAATAAGAACATATAAAAATATCATTACAATTTGGGAGTTATACAGCCAATGAAAAAAAAATTAAGAGACCTCTTTTGTCTCTTAGTTTTGTTTTGGACTTTTTTAGTTTTGTTCTCGCCATGCTTGCCTGTGATTCCTCTGGATGCTCTGGTTTTGTCCAACAGTTCAAAGACATGCACTTTGGGCTAATAGGATATCCTTAATTGCCCCTTGGTGTGAATGTGAGTGTGAATGGTTGTGTGTGTGTTTTGGCCCTGCGATGGTCTTGTGAACCGATTAGGGTGTACCCCGCCTTCATCCGGAGTCAGCTGGGATAGGCTTCAGCCTCCCCTTGAGACTAATAAAGAATAAAGCAGTTCAGAAAATGAAATATAATTAATGACATTACACCGAAAGTTCCAGCTATTTTCCTGAGGCAATAAAGTGCAATATGTAACATTTATAAGTATAAAGATACACAGGTTTATTCCAATTCAAAAGGCAGAGTATAACTCTTGGTCACCTCCATGAATAATTGAGACAAATACAGAATAAAAACCTAGGAGTATATGAGAATACAGTGTTTTACTGCATAGGCGAGAATGATTGATATCCATTCTGTGGCCTTTGTATTGTGATTATATGACCAAAGAAGGAAAGGAATTGAAGGAATGCAGTCATTTGTTTATAATGTACTGAAGTAATGCTCTCCAGTGTTTGCTCACCACTTCACAACTAGTGTGTGTTTCCAGACAACAGTGTAAAAAAGCAAGTGGGAATCAGTTTATAGTCGTGCTGTCTGAATCACTGTGAACTATCTGAGAGCAGATGTGCAAATAAACTAAAACTGTGTAACTTTAAACTTAAAAAATGTGTAACTTTACTCAGTGTAGGTCATATAACAGCTTTCACTCTTTGACTTTTTCAGGGTTTTTTTCCACTTATTATTAATTCTTCCAAAGTAAGAAATAAAAGATATTAGGTTGTACTGCTGTAGAAAAAGAATTAATGACATGGTGTGATGCAATCTTCAGCCTGAGTTTCTATTTCTATTCAAATTTTAGCATTTTTAGTCTGCATTTGTAATTGTTAAAATATGTAATAAATATACTGTATAATATAGATACTGTAGACACTATGCTTCTTATGTTCTCATGTAGTACTATAACAATTACACATCTCAGTCTCAGCTTTCATCATAAACATTAATTAGTATATATTGTACAGAACTGGCACTATCTGATTGGTCCTCTCTCTTGAGGTTAAAAAGCATTATTCCAAGTGGGTATACTCACAGTGGCTTCATGAGAAGTGGCAGACAAGCACTCATGGTTTGTGAACTCTGATGCCAAAATCCTAGAAATTCAACCAAATGACATCACAAAAAAAGAAAGAAAAAGAAGAAAAAAAAGAAAGCTTCACAGTATGGTCTTTGCGTTTTAATGTTAAAAAGCATTTTAGTTTCAAAAGATACCAGTTTCAGTAAACTGCTCCTAGTGCTAAACTAAGTTTTTGTCCAAACTTAAATATTTCAATTAGAATGGTTCGCACAGATAGAGGAAACAGAAATACAAAATGTGTTAAATGAAGTTAAACAAGGGTTTAGGGAAATGTTACTCGAATGAAAAGGAACAGCAGAGGTTAAAGCGAGCTTCGAGAAGAACCAAACACCACTTGTTTTTTGTCACAGGCAGTCTGAAAATAACTAAAGTCAATAAATTGCTAATCATTTTTAAAAGAATTAATCAAATTTGGAGAAATTCTGCCAACAGTCCATAAAAACCCCAAGCTGTAAAGCCTGGCATAAAGTCCTAGTGAGCCAGTCGGCAAACAGATCCGTCCAAACTACAAAAAACATCCTGGATTTTTGTCACCTTGTACATGGACTGGAGGCATCCCTCTTTCCCGTGCCGTAAAATCCCTGTGACCATTGAAGAGTATTTTCAGCATGACAGGGAAAAACTCAAAGTTGTTTTGGCAACAAAAGATAACCATGAAGGGCTGAACAACACTGATGCATCCCTAGACAGCAGAATGTTGGAAAGCATAGTCTCGATTTAATGCCCTTTGGCTCTGAAACATACTAAGGTTGTGAAAGAACTATTTAATTAACTTATATGTGCAGGTTACATTAAAGTTATTTGTTATCTCTGAAGTTGTTTGTTAGCTCTAGAATAGCAGGGATTTACTCTTCTTAACTCACAGCCTCACACTGTTAAATCTGATGAATGTGCATGTGTGCAGACCTCCACTTTAATGCTTAAAAAAATTTAAAATAATAATAAAATAATATAAATAAAATAATGTGCTTTTTTAAAGCTAATGTTTCCATGTAGTATAAACTAAAACAGTTATTTGCCTCAGACTTGGAGGATGTCCACAAAATGAATAGTCCCCTAGTTGGTCCATCTCGGTGACATCCACCTTTGCTTTGGTGGCAGCGTTCTTGTGTATTACATCCTAAATAGGAACAAGCAATAGGAACCCAATGAATAAAGAAAATGGCAAGATCAATATGTCACGTCGGTGTTGAGTGCATTTGCACTCCGCATCTTATTCTCTTATTTTATGTGTGCAAGCTTCTGTAAACTTCATTCATTTTCTAAGCCGCTTAATCCTAATTAACGAAGGGTCACGGTGAGGTTGATGCGGAGAGGGGTACACCCTAAACAGCTCGCCAAGCCATTGCAGTTCCAACATACTTACGAACAGTAAACACTCACGCTCTAGGGTAATTTGAGACAGCCAATCAGCCTACTGCGCATGCTTATGGACTGTGGGAGGAAACTGGAGTACCCAGAGGAAACCCACACAAGCATGCTAACTACTGCGCCACCGTACTGCCCCCATTTGTATAAGTAATCAATATTATTGATGAAAATAGCTCATGGCAAACAAACAAACAAACAAATAAATAATCCTATTGTGGATATAATTTTCTGAAATGACCAGAAGTTTATATATGTAATATTTTTATTGATATATAAAAGTGCTCATGAAAATACTTCACCGTACTTGGAGCAAAAAACAAACAAACAACCTTACAGTGTCCTAAAAGAATTAGCATTAGCATTAGCACTGTTAGCCAGTGAGTAACATGAACCGTTACTTTGGGCGAAAGAAAAGAGGCGCACGCACTGATTACGTCACATCAGATAAGAAAGGGGCGGAGCCTCGGTGACGCAGTGGAGAGTGTAACTCCTGTACAAAAGCAATTTTCTTCTTCTTCAGTCTCTTACACAGGAGCCCAGGGACGGTCTTCGTTGTTATTACCGTCTCATGAAGAAGAAACTTTAGCAGTTTAGCAGTTTTCGGGTCTGGAGGTGGCCCAGGGCTCTCTCTCTCTCTCTCTCTCTCTCTCTCTCTCTCTCTCTCTCTCTCTGGGTTGTCGAAACCGAACCAAAACCCAAACCCAATCCTGCGGTTAGTGTAGGACTTGAATGGCCGGCATGTCATCCATCGAGGCGGTGAAAAGGAAAATCCAGACCCTGCAGCAGCAGGCGGACGATGCAGAAGACCGAGCCGAGGCGCTTCAGAGAGAGGTGGACTCGGAGAGGAATGCCAGAGAGAGGGTAAGAGTTCCAGAACAGTCCTGGACCCAGAACCAGAACCAGCAGAGAGAGAGAAGACGAGTCTTTTTCCTGTGTGAAGCTCAGAAACCTGTTGCGCATTAGTGGTTATTATTTAGTTGAATGTTGACTTTGTGAATGTTGGTTGCCGCCTGCAGGGAACAGATACAGTTACAGTGTTACTATAGAGATCAGAGCTCAGGCTGCTTGGCCTTCATGTCATGAAATTCTGTCTCATTCACAAACTAAACCAATCTAACAATAAGAATAAAAAACAAAAAAAAAAAAAAAATAAAATTCTTCAGGAATGTGGAGTAGAAATTCGAGGGTTTTAAATGAGTTTCCATACAAATTGAATTGCCGTAAAGTCGTCTAAATATGCCATGAATGTCTAAAATACTTGTATATTTTTATCATCTTTCCGCTTGCAAATCAAAAGGAGGTGAGAGACCTTTATGGAAACCAATAAGCCCAGTTTTCCGAGATTGAGATGTTGGGTGGCACGGTGGCGTAGTGCTTAGCACGTCCTCCTCACATTTCTGTATGGCGATGGCATGTTCGGCCTGTATTTGTGTGGGTTTCCTCCGGGTACACCGATTTCCTCCAACAGTCCAAAGACATGAACATGGATTAGGCTATCTGGCCGTTCTGACCCTGGGTGTGAGTGTGAATGGTTATGTGTGGTGATGGTCTGGCAAGACCCAACCAGTGTCGGCTGAGATAGGCACCAGCATCCCTGTGACTCCTAGTAGGATTAAGCAGTTCGGCAAATGAGTAAGATTGTGTTGCAAACCCCTAACGAACTTAATGTATGAACCCAATTCATGTGTAGTATCTTCTGTAAACCATATTTTCATCTATCTGAATATGAATGAACTTTGACACTTTCTTTTTAAAGTAATAGATATGCTTTATTCATTAAGTTTCTGGAGACCAACTTGTCTAATTAAAAAAAAAAAAAACACTCTGTAAGTCTATAGTTATGAAATATTGTTGATCTGTGCCCTATATTTGATTTCATGACAAATCGCATTTTATCATAGTACGAAATTGATGCCCATTTTATATGTCAGTGTACTCTCAGAAAAAATAAACTGTGTTTCCTTGTCACTAGTGGAAGGGTGGTACTGATCTTTTGCACCTTTATCATAGCACAGACAAGAAAACAAAGGTATACTGTATTTATACTGAATTAAAGTACATAAAAGGACCACAGACGCCCTTTTAAGTACAGCTTTCTACACTTTTCTAGTTGAAAGACACTGTACATGCATAAGGCTTTAGTGTAGGCTACAGGGAAAGATCATTTATGTTGTAAGATTATTGTATAACTGCTTTCGTATTCCATTTCATCACATTTATTATCATCAATATTGATAAGCACCGTTGGGGTTATGTGTTTTTGGCACATCCAAGTTATGCTTTTTTCCCCTCCCACCCCATAACCCTATAGCTGCAGTGTGGACTTTAGTGGTTTGACCCAGATAGACTGTTTGGCCAACCTGCTCACACTTCCTGTATCTCCTCCCAGTCTTCATCTGTATTGGCTTGAGTTAACCTGGCCTCGATCCCAAAGAGCACAAGGTTAATCATTTCCTGTGCTCTTTGTTGCATGTGAGCAGAAAAGACCTTGGGAATGTCCAGGCTTCTCGCATATTAGATACCTAATGCTTGACTTTACCATGGAGGGATTTCACTCATATGGGACCCAAAGCCATGAAAACCGCTCTGGGGGAAACGCTTTGAACTTCAAAATGATAACTGAAATCAGTTATTTTTAAAAAGTGAAAGTTATAAACTATCACTAATACATGAAAGAGCATAAGAAATACCCGAGGCATTAAACAAGTCCTCAGGTTACATCACAGGTTATAAGTGAATACACACTGTGGTTTAAGTTTGATGCTACGGAAAGGAGACAAGGCGTGTAGACACTCCACCAAACAAAGCTGCTCTCACTTTGGGTCCTGAAGAGCTCTTGGAATTGTTGGTTTTTCTAATCAGTTGCTCTTCAGTAGATAAATCGACAAAGAGAGTTTCGTTGAATGTGAATGATTAATTTCAGCAATAAGGAATATTTGGGATGCCATTTGCGGCATTCCACAGCTGCCCTGCTGAAGTACACTGGAATCGGTTCAGACTGTGAAGATTTGACAGAGCGGGGGTCTGATTATAGCTGTCGGCTGCTGGGGAGGGAGAGAAGAACACTAGCTCTTTTGTGCTCCCTCTGGCTCAGTGGGAAACGTGGAATGGTGGAATGTGAAAGCCAAATTCTAATCATCTAAGTCATCAGCATCTCCTCTTAGACCTGCAGCTTCATCTATCCACACTTGGAGCAACAAGGGGTTTACAGTCATGTAAACAGATTTAACCTAGAAGTGTAGTAATACATATCAGGACTTTCTTTGCATGGGATGGGAGTTTGGGCCTTGATTTGTACACCAGAATATGGTGTTTGTTTGTTTTTTTCTAGCCTAAATTGTTGAAAAAATTTCCTTATTCATTGTTAGTTCCAAAAAAAGGCAAAAATTATTTTATTGTATTTGTAGTCTAAAATTAGACATCTAGCACGCTGGCAGATGAAGAGTAGAACAATTGGGCCTGGGATATACATTAGGCTTTCCTTTTGAAGAACAGACAATGTATTTCTCTTTACAGTCCTGATAGAAGGTAGAGTTTCTTTTTTATGTGGCATACAAGGATGTACTGCACAAGATTCACATTATTGTGGTTTCCGTGGAATTCAGACACTGGCCTAACAGACGCAGGCATTACAGACTTTACTATAAACTGGCTTCAGCCTTCTCATGAAACTGGATATTTGAGTATTTGTAAAGGTTACTGAACAGATATTTTGATCACTGTGTGAACAAATGAATGACAATTATTCAGTTTTTGATGTGTTTGTGTTTGATGAAAGTAAAACATAGAAGTCATAGCAGTTACTTAGATTATTAAGCTTTATTTAAACATTAGTAATCACCAAAACCTTGTTATGAAGCAGTTCTCACTCATGATGATATGAAATTTTAATTCTGATATGCTGTATTAATCCTGCAAGGGAAATTATTGCCTCTCCATTTAACCCATTCAAAGTGAGCGCGCGCACACACACACACACACACACAAACACACACAAACACACACAAGTAAACAGTGAGCGCACACACACACACACACACACACACACACACACACACACAATTGGAGCAGTGGGCTGCCACACACATTGGGGTGCCCAGAGAGCAGTTGGGGTTTAGGTGCCTTGCTTAAGGGCACTTTAGCCATGAATATGGAGGAAGGGAAGGTGCAGCTCATTCCCCCACCGCCACCCATTTTTCCTGCTGGTTCGGGAATCGAACCAGAGACCTTTAGGTCCAAACCCGCTTCTCCAACCATTAGGCCACGGCAGCCACCAAATAAGGAACAGAGCTACTGTATGTGTTTTATGTGTATGAATTCATAACCTAATTTATTAATAGTAAATCTGAGTGTTTTTTTTTGTTGGCAGGTAGCTTATGTAAACAATGAAACATTTGGTATGTGTTGTTATAGGAAAATATTTAACAGTGGGATTGTTTAATGGTCCCACTACGATATGAAGTTACTATTACAACCCCAACATTGAGTAACTACTGCAGACGCTAACAATTTCTTACTTTCTTTTTAATTTTATTTTTAAGAATGACTTTTTTTTAGTATGGGATGAAAAAATTATCTCATATTCTATCTGTATTCATTATAAGACCTTTCAGTCCAAACTGTGTGGTGAAAGATTTTCAGAACTAACTGAATTGCTATATTAGTGAGCACACGTTTTCAGTGATTGTTCATGAGATTTCTATCCTGAATCATTTATTATTCATCTCTATAAAGTTTGGTGTTGTAAAAACTTCAGGAGTTACAGCCTTGCACCTGGAACAGTTACCTAAGTATTTATGCGATAATTCAAATAAATGCGTTTCTTGATGTTTTCTTGATGTTTTTAATTTGTAGCATTTCCATTTATAACTTATAACTTGCTTTAGTTTATTACTTCTTTTCTTTTTTGCACCTAAACTGTAAGTCTGATTTATAACATTACAAGGGTAATAAGTGTCTAGCTGGGTTAAATTTCCCAGGGCTAAATGCACTTTATGTTGTGATTCTTATCAGAAACTCATCCAGTAGAAAATCATTCTTAACGTCCCATGAGAAGTGTACACATTCTATTTATAAAACCCCACACTACCAGTTCTCAGGGTATATGTCTAAGTAATGATATACTGATTGTTTTAATAACATCCCAAGGGTTACTGTGTGTAAAAGTTTTAGGAAAACAGCTGCATGCTGTGATTTATAATGGCAGTCCAGAGAGACAGCCAATGCAAAGTTTAATAGAGATAGATAGAACATATGCACTTCATATTACAGCAGTATTGTTGTCTGTATAGTGTAAAACCCAGAATTGTTTTGTTGTTCTTGTAGGCAGAGGCGGAGGTGGCCTCCCTGAACAGACGTATCCAGCTGGTTGAGGAGGAGTTGGACAGGGCCCAGGAGAGACTGGCCACCGCACTGCAGAAACTCGAGGAGGCCGAAAAAGCTGCAGATGAGAGCGAGAGGTGACTTATTTGCAGCTGGAGTTTTAGAAAAAGTGCTTGTAAAATGTTAGACGGGTCTGTAAGTGTTTGGCCAGTTTACCTGGACGTTCTAAATTTGGCCTTTCAAAGATTTCCATCCCAAGTAATAATTATATGTTTCACACGTAATGGAAGGTAGCACAACTAAATAGTGTCATTCAGGACTGGTTTGGGAAGCGGTGGACCAACTGAAATGTATTGTAACCCTTTTTTTTTCCTTTTTTGGTTCACAGAGGAATGAAGGTCATTGAGAACAGAGCAACAAAAGATGAGGAGAAGATGGAGCTTCAGGAGATGCAGCTGAAAGAGGCCAAGCACATTGCTGAGGAGGCTGACCGCAAATATGAAGAGGTGTGTAACTTGGAGTTTTAATTCCTATTTCTAAGAGGTCAGGTTCAGTTATACATCATGGTGGTGGTGGTAGTAGTAGTAGTTATATTAAAGTCATTATTAACAATCTGCCAAATTTGATGCATATAGAAAGACACTGCCTGGCCAAAACAAAAGTTGCACACATGGATATGTTGTTCCGCCTTTAGCTTTGCCTACAGCACGTAATCGTCATGCAATTTATTTAAAAAAATTAAGCAACATAACATTTATTTCCATCAAGTGTCAGGTTCATTTCTCACTGACGTCTTGAATTGATTAACCACTCCATAAAGTCTTCTCCAGCACATCCCGATAACTTTGTATATAGGTCAGGACACTGGGGTGCCAGTGTGAAAATGATTCCTCGTGCTCCCTGAACCACTCTTTCATTAATTTAGTCCCCATCTTTTATCCGTGCCATCAGGGAAGAAAAAGTGCATTGATGTGAAAACCTGCTCATTCAGTACATTCAGGTCATCAACTGACTTCATTTTATTGCCACATTAATGTTGCTGAGCCTCGACCAGACCAACTGGAGCGACAATACCATGGAGATTACATGATGTGATCAAGGATAAATGCACTCCATGAAAATATTAGAGTGTGCGACTTGTTTTTTGTTCGGGCAGTGTAAATAAGTATTAGCAAAACATTTAATTAAAAGGAAAATACAACCAAGCCAAGGAGGGGAAAATATATCTATACATTTCATTTAAATCAGAGACAGTCCTCTAATGATGATTCATGTTTGTTACTCATTCCATTACCTCAGATATCTGCTCTTACTCATCCTGTTACTCATTCTGTAACCTCAAATTCACAGGCTTGTGTGAAGACGTGTTTATACACTAGTCAAAAGTTTGTACACGCCTTCTCATTCATTCGAATGGCCTTCAGTGAAGAAATAAAAAAATATGTGAACACTATGACTGAAAGGTTAAATGCTGTAATTAAAGTAAAGGGTGGCCACACTAATTATCAACTTTTTTTTCTCAAAAAAGATTTATCTTCATTTTGTTAAATTGTACAAGTACTGTATTTTTTTATTTCTTCACTCGCTAAACCAGTCCATATGGTTTAAAGTTCATTAATGCTATGCAAAAGTAAAAAAAAAAGAAATTTATATTGATATTTTTCTGTGTTTTTGTTTATTAGTCATACTTTTACCTCCGTGTACTTGTTGGAATGATTTTTTTTTGGTTCTCATTGCCTACAATAGCATTTCTTAAAAAGCCTGAGTCAAGGCAACTGGACTTCTTTTTGTGTTTTTTTTGAAGATATTTCACTTTTAATCCATCTAATTTCAATTAGAAAATCTGGAGGAAAGTTCCAGGCTTATATAGGCTGAAGAAAAAACAAATGCCAAATGCAAAGTCAGCATGACCTGGATGACTGAGAAGCTACACCAACGTACTTCAATACATTTTCACCAAAAAATTTTATTTTTACTTCTTTTTATTAGGAGCCCTTTTAGACAAAAGTGGTGGTGTATAATCTTCACTGCACACTGCTGTAACTCATCATGCCGACTGTATCAGTCATATCGCAGGCTGTGTCAGAGTTTCCTCTGGCTCTTCATTCATTCATTTTCTAAGTTATTAATTGCGTTATCCATTACTACTTCTTCAGATTCATGACACGCCCACTTTTCTGGTTCCAAGCCGTTTTATTTTTGGTCGAAATGCTCCAAGAGATTTAAAATTTGGAGCCTGAACCAAAATGTAACTATTAGTGGAAAAGAAGTAACAGAGATCCTACTTTAGCCTTGTAATTTAGCTATTAATTTTTCTCCTTGTTGTCGAATCAGTTGACTTCTCGCCAGGGTTTTCTTTCACACCTTTTAATATATTCCCAATGTCTGATCAGTTCATCCAAGTGGTATTATTTAATCTAAGTGCTTCTGTGTCTTCTTGCTACTCTTGTTGTTCGAGTACTAATAAAATAGATTTACTGTGAAGAAGACCTGGAAATGAAAGAGAAGCATTGGAAGACCTCTTGGACACTTGTAGTACTGCACTACAGGATTAAGTAACATATTAAGTTTAAACTAGACAAGGGGTTAAAACTGATCAGGTTTTAGTTTTTATATTAGACTGATCGGTAAGTTGATGTTTTTAGACCATAAAGCTGCATTTAAAAGTAACTTTTTTATATTTATACACTTGTTAACAATTTCAGGAGCAGCTTCACGTGTGACTTGACGCTTGCCCTCTTTTCGCTTACTGTAGAGTCAACACTACATTAACCTTTGGAATATACACCTTCAGATTTCATGCTTGTAGAGCAATTTATTGCTCAATGGCTTGAATCCTAAAGTTTGGTTACTGTTGAATTACATGCATCATGCAGTTCGACTACACATTTTAGAGGCCTTACATATAGGGTGCTGTCGTTTGGTTGTCCTCTCTATATTGTGTCTATAGTTCCTATGCCGCATCACAAAGTCCACCAAGACTTGCAGCATATTAAGCAGGTAGCAGCATTTATGCTTGTCACTGTATTACTATTTTTAACTGATTATCATTGTTTACTTGTAGGTGGCACGGAAGCTGGTCATCCTTGAGGGTGATCTTGAGCGTTCTGAAGAGCGTGCTGAAGTGGCTGAGGCGTGAGTATAATTTATAATCAGCACAATCATGCATAAAGTTATGCTGTTATGTATAATTAATGACTAATTAAATTTTTTTTTGTTTTATTATATAATATGATAATATGCATTACACATATACTATATATACGTTCAAACTGTTGAAATGTTATTTATTGTTTAAATGTTACACATTTGTCCAAATATAATTATCCGAGACTTGAGCCATTGTTTGTTTAGGATATTCACTGTTACGGTTGTATTTTGCATGAAACATGATGCAAAATGTTGCATGTTTGTGGTGTCTGAAAGACTTTTCCAAAACAACAGGCAAAATAAAACATAATTTTTCATCTTGTGAATGATTTGTTTAGGACTCTAGGTCATTTCCAAGAATTTGTCCCCAAGGTACAGTTGTCTAATCCCAAGCCACAGTTGTCTAATCCCAAGCCACACCCATATAGTATATTGTTTACTATTACAATGCTGGCCTACCAGGAAAAGGAAGTGTCACTTAGCGAAGCCCAGTATCACAGGGTATAATAAACAATTTTGGAAATCAAGAAACGTTTTAGGTATAATGTAAAAACCAATAATTTTTCTATTGAGAACTGATTGTGATTTTCTCACACAGTGAATGCCAAGTCATGGACTAGTTTTGTGCTCTAGTGAAACAGTTTTAGGCCTAATAGATTGAGTTTGTTGTCAAATACTGGCTTTCTAATGATTTTTTTCAATGACAGTTTTCAGATCCACATACAGTAGAAAATGTCAGAATTACTCCCAAGTGTAGGGATTTTACAGGCCACGGGACAAATATTTTCATGCACTGATCATTTTTTAGCTTTTTGTTCATACTTGTTCAGTACTGCATATCAACCACATGCTACATAGAAATTGTCAGCTACTCCCTTTCCACCAGTGCAAGCAAGGTGCGAGTTCTCAGTTGGTGTTGGTGCTGGTATGGAGTTAGTTCAACTTGCAAACCTTCTAAGAACCAGTTGGCTTTTACACAGCTTAGCGAGCCACCATAGAGCCATGTCTGGATATGTCTCCACATTCCCAGCTACCACTAGCGCCAAGCACAACAACAGTGGAAGATTACATCATCTCTCTTTTCTTCCTTGGATTAGGCGAAACAGATGCTACATTAGCTCTAGTTTTAAAAAATAGGGGTCACAGAGTTTGAGTTTTGATGGGATTGGTCATGTTGAAGCTCCTGACATAAGTGCTTCTTCGTTGTAGACCAGCATAGTGTTAGTCCTGCCCTCCAGTTCTTTGGCTGTCAAAATGCCTTGGTGGAAAGGGGGGAAACCTAGATTTAACATACAGACCAATGCTGGTGTTCTTAGTAAAGTTCTGACAGCTTGACGGAGGTAATGGTAGATTTAACATAGCAGTGGTTGCTCAGAAGTAGCTGGATGGCCAAAGGAAAAAAGGCGGGGCATGAGATTGGACGCAATTAGTATACTGTCTATTTGTTTACCAGCTGCCTGTGGTCTTTCAGTCACCCCACTCGGTATGTAGAAAGACATGAGTGAGAAAGAGCAACTCTGGGGTTCACTAATCACAGCGAGGATTTTGGTCCTCTCTCTCCTTTTGTTTCCTTAATGCATGCTCCAATGCACCCCACCCTGGAACACACCATGTTTGTTGCTCCGTCCTCTCCCCCTGTTCCCTGCTCATGTTGGACTAACCCAGTCGAGTCAGACAGCTGGAGGAGGAGCTTAGACTCATGGATCAGAATTTGAAGTCCATGATGTGCGGGGAGGAAGAGGTACCACAGTGACTATTGCTCAAACACGCTGATATTAATGCTGGTGTATCTTCTCCTTCTGTCTTGCTGAAAATCACTAACCTTCATTATGTCACTTTGCATAACTCTAAAACTGTGCTTGCGATGGCCTCTGTTTCTAAGCTTGGAGGTGAACCATCTCTTCTGCCTGTCAAAGGCGGCCCCTACTTAAGCCTTAGGAAAGAGACTTCTCATGATCATCAGATGATTATATTTATCAGATGATTATATATTTAAATTATATTTATGCTAATTGTAAATCTGCTCTATACATCTATATATGCATAAAATTACCCGAAAGTCTCTTTTTTAATGCATCATAGCTGAGCATTTTTAGTTTCATATAGGTAAGTTTTTATTCCTAGCTGCACAGTGTCTGGTATTATGAGGAAACACCTTTTCTCCCTTTTCAGGTTGGGGTCTCCTTTAGGCTAGACTCCTTTAGCTTTTTCTGTCTTCTTAAAATACTCTTTCTTTTTCTTCTTTTCTCTCTCTTTCTCTCCTCTTTTTCCTCCTCTTTTCCTGCTACGGCATAGCAAATCTGGTGACCTTGAGGAAGAGTTGAAAAATGTCACCAACAACTTGAAGTCTTTGGAGGCCCAGGCAGAGAAGGTAGGCGAAGCAACAACAGCTGGTGGCCGTGTTATTGTGCAAAGCCAACAGAGCCTCCCAATTACAGTACTGAGCCCAAGCTCATGGGTGTTTTGGTAACTATAGAAACGCCTTCTGAAGCACTAAGTGGGACAGAATGAAACCAAAAGACTTGCTTACGGCACAGTAGGACTTGTAAGGAAAATAAATACATATCCCAAGTCTAGTAATAGACTTGTTCACTTCTCTGCTCAATTTCTTTAATAAAGTGTGTAGTCATCTTTATTCTTTATTATTTCTTAATTGTGCCACACTATTGTATGAGTCTCGAAAACTTCTCTGTTGCTAGGCTGCTTTGCATTTTCTCTCTGATGCTACAAGCCTTGCAAAATAAGATTTTTTTTTTTAAGCTTCAAGTAATGCTCGTCTTATTATTAATGTTTTCGTAACTCTTTAATATTTAGTACTCGACAAAAGAAGACAAATATGAAGAGGAAATCAAAGTGCTCACTGAAAAGCTGAAGGAGGTGAGCAGTCTGTTAAAGCTTCTATACTTGTATATTATGAAGTACTGACATAATTTAGCTTTTTCTTGTTGGTTGGGTTTAAAATTGTTTTGGTGTTGTTAATAGGCTGAGACTCGTGCCGAGTTTGCTGAGAGGTCTGTGGCTAAACTTGAGAAGACCATTGATGATTTGGAAGGTACGTGAGAAAGCTATCAGAAATCAGGGTTATCCAGAACGAATTAACCTCCTGGTCATTAACCGCATCTGTGTTGAGAATGTTTCATGTTTCATGTCACGTTTTCAGAAGTTTTTATCATATCCTTATATTCGCATGTGTGGAAGTGTCCATCCAATATATAGAAGCATGAGAGCAAAATTGGCAATTCTGTACTGATATGCTGCGATGGCCTGGCGAGCTGTCCAGGGTGTACCCCGCCCTCACCCAGAGTCAGCTGAGATGGGCGCCAGCCTCTCCACGACCATAATTAGGAATAAGCGGTTCAGAAAATGAATGAATGAATGT
Source organism: Neosilurus hyrtlii (assembly GCA_028564935.1). Taxonomy (NCBI): domain Eukaryota; kingdom Metazoa; phylum Chordata; class Actinopteri; order Siluriformes; family Plotosidae; genus Neosilurus; species Neosilurus hyrtlii. Next base: position 2,557,692 of record JAOUQZ010000008.1, on the reverse strand, counting down.
ATTGATGTGACAGCAATAATTACTGTCAGTTAAAGGAACATTCGCCAATCATGGGGATCTGTATGTTAAAGAGAGTTGGTAGTGTTGATAGCTTTTGTTTAAGTGTGTTACCCTGTGCCATAGCATGAGCAAAATTTCTGTTCTTGCGAATAACTTTAAACATTCCAAAGCAAGCATGTGTTTAGTCTTCATACGTCCCATTGATAGTTGCCATGTGACTGTGATCTTACTAGTGATTTGGAATTGGAGGGATAGGTGAAGTTTAGGTTTTTAAAAACAATAGAAGTAACCAGTAGTATTACTACAATAGTAGTTGTATATGAGGATATGTCTCTGGTTTTTATGCTTCTAAATAAAATAGTACGATTTTCTGTGGTGTGACCTCTCAAAGCCAAAAGGAAAACGGCAACATCTTAAAGACTGAAGTTGACAGCTTGGCAACAACCACCAGCAGAAATTATTTCTCTTTCTCTTATATTTACTGGGGAGAGTTATGATGGAAATAAGTGGTGCATTTTCATAAACTGGGCCTCTGCATTTTGCCTTGTGTCTTTAGTTTCTTTAAAAAAAGATATATCACTCTCAGTAGAAGTAAAAATATAAAAAAAAAAAACAAACACAATGTGGATTGACAATTTGTCTGCTGTGGTTAACCCTGGGTTTACACTGGGGCAAGATGTCTGTGATCTCTGCGATTAAAAAAAGTGTGGAGCTCCATGATTTATGAGCACGCTTGGAGAACAGGAATAAATAGACAGCTCGCATCTAGGAGATGAAACTTGAAGGAATCGTGTTGCTGAGTTCATCAAAATCCCCTATGCATTAAGGTCTGTTACACTCTGTTAAGGCCTAATAAGCTCTACTGTGCTCTTCTGTGCTTCCTATGATTGGCGTCAAATAGTAATACAGCGGAATAATCCTGGCAAAATTTCTGACAGTCAAAATCCGACAAGTTATCTCAAGATCATCATGATTCGATCCCACGATCCCCCACACTCATCACGTTTCTCTCAAATCATGGAGATACCTTAAACAGGGTATGGTTGGAATACAGACAATTGTCCATATTAACATTAACACACATATAAAGCTCATATCAAAAATGTTACTCATTAATCAGTTCATCTGCCAATCCTCTATATTTTCTGAATATTGGTTAGAATATTTAATTACAATTAAAGCTTTCTGAATGATTGGTGATGGAATCTACACGCTACCCATGCTTGAATTGTATGTGTATTTTATGTCTTGGCTTAACTGTAAAACATTAACAAGTTCTTGATCCTTGCATGTATGTGTTGAGGTTTGTTAACTGACATTTGGATTAATATATACACACATACATTTGTCCATTTGTACATCACCCTGGGGGTTGCCAGGGACCAGGGTGTTTCTGTGTGAAGCTTGCATGTTGCTTGTGTGGGTTTCCTCTGGGTACTCAGGTTTCCTACCAAGGTTCAAAGAAATGCACATGAAGGCTTATTGGCTATTCCAAATTGTGAATGAGAGTATGAATGGATGTTTGTCCTAGAGAACAGGTTCTGTAGAGGGTCTATAAGCCTCTCAGGCAAAAACATAAACTGTAACCAGAAACCTCAAAAGTCAAAAGTTCAATGGATCATGGGTGCACAATGGGGAGTGAGTAATTGAGTAAATACACAGACTAGGTCAGCACGTTACAGTGTGTGACCATGAGTTTTAGTCCTGAATGGAAGTTTTATTTTGCATGTAAACTATACAGCCCAATACTAACGATGACCACCATGATTTTATTGTATTTATAGCAGTGGTCTTTAACCTTATCTGGAAATTTTCCATGTGGCTGTCAGCTTTTGTTCAGAAAAATGTGTGTCAAGCCTTAAAAGCTAATTAAAGACAGAGATCAATAAATAAAACAAGTGGAAGCAGATGTGGCTCTTGCTTGTAATAAGAACAGTGTAGCCATTCCAGTAGATAAGATTGATGACTCTTGGTTTAAAGCCAAGTTTAATTTAGTGTATTTTAATTTAGTGTCAATTTTGACACTGGTAATAGATTTGCTTTTTAAGCTAACAGAACTATTTCCTCTTTCTGACCATGTCATCTTTTCCTTTCCTCTCTTCTTTATTTCCTTCTGTCTCTCTTTGTCTTGTCATTTTCTGTTGCTCTGCTGTGTGTGTGTGTCTGCTGTGTGTGTGGATGACCCACAGACGAGGTGTACGCTCAGAAACTGAAGGGCAAAGCCCTCAGTGAGGAGCTGGATCTGGCTCTCAACGACATGACAACCCTGTAAATACACTGTCTCACCCTTTCTGCACTTCTGCCTTCTTCATCCTGCCTATTTCCTCAGTTCTTCTCCTGTGGCTTCCTACGTCTTCTTTATCTGGGATTCATTTATCATCACCCTGGCTCGGTTTTATTTCCCTCCATTCCACTATTTAAATCAGATCCCAGCCTCAATCATAAAATCACTTCTCAAAAACGAATACATAGTTTCTTAATCAATAAATTTGTAACTGAATACCCCAGGAAACCATTCTGGGTCCTACTTTTTTCCTTTCCTGTTTTTTAAAGTAGCAACACTTTGTCCTGTTTCATTACCTTTCTGTTTGAAAGAGATTTCTCTCCTTATGCTTTGCCAGTTTGTCACTGTTTACACATCTGCTGCATTGTTCTGTTGGATTTGTTCTGTGTTTCTGTAGTGCTTTATTTTCTCCCTCTGTAATAAAAAGGAAAAAAAAACCCTAATCTTTCTTTTCCCCATCCTTATTTTTCCATTCAAACTCTATTAATGCTGTTGTGCTTGTTCACTGCCAGTTCGTTTAAAACTTTGGATGGAATGTAAAGTTTCACTGCCAAGAATATTACGATTTATATCTTTGTTACCTAAGAGTATTTGTCCTATTTGTTAAGTTGAGCAAAGACAAGCCAAATGTCTGTTAATAATTTTGAGATGCGCTCAGTCAGTGGAGTTAGGAAGAAGGAAAAGAACAAATCTGACTAATATGACTTACTATTTTTGTAGATAGTTTTCTTTCTATGTGGAAGAAACTATTTTTTTTCTTAAACGTTCTGCCCCCCCCCTCCCCACCCAATACTAAAAACAAGACTTTTTATATTCCTAATGATACTGTATAACTAAAAAGGAAGGACATGAACATTTTATGATTTATAATCTAAGTAAGTTATGTCTTTACCATACCATTCCCTTTTACTAGTCTGTTGTTGCTTTTTTAAACAGATATAATTGTATATGGTAAAAAAGACCTTTTTTTGGCCAGAGTTCATTTGCAGTAATGCCTTCAATGCAGCACCTTGTACTACCTGACAGCACTAACCCCCTCACTCCCTCTTTCTTTCCTCATTTATACTTCTGTCTCTGCTCTCTCCTCTGTCCTCCCAGTCTATTCCCCTGTACCTGATTTCCTGGGATGCTATGAAAACACACAAAAAAACCCACTAAATGACCTGAGAGTAGTTCTGTAGTTCTCCAGATACAAAATTATTTACCATCATATTTGACTTTGGAGCTAATAGTTTAAATCTATTTGCTATTTTGTCCAACATCAGTCACAGTACTTCGTTAATGAATTGTGACATTTGACCCATACCCTGAAACTTTGGCATGTCATTCTTAGGCCAATTATCTTCATACAGAGGGGATGGATTGTGGGTCAGCTTTAAATTAGCAGCTGCTCCAGAAAAATTACACACATATGTACACAGATATTTATGTGCACCTTGCATGTAGCTGCATTTTGAAGCTATTTACAATTTGTTAGCCTCCTTACACCCCATCCAACAATGAACAAGACAATAAAGAGACATTTTCGAAACATTATTGACAATTCACATTTATTTATTGGTGGTTGTTAAGTTGAATAAAGAAAACTGAACAAATTATTTACATGTAAGATGCAAAATTAGACAGAAAAGTCAGCATTAAGTATGGCCTCCTTTGGCTTTTTATTACATCGAGTTCTTCCTGGCATTATTTGAACATATTTTTTTCCACAGGTTCTGAAACACTGTATTCCAAATTGTAATTGTCCCACATGACTGTATTTGGAGGAAAACTTGGTGCGTTTAGTTTGTGAAACTATTATCCCCTATTTGGAATTCTTGACCAGTCCATCATGTTCCAGATTGTTTCTTGTTCAAATAGTCTCTAATAATAATTTACATGAATTCGGGTTGTTGTCTTCCTGATGTATATGAATCCATGGCACAGGTAGCGTAATAAATTTGATAAGCACTGTATATCCAATCAAATCTGCTACAGTTGAAAGAGAAGAGGGTATTGATATTGAATGGTGTATGGTATAAGTAAAGAAAAAAACCCAACTGAGCATGCTGTTGTAGCAAAATAATTAATGGTGGGGTTGGGTGATGTGACCTCGGCAAATTGGAGTTATTTTTACCACACCCGAAGTTGAATATGGTACAATAATAATAACTTTTATAATAAGTAACTTTTATTATTTTTTACTTTTGAATTATAATATTTTAACTTTTATTCCTCTTATACCCAACAATTTGGCAATAATTACTCTGAATACTATTTCATTTATTAATGAATAGCATGACATTATGTTGTGGAAAGTGTGTGAAATAAGTTGGTTCATCCTACAAGTTATGGCAGTGATCATCGATAAAGATTATAACAAAAAATCTGCTTGTTGAGAAATTCATACGTGGGAATAGCAGGTGTTGTGGAAGGTTCAGGAAAAAAATTTGGCAACCTACCCTGTAAAAAATAAAAAAATAAAAATAAAAATCGGCCAAGAAATCTGATGTCTTTGGAGAATAGAGTCACCAAGAGTCAGATTCGACTAAAGGCACTAACATAATATATTTTGAGGGGTATCCACCATACAAATTCCTGCCAAAAAGTCGTCCATACCTTAGACATTCCAAATTAATACAAACCAGTGAGCGCCATATCAGTGTAACTGCTGTACTGAATATTTGGTGCACTAATAATATCTTGTTTGGTTCAGTGTTCCTGTGCTTTCGTTCCTTGACCTTTACTGTTATTTTTTACTCAAAACTTGAGCCTAGAATCAAATTGAATGTGATTCTCTATTATGGGAAAATCAGGGGCTTATTATTTCTTCAAATTTTTAAATAAAATGAACTTAATCCCTTTCATGGCCAGAGTGACGTTTTTTTTTTTTTTTTTACCGTAGAGGAAATATTTGTCCATATTTTCCAAGTGACTTTGAAATCTGGTCTGCTGTTTATTAGTGTGAGTAACTGGAGCATGGGAATGTCATTTATATGCTTCCATCCATCCCTTTATGGGATCACTAATGCTTATGTGAACTGGATGAATGTTTATATACAAAGACATGTTCTGTTTTTCAGGTTATGATTTTATTATGTTTTGTAAACATGCTCCTCTATGGTTTGGAAACAGTAATGTGGTTTTTTTTTTCCAGAATATTGTGACTTAGTGTTAAATTTGACACGCTGTTTATGAGATAATACCCCATCCTGACCTCTGAGTTACAGCTTTAGAATTTAATAATTCTAATGTCCTCAGTGAAGGGGCACTCACTCACTCATTTGCCGAACAGCTTAACCCTACAATTTGGGTCATGGGGAGGCTGGAGTCTATCTTAGCCAACACTGGGCAAAGGCAAGGTACACCCTGAAGCTCACCAGACCATTGCAGGGCAGCACACACATTGATTCACACTTGCAACCACACCTTGGGGCAATTTTGAACAGACAATTATCTTAATGTGCATGTCTTTGGACTATGGGGGGAAACTGGAGTACCTGGACCCACACAAGCACTTGGAGAGCATGCAAACTCCACACAGTAAGATCGCACAGCTCAGGTTAAAAAGTAGTTTAAAAGTGGTCAAAAACATTTTTTGTGTCTATTGGCTGTTTGCCAGAATTTGGCCTCAGCATAGACTGATTGTTTTTTTCCCAGGCATTTTCACATATGTCAGAAAAAAATATATCATGACGAGGAGGCGGATTATTAGGACATTTTCATTTTGTCCCATCACTTGTGTTTGAATCACCGTGACATTGTGGAGGCGCTGAGCCGATACGGTCGCTGTCTGGTGTGACTGTTCTTTTGTGCTGAGTGAAACCCAAACCTCACCTGACATTTCACTTACACAACACACACTAAGCAGTCTCTGTGCTCACAGAAGCCTCAGTCTCACCTCGTTTAAAGACGAACCAAAAGTCAGGAATCTGCTTCCTGCTCGTGATTGTATATACAACATCAAACAAAACCACAAGCTTTAACTGTGCACTGTATTAAACACAATTCTATTTACATGTAGTGTGAGTGTCATTATTTTTTAATCTGTGGAGAATAATGGAGAGTAGAATTCATATACTGACTGCTTTTTGTATGGTTAATGTCATTGCTCCTTTAATTGTATGTCTTGTTTTCTTACTTTGTCCTTTTTTGTTCCTTTTTGTCACCAGAGAAACTAGCCCAGGCTAAAGAGGAGAACCTAGGCATGCACCAAGTGCTGGATCAAACTCTAATGGAGCTGAACAATTTATAAAGCGCAAACTCCGCACCACAAAAAAGAGTCTTACATGGCATAGAGCTTTCCAGAGGAGCCCCATGCAGCAAACCAGTGCACACACATTCCTCAGAGGGGTAAGGTCAGAGTAGCCTTAGTTTGATAGCTCCAACTGCCCTGAAAATACCCTCTGCCATTTTATACATGAAGCTATGTGGTATTATCTCTCCAAGACATAGACCTGTTTTATGAAATTTTAGCATTAGTTATAGAATCATCACTATATCCATCAGTACCACTGAACTGACAGTATTTGGCTTTGGAGTAGTCCTGACACACAAGACCAAAGGTACTTATCCGTCTCATTACTAATAAGTGTTTGCTCTAACCAAGAGGTTTATTCATTCATTAACAATGCCTTAACTACTCCACTACATCATCCCCTATGCTTTAGTCATTCCAGTGTTTTACCTGACCAAAATATATGCAAACCTACAGAGGGAATCATTGCTTTTTTATTATGGAAATTCAACTTGATTTCTTATTTTGCTGTTTATGTAACATTAATATGGACTGATTTCATGTGTGTAAACAAAGTACCAAATTATGAGTAATATGGAATATTTACTGATTATCACCATGTAATTCACCACCTGCTCAGATGAATGAATGAATGATCCACCTGCAGATGTTTGACAGCTCGTGAATCCAGGTACAGGTTCACATTTTTCTACTCTCCTAAGTCTGAATCAAATTAATCAAAAAAATTGTTCGTGTTCTAGTTACTAGTATGTGATATGACCTGAACTCTTTTAAGAGCAGAAAAAAGTGCATGTTTACATACGTGAAATCATTCTTTTATACAATACTTTTATATTCACCAAACAATTACTGTTTTAGCCATAGTAGTGATGCAGATTAAAAATCGCTGTCAGTTTATTCTTTAGATAATTTTGGATTTTTAAATGCGGATCATTTGACAGTTGCATACGTGTGTAATGCCTAAAATACTTCCTGTTTCATGGTGTTTCATGGTGTTTCCCCATCAAATTCTTACCAGGCTGTAGTAAAACTGGTGCACATGTAAATGAAATTGACACTTTTTAAAAACAGGATTTTTAAAAAATAAAGTTGTGGCCTTTTAGAATAATTGACAGAAACAAAGTTAATGTATCGATCATCTGTAGCCCTTTTAAAGCATCACCTAACTATGCAATTGTGTAAGCTCTTGTTAAAGATGATTAAAATGTTGAATACAAGTGCTCCCTTTGTGCCATTATTTTTATTATTTTTCTGCTGTCTTTATATAATTGTTTCAATAACTCAGCTACAGTTAATACCTAATTTAATAATATTAACATTACCTATGGGGTGACGCTACTGCAGGTAGTGTTGATGCCTCTTAGATTGAGTCTAAGATTATTTAAAAAATATTCTTCACATAAAATCCTTATCATAGCCATATTGCTGTTTTAAGACACTATTTCAATAGAAGTGCACTGTTTGCGTAAATTAATTTGGTATACATGGGAAGAGTGCAATCTGATTGGTTCACTATCTCAGCGTATTTAAGAATTAAAGCACTGGAGAGGTGGATGTTGCTGAATAATCCCACAGATGGAATGTTGTCAGGACTATTCAATTCAGTGACTCTCACAGAGCCCGAGTTGCATAATTGTTGAAACCAAACTGAAATACAACACACACAACTGGGATTTTATGGTTCCTTTTTTAAAGCCTATTGCTGAATACATCCCTCATCTTTAGGATTATGTAGTTATATTCAAGACGCCTTTAAAGAATAATTATTCAGATTTCATTCTTATTTTATGAATGCATTCTAACTTTTTTAGTTTGTCTACTTTTTGAAGTGATTGTTTATGAGTATCTGAACTTGGTTAGGGCCAATGGTGGCCCGGTGGTAGGGTGCTGGCTTACTGATTCCAAGGTCGGGGGTTCAAGCCCCACTATCAACGGGATGTCACTGCTGTCCCTGCCAAGTGCAGCATGTCTCTCACTGTCTATGGTAAGAGGCATGTAAACAAACCATTGCTGATTTTCGTAAAATAAGAAAGACTTATATTTGTGCCCTGGGATGGCCTGGCGACTTGTGCAGGGTGTACTCTTCCCTCGCCCAGAGTCAGCTGAGATGGGCGCCAGCCTCCTCGTGACCCTAATTAGGATTAAGTGCTTCAGAAAAATGAATGAATGAAAGAATGAACACGGTTAGGATTCTCTTATTGCTGTTTAAGAGCCACGGCTCAAAATATTTTAGAAATAACTTTACAATTATTACCCACAGGAGTCTGCAGCCAACATTTTAAAGACAAGTCTTTACAGAAAGCCTGTCGTACTCACTGCTTTTTCGACAGGGGACAATTTTTCAAATTAATATAAACAGGTTTTCATATAGTTTTATAATAAATGGTGTTAGAAATTGGAGCAAAATTTGATTATGGAGGTATATCCATCTTTTCGCGAGATTACGGCTGAGACTTCGCGAGATTTCCCCTGATGATGACATGGCGCGACCCGCGAGCAGGAGGAGAGTTCAGAGTGCCAGCACACTTTAAAAAAATAAACCTTTATCCGAATTAAATGCACAGGTATCACTTAATGAATCCTCAAAGGAAAGAAGATATACAGGGATATATGTTCGAGCCAGAATCGCGAGGGAGAGGGCGGAAAACACGAGCACCAGGCCCAAGGATCGAAGAAGAAAATGCTTCCTCGACGCCGAACCGGAGAAGCAGGAAATATAAAGTTTGTTTGGATTTTTGTGAGGTTTGCGTGAAGAAAATACTTCAAAAAGCCAACTTTATGAATTCGGGGGCGGACGGGGCAACCAAATTGGCCTAACAGGTCAGAAAGTCAGGTGTTTTTTCTTCTTTGGTGGGGAGGTTACTAGCCTGTTAGCATAGAGCTATGATTGCGGCTAATTCGTGTTTTTATGTCTCACACTTCTCACAAACATCTCTCTCTCAAAAGCATGGTTAGTCTGTGCCTATAGTGATTAAACATGAAGCTGTTAGAGATTTAATCCTATGTTTTCCTCTCATTTACTTCACTCTTGGCTCTGAGGCGTTGCCACATGTTGAATATACCCCGTCGGTTTGTGTGTGGATCTCATTCAAGTATGCTAGGAAGGCTGTATCCCCTTCAAACACTTGTATTTATTTAGCTTTTTGTAAACATGCATCATTTTCACTTTAAATAGTCCATGTTTGGCGAGGGGGAAAAGTTTTTCTGAGTTCTTATTCTAGTCTCACTCTTTAATGTGCATGCAAACAGCACTGCTTACTAAAAACAAGACTTTTTTTGAGGAGGGGTGACTTCCAAACCTCAACTGGCTTACTCTGTAGGGTACATGGTAATGTAGTCAACAGCAGTTCTAGCGCACTCCGTCCTTACATGGATTGTAATCAATAGCCACGTGACCTCTCTGATTGGCCAATTTATTGAAAACAGCAAACACCTGCCAGTGTGCCGGCGTGTGACGTCACACCACCTGTTATTGGTGTTCCGGGGCGCTCACGAGAGATGCAGCACAACAGAAAGCAGTCAGGTATTTCCCTCAAAGTTTCCGATTCTTCCGTTTATATCACCACGGCAGGTTATGAGTTATATCACCTGTTATAAATACAGCACATTAAATATGGAGCTGTGTACTGTTAAAGAATTTATTTTGTTGTGTTTAGCTCAACTGAACTGGAGCTCTGAGGGAGTTTTCCGATGCTAACAGCTAGCATGCCGGTTAGCCGTCTATCGAGCCTCATCCCCTGGATAAACAGAGCAGGTATTTAGCCCTATTTGTATTAGAAAGTGATTTCTGTTAAAATTAAACAAGTTTGAGTGACTATTATTTTATTCAGTAAGGTGTTGAAGGTGTAAGCTATATGCTTGGATATTCACTAATGCATAGTTTTTGGTAGAAAGAGTGAAAGTATTGTGCTGTAAATTCATGTCTTTGTTGACATTTGTTTAGGAAGCAGCAAGAAAAATTTGTATGTATTTTTTTTATAGTGTTCATGGTGGTTAAAAGATTTCAGGCGAATAAACACACAAACACCTGTTAGAGACTCTCCACTGGTTCTTCCTAAGGGCTGCTACACTCAACTCCCAGCTTATTAATAAAGTATGTAATGTGATTGCACAGTGACTTATGGGAAATGGTGATGCTGGAGGAAACTTGTAAATTCGAATGATTACCAACAGTGTACACACAGAACCATGCGGTCGATTTATTAGGTGTTTCCCCTAGACCGACCCACCTGGCAAAATTGTGTGATGATTGAGTTGAACGAACATGGTTCGGACTGGAAAGTGCCCAGGTTTCATTGGCTGGTGGTCGCTGTGAGCAACAGGGAAGTGAGGGAGGTCACGGATGGCTGTTGTAGAGACCATTTTACTGAAGATTGTTTTGAGTCGATTCTAGCGCCTCAGTGTGAAATGGCTGCAGGTTTGACAGCAGTCATGCAACCAGCACTGCTACAGGTGTTAACAGTAGCAACGTTCAGGAGCTGTTCAACAAGCTTGCAACAGATAACCTAAAGTTGCTTTAAAATATTGCTGTAAAATTTCCAACGATTGCCTTAAAATGAACAGTCAGTCTGTTGTAACTCTCTGAATGATTGAGGTTGCCTGTAGCATACTTACATACTTTTGGTTATAGTGGCTAACAGTGGTGCCAAATTTTGCCAGACAATTTGTGCTATTTCTTGTGCATTTTTACCCCCAAAAATGTGCATTTATAGACCAGTTGTAATTTATACGGACCAGTAGTGATTCAGGGCTAAATCATAATTGTACTGCAGTTTCCATGATTTTGCCACACTGGTTTAGGACTAATGACAGGTGTAAATCTTCAGCCACAACCTTGATAAAATTTCAGCATTCCAGATAAAATGGCTATGATAGTGTGTGTGAATAGTTATCATTCCCTCATGGTTTTAAAGCTTTCAGAATTATTTTTACCCACTATCACAGCCCCAAATTGTGGGCGATGCCTGTATGTTTGTGGCGCTAAGCGTTATCTTATGTTAAATATTCTAAAAAGTCTGGAAATGTTGTTGCATATGATCATCAGGTAAATGGTCCATTTTTGCGGTCTTGGAAAAGGTTTTGGACACAAATTTGGTGCGAATTCCAAGTGGCTTGAATACGGGGGAACAGTTTTGGAAGCAGTTCGGTCCTTTTTGCTTGTTTTTGAACGGACTGATTCAAAGTCCGTTCCCCCCCCCCACCCCCCACCCCGATAAAGAAAAATGAAATTATGCACAGGTCTCACGAATTCACCTTCTATAAAGAGATGGCGAGCGGGAGTCCTATAATCTTCTATTTATACTTTTTCTTAAAAACTTTTTTTGCATATTTCCTACATGCAACATGCCTCTTGCCATCTCACACATGTATTATAAAAATAGAATATTATTTCTAAATATAAATGGTTGTTGGAATACACATCTAATTCAGCCAGACCCACAGGACTGGATTTGTTTTATTTACATTTTAAGGGCAGGTTCAATACAATACATGACACACAGCCAGTGCAGGGTCGTGGATCCTCAATGATAATCTATATCACTTTTTTCACCCAGCCAAAAACCAAAAACAACCGACAAAAAGTTGCACAATTTCGCGGCTATATCGCTTACGTGTGAGTACACCCTAAGATACGATTTCTCAGTCTGGTCTTGGTGGGTTTCATGTGAGAGAATGAGTTTCACTTCGACATGCATTTGAAGCACTAGTCTTTCATTTCAACTTTTGTTACTTAAAACAATGACATATCAGCTTAATATCATACTTAATTTCAAATGTAGACTTGAGTGATACTTCATTATAAATCATTTGATATGTTTCTAGGCATATATCTGTTGGTTAAGTATTTAACTCGTTTGGTCAGTCCCTTGCTAACGAGTACATTATTCATGCATCTTTGCCTATGAGGCACGAGTCTGTGGTGTGTTTGTTTTATATTTGTTTTCCGCAATCTATCCTTGTGTTTGAATTAGTAAGGGAAGTCAAAATGGTTGGAACAAGTCCAAAATTTGTTGTTTTTGTCCTTTATAACTTCATCTACATACCTCTCAATATCCCCCACAAACGTCCCCATGTTGATAACCCACCGCTGGCACAATTTCCGATTATAAAGTGGGTAAACATGAAGTTTCACCCGAAACAGCAATTGATCAGCAGTTCTATTGTGCCTTCTCATGTGGTTGACAGTCAGTGGCAGGACAATGTGGCGCTGTAATGACTAATCGATCACCATTAAGTTGCCGCACAACAATTACAGAGAACACAATGGAAAAATTGCTGCAAGCGGAAGTGAAGGATCATAGTCTCCTTCTGAGTGGTTGATCTGGGAACGTCTGCTAGACAGGAATGGCGCCACCCCTTTCTTTGGGGAATAGTTCTGTTATTAATTACTGAGGCCGTGCCTCTCTTCTCATGTTTAATTATGTATTAAATTCGTATAAATTCATAACTAAATTCGTGTTAAGGGTCAGTCGATCAATACTCGTACGGTGTGGAATGGAAGTATTAAAATAATCTTATACTCAATTCTGTAAATAAACTCCTCAAACAATAGTCACATAAATCATCCAATACTTAAATAGTACAGTAAATCATTCAAATTGTAACAGGTATAATCATTAACAATTTAAATATATTTTATTAGAGATGACGTCATTTTGCAGTTTATTTCAGGATTATAAATGTCTTTAAATCAAGGAAATATCATTCATTCCAAAGATAATACAATTTCTGTATTCATGTTGATGCTGTTGATGGTCAATAATTAATTTGCGTACATGATAGGGAAATCCAGCAAGTTGCATAAAATTTATGGAGGACCAAATATGACATTATGGCATTTCAGACTGGCAGGCCATAGGCTTTCCACAGTTAATGGGTCCAAAACACACAGTGCCCCCAGTGGCACCTGACACCCCCAGTTTTTTTCCTCCACCATAATCAAAGCTTGTTTCTTTATTACTGTGAATATTAAAAATGCAAAACAGTAAATCAGGTTTGTTTTTATTTATTTTTTTCCTGACTGATAAATTAGCCTTTAGAGGTTTTGAAGTTTGGATTGTTGGCTCAAGACTGTCTTTTACACCAAAAGTTGTGTGCTTTGGCTATTTTATTTATTTATTTATCTGGACATTATTCTTCTTAAATGTATGATGGTGGGAAATATTGTAAGTGCAGGATAAATTAATGAAGGTAAGCAGCACTTTATATAAATATACCCCCGCACAATAGCTCTTCCCTCCTGCAATACCACATTTGAACACTAAGGGGCAATTTACATAATTCAGCCAATTTTATTGTCTTTTTAAACACAAGTATCCACACTTCTTGGTTTGTTATGATATTTGTTGGTGTTATGACAATTATATTGTATCTTAAATTTTTTTTTTTCTACTTGGTAATTTGTGTGAGTTTGTATTGCAGGTAGTTTTGTATTCTTGTCTCTGATTGGTCAGTGTTTTGCATTCATTATCTTTTTTTCTTTGGTTTCAAAGCATTCAGGCATTAACTGAAATTGAAATCATGTTAAATCAAATTTTTTTCTGCTATTTTTAGTGTGAAAAATGTATTTCCCATGTTTTCTACTGATATATCATCTAAAATTAAGAGAACGCAGTATTTGCCGTCTTCGTGTTTGTATTTCTGTAGAATGGCTCAGTTTTCCAGGCGGCTTTGTGGGTATCGCTTCTCGGCCTTTTGGCTAAGATCAAGTGTAGTATCTGTTCTTATCAGTTTAATATCTGATACGTCCCCT
>JAOUQZ010000008.1:2522533-2535992 GCA_028564935.1 Neosilurus hyrtlii | reverse complement strand
ACATATATACACACACACACACACACACACATACACACAGTTGAGTGGTGCGTCAACAAGGAACGCGACACTATTCCTGGAGATTGTAAGCTCGAATCCAGGTTGATGCACGCACTCAAGGAGGCAGACATTGCTTTTCCTTTGGGTGTGTTGGGTCACCCCTGAACACGCATGTGTAACAGTTCATAAAAATGTGGGTGGCAGGATCACGTGTCACGTAACTGGCATCACCTCCCTAGTTGCGTGATAGGGAGGCAATAATTGATGGATACAAATTGGTTATGACTAAATTCAGTGAGGAAAAAAATCCGCGAAAAATGTAAAAATGATGGTAAAATCTCAGACGATTTTAATAGGTAGACTTTTTGGATTTTTTTTTTTGTGTGTGAACTAATTTGAAAGTGGCGGGACAGTGATGCAGTGGTTAGCGTGTTCGCCTCACAGCAAGAAGGTCCCTGGTTTGATTTTCGGGCTCGGAGCTTCTCTGTGTGGAGTTTGCATGTTCTCCTCGTGCTTGCATGGGTTTTTTTCAGGTACTCCGGTTTCCTCCCACAATCCAAAAAATGCACAGAAGGCTGATTGTCCGTTCCAAACTGTCTGTAGGTGTGACAGTGAGTGTGAATGGTTGTGTGTGTTGGCTCTGCGATGGCCTGGCGAGCTGTTCAGGGTGTATTCCACCTTCGCCCAGAGTTGGCTGAGATGGGCGCCAGCCTCCCCACGACCCTAATTAGGTTTAAGCAGCTAAAAAATGAATGAATAATTTGAAAGCATAAACTATTTTAAACTAAACTTTGTTTATTTTTAATTTAAATGATAAATGCTTACATTTATTGACTGTAGATGTAAAAATAATAATTGTTCACACTTATGAACTTTATCACTATTACAGTGGATAAATACGACTTATTTTACATCAGGATGTAAAGGGAGTGGGCTGTAATTCTGCAAATAAGTTTTCCTCAAGTCACTACGTACCTACCACTTATCTCAGGTTCATGGTTTTTTTTGGGAGTGTGATAATAAAAGTGTGTTGTTGGACTTTTTACAGCTCTGATGACTCTGGCCATAACATTGCTGCACACGTTCTGGGGTGTGGTTTTCTTCGAGGGCTGTGAGAAGAGTCGCTGGTGGGTCATCTGTATTGTGGTGTGTCTCCATCTGCTGGTCTCCAGTCTGGTAAGCAGCCAAACTGTCACATGACACTTAGCCTCAGGTCCTGTTCGAGTCTAGAGGATAAGCCTCCTGCCTGTTTTGAGTAGTGTGCTGCATAGTAAAGTAAAAGCAGAAACGGTCTGAGATAAATTTCTGGAATTCATTTGAGAGAATATGATCCGAATAATGTGCATGTTTCTTTTTTTAAAGCTCTCATCATTAGCTGCAGCTTATTTGGACTACCCTGTATGTTATTTTCTTGCATGGTGCTTAACCTGTGGTATATGCATGACAGTTACTGATAGTTATTTTAATAAATAAAAGTGTAAAAGGGATATAGAGGGAGCTTGGGCTGAGTAGCATCAAAGCAGCTCTGTATTATCATCTGTGGCCACTAGGTGGAGTCGCTGCTCAAGTTTACCACAGCTAACTCAAGGTAATTCTCATAATCTGACCTCTTCTTAAAGAGAACCAGTACTGGTCATCCTTAACCCCCCCCAAAGAAGTATCGTTAATTTGTTGGGTTGAGTTGTACAGCACAAGTAATCAAGCAGCAGGTGACAGTTTAGGTTTTAAAACTCCCAGCTGTGACTTTTTCCTTCTGTCGATGGCGATGCTCCCATCGGTTGTGTTCCTTTGACATTTTATTAAGGGAAATCCATAGGAACAGCGTCTGGTCTTAGACAAAAAAGCTTGGGCTTCGTGCCAAGTAGTTCTGCCTGGAGGTCACTGTGTAATCTTAGACCGGTGACTACTGCATGCAGCCCAGCCAATAGGACAAAACAACAAATTCACATCACTACCAGGGCTGGCACAGCCAATGAAGAAGGCAACATGTTGTTGCGTGAAGTTGCCTGAAGGAACTGCTGACGTTTTAAAGAGCTCATAATACAAATTAACCACAGGTACCCTATTAATGTCAGATTTCTCCAGTGTTAAATATATATTGACTATTTTACACCAAGGATAAAAAGATGTATGATACAAAAATATAATTCTTATCACAGTATTGACATATATTAAACTATAAACAGATTTGTATGGCAACTTCATTAAAAAACCTTAATTTCCATATTAAATTACCAAAGTATTTACCAATGAGGGAGGGAAAGCTTGTAGGTAAATCAAGAATCAATAATAAATTCATTGTTTTTGCCTGAATTTTGGCTCAGGGTGAGAGGCACTACCTCCTCACAGAGAGATTTTGTTGTGTGAATCTCAACCAAAGGCCTTTCTGTGTGAAACTTGAAGGTTCTCCTCACCCTTACGTGAGTTTCCTCCAGGGACTCTAGTTTCCTCCAACAGTCCAAAGACGTTCATACTATCATCTGGCTACATTAAATTGCCCATAGATGTGAATGTAAGTGTGAATGGTTGTGTGGTCATGGCAGACGCACGTCAATAATTAATGCCAGTACATGATGGGGAAATCCAGCAATTTGCATAAGATTTATGTCATGTCATTTTCTTAATCGCTTAATCCTAATTAGGGTCGCGGGGAGGCTGGTGCCCATCTCAGCCTACTCCGGGCGAGGGAAGAGTACACCCTGGACAGCTCATAAGATTTATAGAGGCCCAAATATGACATTATGACATTTCAGACCAGAAGGCCATAGACCTTCCACAGTTCATGGGTCTAAAACCACACAGCACCCCCAGTGGCACCTGATACCCCGATTTCCTCCACTACAGTGTGTCTGTGTTAGACCTGCAGTAGGTTGATGACCTTTTCAGGGAGTACCTTCCTTCGCACCTGAGGTCAGTAGGGATTAACTCTAGCTTCCACCTCAACCTTTTAAATTAAAACGGTATAGGTCACGGATGGATCTGTTACAAAAATATACGTCACACTTCATAATTCAATTCAGAATTACAGAAATAGAAAATATTCATCTTTTACATAACTTTAAAAGATCCCTTAGCTGTTTGGAGGTGTTACAAAAAATGTCACACAAAATACATCAGAAAACACCACAAAATTTGGCTCAACAAGTATCATTAGACTCAGAAACATATTTTGCCACCTAATGAGATGCCAGAACATTCAGACTTGGCCTTGGATAGAACTCAACAAGAGGATGAGGCAAATAGTTTCAAAATAGACAGAAATTTCTGATGAAAAATAAAACCAGTAGCTCTGAATGGCTGTCACAGTTTTTTGCATTTGAACACTACCAAAAAACGGTGGGACTCAAAGTCGGAAGTCCATGTGCACAAACCCAACATGCTTCATGGAGGATCAAGAACAAGTGTCTTCACCCGTATTAGACATTTAGGATGATGTGTGGGTGAATTTAATGTTAATTGTTTGTTTAAAAATGTTGTTTAACTAAATATATAAAATATATAAATTTTTGCTAATCATGAAGGATGCCACTTGTGGAATGCACTGAAAAAAAAAAAAAGTAAAGCAACCTGTGATGGGACAGATGTCTGAAGACTGGGCGCCGACAATTATGTGATTCTCGCTAGACTTCAGCTCATGTTTATTTCCTCTTACAGCCATGTTGACAGCACAACCTTCCTTCCCGCTCCCAAAGCACTTAGATGTCTAAAACTGTACAGTGTCCCCTTTGCTGTGTCTATCATTGCAGTCAGGCCAGCTAATAAACATTCTGAATTATCCAAATTGGTCAGATCATGGACACATCCCAGCAGCCATGGATCTGTGCATGGGTCCTCCTGGGTCTTTGAGGAGGGTCATCTGTGCCCTTTTGCCCTCTGACAGCGGGCCTGGTTGCGGTGGCTTTGAATATGTTTAGCTACATAAATAAATAGAGCTGATTAGGAGTTTGGATGATGTGTTGATAAGAGGGGCGCCATAGAGTACAGTCTAACCAGATTGAAGATTAGGTATTATGGAAAAAAACAAGCTCTTCAATCATCCCATGTTTTTGAAGAGTTGTTTGTGTTTTTTTTCCCCATGATTTTGTGATTTCTTGTTTTTCTGTCTCAGTGTAGAGCGAGTAGTCAATATAAGTTTTGCTGCTATCTTTCACTGTTTAATTTTTTTAAAAAAGCAAACGCTAATGTCATGTCTATTAAAAAAATGATTATGCCACATTGTTGGTAATGAATTGAAAGTAAAAATGGATTTCAAATGGACATAGAGGATTTGTAGTTAATAGCGAAACACTTTTGCTCCTTTTTGTTTCATTTAACTTCTTTATTTAAGTGCTGCTATATAAGGCATGTTTTTATACAGATATGGATTTGATTTATCGAATTAAATCTGGAATGAAACACAGTGGGGGGTGGCTAGCTCAGAGTGAATACATGTTCATAACACCACATCCTGATGTATTTTATTTCTTTTATACTACTGCATATATATATATGTATATGTATATACACACGCACACATGCAGTGCCTTGCAAAAGTATTTACCCCCCTTGAATTTTTACCTATTTTGTTACATTACAACCTGTAATTTAAATGTTTTTTTTAATCTTAATTTTATGTGATGGATCTGCACAAAATAGTTGAAATTGGTGAAGTGAATGGTGGCACGGCAGTAGCATGCAGCGGCCACTCCGGAACTAAAATTGTGCTGTATCCTTGCTTTGCATGGACACCAAAGAACAAAGTGTTCATGTATATGACCGCCAGGCGATAGAGCAGATAAGAAATCATACAGTTTCTAACCTAAATGATGATGTACTCTGCAAACTCCGTGACCTCGGCTTGCTGCGAAGACCAGGCCTTCAGTCTTCAGTGTCACCTGATGCCGGTTGTCAGGAGAGAGGACGTCGCAAGCGGTGCTCGAGGAAGCAGAAGCGCAGAAAACGGTCAGGTGTCTGTGCTAGGCAAGAAACGTATCCTAGCCAGCCGACACTACCCTCCATCATTTTTTCCAATGACTGCTCACTGGACTATTAATTGGACTACAGCGAACGACACGGCTTGAGTACAGAGATTGCTGTGTCTGTGTTTCAGCCAACAGCGACTAGCAGAGCAACTCAGACTTGGAGGAGTACACGGCATCAGAGACCGGCTACATCAGGAAGTGCATCGATGATGTGACCATTTCCAAGACCATCATCACACGCTCCAACCAGAAGCCGCGGATGTCTGCAAAAGTCCGTGCTCTTCTGAAGTTGAGAGACTCCACCTTCAGAGCAGGGGAAAGTACGGCCTTAAAAACAGCAAGGGCCAAACTGTCCCGAGGCTCAGGACAGGACGACACCACCTGCTTGTGAAAGTGATGCCTCCCCCCAGACCTTTTTATTTCACGGCTCATTTATATTGGCGGTTGCATTATTGTGGTTATGACTAGATGAGAACACACAAAAAGTGAAGTACAACTGACTGTCTCTCTCTAGCTCTCTGACTTTCAGGCACAGGTACAGGCACAGCTTACCAAAAGCAGCAAAAGAGTGAAATTTTCTCTGACCTTTTCTCAGTAACCATTCACACCAGCCCAAGAATCCATCCATTTTACTACTAGCATTAGTGACACTACGTGCAGGGTGCACCCATTTCTTTTGGCTGGACTTGAAGCAGCAAAAACAAACTGCATGGTTTCAGTGCCTTCAGCAGACACGCCCAGCATCTGTTCTGCTTATTTTTTCAAGATTCTGAAATCTAAATTAATATTCTTACTGTTTGTTTATTTATTTTTAAATCATTAAATTTTGATTTGGTGATATTTTTTTTGTGCTGTGACGCACTCAGAAACATGCAGTATTACTAGTTTGTATGGACTTTAAATTGACATTGTGAGCATCCTCAGTCCCTTTCTTACTGTCCCCCCCACCCCCCCTCTCTCTTACAGTCTCTGATGAACCCGCTATATGAAGGCAGTCTGCCTCCTGTGTACGTTATAACGGCAGCCATGGCTGTGTGGGCCTTCTTATCTTCAGGAGGGTCTCTGAAAAACCTCTCCCAGCTCTGCGCACGTAAGTACTGTACTTTATAGACCTTTATAAACCTTCATAGTTTAAAATATATTCAGATGTATTAAAGTAATATAAGCCACACACGAAGGTGTCAAGAACCCCTGTTAAAGCAAAATTACTTAAATATAATGAGCATTTAATGATCTGACAGTCTCAGTAGGTTGTGCAAGTTCTGGTCAGAAGTAGTATTTGCATGTATTGTAGAGGTATACTTATTTCTCCTGTAAGTGTATTTAATAAGAAGAAAAATTATTTTCAAATAATGATTCATGTTGCAGGAGAAGGCTGTTAAATAGGCTTAAATGAACCCATTCCTTGTTAGTATAATAAGTTACAACTTTTTCTGAGCATCAGCTGTAATTTTGAAAGTTAACATCACTGAACACACCAAAAAAGTGTTGGGATTTGGGTTATCTTACTTAATTTACGGCCTTACATTTACACCCTCGTCTGTGTACCCTGAGGCTGTGTTCCAGCACACCTGTCCTGTGCTAGTGTTGTATTTATCATCCACTATAATCTGCAATGTACACTGCAGGTTGAGGCTCAGCATCTTTAAATGGCAATAAAATGAAGTCAGCTGATGACCTAAATGTACTGAATGACCAGGTTATACCATCAATGGACTTTTTCTTCCCTGAAGGCACTGATTATTAGGGGTGCCGGAAAAAAAAATCGATTCACATCTGCTCACGTCGATTCTTATTTATTAGTATTATGAATCGATCCAAATTTTCAAGAATCGATTTTTAAGATCACGTGTTTTCGAGCATTTCCAACCTTACGTGAATTGGTCCGGTCAGTGGCGGCTCCAGAACTGGCGTGCTTCCAAAAATAAGCCCTAGCTAAATCCACATTTTGTTCACACCCTCCCCTTATTTTCTGTGAATGCACGCGCGCCAGCACCATTTACAGCAGCGCCGCAGAGGAGAGAAAGAAAAAGAGGAAGTTAAGCAGGTATGGAAGGGCATGGTGGGGATAAAAGCAGGACAGGGGGAACATAACACTCATCATTTAATTTATCGTTATTATCTTCCAACTTCTGCCTATTATCCAGGCAGAGTTTTGTGTTCACACTTGCCTGTTTTATTGAAATTGCTGTTAATGTTAATTAAAATAAGACCTACCCTCAAAATAAGCCCTATGGTGTTTTTTGAACATAAAAAACCCAAAAACAATAAGACAGTGTCTTCCTATCGGGGAAACACGGTAGCTTTTAGCCTAGCTTTGACAAGGATGAGGAAAAAGAAATACAGCCACTGCCGTCTTCACTGAAGGAAAATGCTGCACTTCGGATTTTCTGGGTAAAAAGGAGCTTGACATGACAAGCCGTGTGCAAAATGTGCAAAATAAAAGTCAAGTATTTCGGGAACACTTCAAATCCCCGAACCGACATCTCACGCCATCACCCGGAGCTAAAACAACCGGATCAGCAGCACAACCAACTTCTGACCAACACACCTCCATGACTTCACTAAACTCCCAACCAACTCTGAACGAGCAAAGCGGATCAGTACATCTACAAAACCAGCTGTGTAGTAATATCATTTCTTTCTTTCTTATAGAAGAGATGTTCCTGGCTTATAGAAGAATGTAGTTACTCATGAAATCAGCACCCTTTGTAATGGTTATGAATCAAACATCGGTTTGAATCAAGAATCGATTCTGAATCGATTCGTCACCCCAAGAATCGTAATCGAATTGATTCGTGAGTTGTTGTTCGATTCACATTCCTGATTATTAATTTGTGGCTCAAACAGTGAAAGAGTGGTTCCAGAAGCATGAGGAACTGGCACCACAGTCCTGACCTTTGGGTCTTTGGGATGTACTGAGAAGACTTTATGGAGTGGTTTGATTTTCCCATCATCATGTCAAGATGTCAGTGAAACATAAACCCAACTAGAAATAACTGTCATTCTGCTCAAGTTTGTTGAAACAACGCAACAGCGATTACGTGCTGTCATCAAGGCTAACGGCAGTTAAAAAAAAAATTGTGATTTTACTTTTTTTTTGGCCAGCCAGTGTAATACCCTAAACCTTAATTATTATACCTGTATTTTCTTGTTTGTTACTGGATAATGATCACAAACCCTGCTTTTCTATATTTGAATACAAAAAACTTTTAAACAATCAAAGCACATGGCTCTGTCCACAGGTAACAGGACCGAGGCAGCATCTTCATAAGGCAGCGAAGATTTGACCTCACATTGAAACGCAGGCAGTTTGTTGGAAGGCTGCATCCACTGCTCAAAGTAACCAAACGAGCTGGAGCAAGAACAGTAGCAGTGGCTGTCTGTTCTGATGTTGACCCTGGGGTTGAATTCAAACCCCCCACCAACAGGGCTGTCTTACAGGTTATATGGGACTCAGATCATGCTCAGTGTAAATATCTTGACCTCTTTTCACACATCAGATTCATGCTTTTAATGAATTCCTTTGTTCGTAAGCAAGCATTACAGAGATAGTATTTTATGTGTACCGCAGTGTTTTTGTTTAATCTCAAATCATTTTTTGTCGCTTTTTTTCCCCCCTGTTGAACATATAATGTAAATATTAAAAGTAAGCCTTAGGAGGAATTTTTTTTTTATAGTAGAGATGGCCTGGGACCAGACTGTCTCTCTTACAGTTGAGGATTTGTCCCATTAAAATGTAAAGCTGTGCTAAGAATAGTTCACTTCTCTACAAAAGACAAACACTGAACCTAAATAAAATTACTTTTATGTTGTAACGAGTCAAATATAATGGAGAGAGAGAAAAGGTGCAGTGGTTTTTTCAATGTGTATTTTCCTAAAAACGTGACTTTTTTTCCTACCGTACCACTATGAATGTGTTTCACACCCTGTAAATAAACACATTCAGCCATGACTGACCTGACCGTGTTGGTGGATCAGTCCGAAATCTGGCTGTAAAGGCTGTTAATCGGTTTGTTGGAGCTCTGTTTGTACTTACACATAGTACTTTGGGTGTTTTGAGACCATTGAGGAGACACAGATGTATCCTTGACAATTCACCCAACAAAGGAATCGGTTCTTGGTTAAATTGTTCCGATTCTAAAAATAGGAGCAGGTCTTCAGTGGGATTTGGTGATATTGCATCCTTGAAATCCAGCCATTAAAGATCCTTCCCCAACGTTGGGAAATACCCAATGAATCTCAATTTTAATGCTGAACCAGAGTTTTGGTCTGATACAGTCTGGTCCCAGGCAAATGCCAAAACGTTTCAGCTGCTAATGTGCCTACACGCTATGGCACACACCATGGTGGGTCAGCAGTTCACTGATTTCCATTTCACTCATTCAGTGAGTCCTTAGAGCAGAGAGCCTGATGCATTCGCTCTCATCAACCGTCACATGGACAGAGATCTGTCTGAAGAGTTCTACATTGGGGCAACCATATGCAATGTGAATGTTCAAAGAGTATGTCCTCCGAGGCAGTCCACTGTCAAATATTTGGAATCATCTACTGTGTGTATATATACAATATGCAGAATTAGCTTTGTGATTTGTGTCTCTTTGATCTGGTTATTGATTCATTGGAAAGATTTGTCTACATGTTCTTCAATTTCATTTAACATCTCCGTCTAGATTGCTTGGTCAATAGACTTCAGAAACCAGGTCCTCTTTAATGTAGCAGTGAATTCACCTGCGTCGAAATCGATCTTTTCTTCCCGGTTTCTCTACTAACAGACTGTTGAGGGCTTCATTTTTAAGATCTCTCAAACTTTTATCTTGTATATCTGGGTGCAAACATGTTCCTGTAGACAACAAGCAATATAACAGCTCTTTCTAACGTTTGGTTCTACGGCTTCGGACACCGGTGCTGGCCTGTGTTATTTCAGGAGACATTGATTGTGTTTTCATTTCCATGAAATGTTCACTGTCATGGATGAACAAGTGCTTTTTTTTTTTTTAAACTGCCCATGTGGTTATTCAACCAACATTATGCTGCTTTGCTCTTTGTGTGTTTCTTTGTGCAAAACTGTTTGACTTTCCGCTGGTTTTTATTCGCCGCTCAGAGAACAATTTTCCAGACCAGCACACTGAGAACGTCTGTCCACAATCCCATCGGTTGGAGTCCGAATATCAATCTGTGCCATTTTTTTTCAAATAGTAGAACCTTTCATTAAGGTACGTTATAGTCCTAAGTGGATTTTAGTGATTGATTTGTTGGTATTTTTTTGTTTGTTTGTTTTTTATTGGCACAGCAATTTTTTTTACTTGGCTAACTGGTACCACATCATACAAAACAGTACAGCCTTTGTCTCAGGACTCACTGTGTGATTAAGAGCAAGCAACCTGATGTTCTGGACTAGTTCAAGGCAGCTTCATCTTTCTGAGGCACAGCTGGATTTTAAAAGCTACCTAAACATATCATCTCTGGGCATTTCTGTGTCCTAAATAAAAAGCCACTTTCAGTATGCACCAAGTTCTGCATAAGAATGTTTCTGTTGTGCTTTATTTCATTCTGTTACCTACTTATCTTTAGGACTTCCATGATAAGTTTGATCCTTGTAAATTAACTTTTTCTTGCTCTAAATTATTTATTTTCTATAATTTTTATTATTATTAGAAAAAAAAAACGAGTCATCAGCAGATGCCACATCACCATGGCATCCACATCCCAAAATATCAAAAGGCACACCTACATTCCCTAGTAGAAGTCACTGTAATTCCAGGGGGTATCATCAGTATGTCTGTAATCACTTCAAATCCAGCCCAGAATTCAGAAAAGGTTTAAGATTTATTCATCAAACTTTGCAGTGACTTCTAGGCAATGTAGTTGTGCCTTTTGATATTTTTTGGATTTCTGCAATTCTGACATGTGGACACCAGGGTAATATGCCATCTGATAGGAGTTGGAAAACTTGGTAGAGTTACAATGAAACCACCTGTGCCTGGTCCATAATACAAGTTTTGTACAATTTTTATATCTGTACTCTTCTTGTGACTGGGGTGGTACCCTTATATCATGTATCCATCATTGTTAAGCCTGAAAAAGTGTACTTTTATAAAGGTTTTGTTCTCTCAGCAAGAAGGTCCCGGGGTTGGGTCCAGGGCTCGGACTTTCTGTGTGGGTTTTTTTCTGGGTACTCCAGGTTCCTTGTATAGCCAAACAAATTGGGCTAATCCGCTGTTCCAAATTGCCCCAGGTATGAATGTGAGTGTAAGTGGTTGTATGTGTGCTGGCCTTGCAATGGTCTGGCGAGCTGTTCAGGGTGTACCCTGCCTTCGCCCAGTGTTGGCTGTGATAGACTCCAGCCTCCCTGTGACCCTAATAGGATTAAGTTGTTCATCAAATGACTGAGTGAATGACAAATGGGTTAAGCTAAGGGTATGAAAGGTCTTACCCCAGAGGTTACCACCTCAGTGACAAGGAAAGGTATAGTTTACTACTTATTTAAGAGACTATTTGATGGTTAAAGTGTGACCCATCACTGCAAAGCGGGCATTTAGTCAGAAATTATTAAATATTTTGTTGAACTTGAAACTAAGTTTTGTCCAAAGTTGCATGCTTAAAAGGTTGAAAATTTCTGGAAGGTTTTGGTTAGTTACTTCAAAACTAACAAATGTTAGAAAAGTTGGTACAGTTTTAAAACTTAGGATTTCAGCTCCAAAATGGTGCCTATGATTCATATTTAATAATTTCTGACTTAATACCCACTTTGCTGTGATGGGTCATAAATGCGAAAGATCAGCCTTTAGTTATCAATCCTCCCACACTCCCAAGATTCATTCAGAATAAAATTGTACAAACTTAAATTAATAAAATTAAATAATGCTCACCAATCAGTGTTCCAGCCATTGATCCTGAATGTAGAATTTTGTGAAGTGTGCAGAGATGGTCATTTGTGGTTGTGATTAGTTGCTATTGTTAAACTGTAAAGCCTGAATCCAAAAAATCTAAATAAAGATGTTTAACACACCCTAAACCACAGGATAAAATCAGGACACTTTTCGTAATCAGTGGAAGGGGGGGGACTCAACCTGAGACTTCGTCTAATTATCATTAAACATCATTCACTCATTTCCCATCTTGTATCCATGATACCTTGTAATGTATGTTTTTACTTGAAGGGGCTGCAAGATCCCTGCAGAACACCTTCTTCAGGACCAACATCTCATCACATTCACCCTTGAGGGCAATTTAGAATAGCCAATTTGCCTAATATGCTTGTCTCTGGATTGTGGGAAGAAACCAGAGTATCCAGGAGAAATCCAAGTAAGCTCAGGAGAACATGCAAACTCCACACTGAAACACTCTGGTAGGCCACAGGGCTTGAACTTGGGACCGTTCTGCTGTGAGGTAAGTGGCAGCCATTAACAAAGAACAAAGTTAAATTTTGATCGGATTTGGAATTTGCACAGGGATGGTTCTGCTCGTATTTCACTCAACTGACTCCTGGCATGACTACCAATAGAAAAGATGACAATGCTGTTGTGTTTGTTTGTTTTTTATTTTCAGCTCATTTTAAATCTTTACCATTATTTTTTTCAGTCACTTGAACAATGCTAATGCTCCTGGCAGGATGGTCCTTGAGGCTTAAATTTACTGTTGGGTGATAAATTTGCCAGATCAGCTCACAAAGGGGATCTTAAAATTAACCAAAACATTTAGCATGGCCCAGACCTATTGGAGAGATGGTCTTCCCAAAACGCACACACTTTGTCCACCATTGACCTGCACTGAACCTGTGCTGCATTCGGTTTAGCTCTGAAGTGAGCTGTTTGAATTCCGAGTAGATTCATTTCCACTTTTTTAAGATAAACAGTGAGGGGGCGGGGAAATGGTGCTTCCATGTCCATGTTGCAACAATCTAGTCAGCTGACTATGATGTGAAATTTAACAAGCTAATGTGTCCAGATAGTGACTGATTTTATAATAAATGTTACTCAACGTAGTAAAACTCCTTTAAAAGTAAAGAGGGGATGCCTTGTTTACTCTTGATCCTGTGAGTGACCATGATGATTTTATTTTACTGGCTGAACTCGGAATTTCGGAGACTTTTTTTTTTTGTTTGTTTACTATTTTGTTCTAGTGAGAGGTGAGAAATTCCTAGTTACAAAATTCTATTAAATGTAAGAGTAATCGAATTCTGCTCACCAGAATTTAGGACATACCAAGACGAAATACTGTAATATATTTTTATGCTGTTTTTGTAATGTTTTAATGTAACAAACAGGGAAAGGTTTAATATTAAAAACTCATTCAAGTTGTTTCAGTGGTGTAAATAACTCAGATTTATTCAGGGTGAAGCTGAACTAGTTTTCATTAGCCTGAACTAAAGTCAGCAGTTGACCTTAAAGTAAATGGTGTGTAAACTGTCTTTTATATGTGTGTGTGTGTGTGTGTGTGTGTGTGTGTGTGTGTGTGTGTGTGTGTGTGTGTGTATATATGTATATATATATATA
>JAOUQZ010000008.1:2473126-2521883 GCA_028564935.1 Neosilurus hyrtlii | reverse complement strand
ATATATATATATATATATATATATATATATATATATATATATATATATATATATATATATATATATATGAATGAATGAGGGTGGGCCATATGGATCAGAGATGCAACAGTGATGGAAGACGTGTAGACCTCAGGGGAGTGTTTGTGTAGCTTACAGTAAGATTGTGCAAGTAGGAATTCAAAAAAAAAAATCTTTGAAACTTTCAGGGAATTCATGTAAATTTTACACAATGTTCCTGAGTAGGTTTCAGGAGAATTGTGTAATCACATACAGATCTATTATTACCACTCTCTAACTGTAAGTGGAACAGTGCTTTCATAAAATCCCTAGTTACAGTCTTACTATATACTCTCTGTATGGTGACACAAATAGGCAGTTACCTTTCAACTTTTAAGCACTTCTTCATGTTTTACATTTACCATCGTGTTTAAGATGAGTATTTTCTGTTATTCAGTGTGTGTGTGTGTGTGTGGTTATTAATTCTCATGTATTACCACCATTCGTGTTGTTCTTTTAAGAGTATGTGCAGTTGATGATTTATTACCTGATGGTTGGGAATCAACAGATGGTGGTAATGTGGTAATGGTGGTAATGGGGCCTTGAAATTTGTCTGAACTCTTTATCAGGTTGCAGCTAAATAGATATTTTTATTGTAAGTCGAGCAAATGATTCACACATGGCCATTGTCTTACACTGATTACTCAGTGACCGCTTTGCTCAGTCACCATGTTTAGTTAAACTGATTTCACACTTTACTTTTATCCCTTTTTGTGTCACCCTGTTTGACTGTGGGAAACTCCTCACTGTTTTTTTTTCTTCATGCTCCCCCACCTTCCAGTGCTTTTAATGTCTTGTGTCTCACCTGTGAAAGAGCTGTTTTGAATTTCACCACTTACATTTAAAACATTTTATTTTTAAAGACATTCTACATACAACATACTTGTTGATTCAAGAAGTAGTTACTTGTGTGCGTAATAGTATTTACATATTGATATCAGATGCTACTTCAGTTAAATATGGCTCAAAAAAAGTAGAAAATGATCATAAATAGGCTTTGGAGAAGATTGTGTCGAATTCTACCATACAACGATAACAAAAAAAATATTAATAATACATTTAAATACAACAAATATGGAAGACCTCAGAAGAGTGGGTTGTTTCCTCAGAGTGAAACAGTGCTAGATCTTCCCTTTTTGACGATTCAAGATGTTTCCTTTTTATACCCAACTGGTTTGTTATTCATTTTAATTAGTTATTCAGTAACTACAATAAAAGTTACAGATGCAAGGAGCGCAATTCTACACTTGTCATCAGATCCTAGTAGTGTAAAAAGTTTAAATACTGATCTTTGTTTAACATTCACCAGTGTTTTTACAGCAACTGCAGAGATGTTTTCGGTATAAATATGACCTCTCTGTTATCAAAGCACACGTGGCAGGTCTACACATCGTCTTTAGTTGCTGGTTTATAAGTAACATTTTGTCTGGAGTCAGGATTAAACCTGTGAGGGAAAAGAAAATGTTATTTTAATAAGGCTCAGCTCTGATGGTTTTCTTTGCACTGTCAGTGTGCAGTATTACATTGCATTGCAGCAGTTATATTATGAAAGTGTGCTGAGCTTAAACAGTGAGAGAAAATGAGAAATGAAGGTCATCCATTTTCCAGCATAAACGGTTTAAAAGTCGGTTCTCAGCACTTGAGTGTGTTACTCACTTTGAGTGTTTTTGCCGCTGTTGATAAGCGTATATGGAGAAAAGGAGTACAGTCATAGCAAACAAGGCTCCAAATGCAATGGCCAAGATATCACCTGTAAGCCAGAAATGATTCATTTAGAAACAGGATTTTATTGTTAAGTTAAAATTAACAGTTAGTTAGTACTGGAGTAATGACATACCTCTGGACAGTCCATCTATGGAAACAAAAAAAACAACAATTTACAATTTTATCAGCTGTAACATATCAAGCAGATTCCCACAGCTCTCACAGAGCAAGTCATACACACTGCACTATGTGATAGCAGGAGAAATTATTTGATTCAGACTGTAAGTCCATAGGAATGAAGAAAAATGTCCACTGACAGTGTTATGAATGAAATGTTTTAAATATGCTCAACACAACCCCTTTAATTTATCTCAGCTGAACATGTGCAATAGTGCAGTTGCTGACCAAGTGTTGAACTCTTGGCTTAGCGCTGTGGTGCTCATTAATAATCTTGATAATGATATTATATAATAAATAATAATGATGGTGGTGCTCTACTACAGGCTTGGCCTAGGATCATATTAGTTATTCCATTGATTTGTTTGGCCTGTAAAATTGAATAGGTTTAATTCAAACCTAAAAAAAAATGACATCAGATTAGATCTACTGTGTTCTGCTGGTGGGAAGTTCAGGAAGAAAATGTAAAATGAAAATATACACATTTAAATCATTTATAATTTATTCAATCATTTTATAGGGAACATATTCAAAGGAACATGGCCATGCCTCTTCTATGCAAATTCTCTTGCAATATAAAAAATTACAACTAGGAAACTTACCCTGTAAACCATTTCCTCTGTTTCTCTGAAAAGTGCTTGGCCCAGATGATGACCCTGCTTTGAGAGATATGCAAAGACATTGTTGGTCCCATGTTTACGTGACTTTATATACTCCTTTAAAATGTCAATACACAGCTTGTGAGGGTAACAGCTAAATTGATTTGCCTGTACATAAGGTTGGCTAAAAAGAAAAAAAATTCTCATCAGTGCCCACACCGGCACCGCATCTAAGTGTACTGTGAAGCAGAAAATTTAAATGAACAAGTACTTCTAGAAGGTTCTTATTATTTATTCATTCATACATTCAATAATGTCCTTATTAAATTGTTAGAAGTCACCTCAATTCCTGGCTTCCGTCACTTTACCTACATTTAGCTTTTGGGCTTCGACAGTCACCTCATTTCTCTATTTAAAAAAGTCCTCACGCCTCACTTAAGTTTACAAAAAGTTTTGATGAGAAATCGGGAAATTTATTTTTTATCCTGATTATATTGTTTTTGCCATTTTCAAACCAGCTAATGATTATAATGATGCACTCACTGTTTGTAATCTGGGAAGTAGAGAAAGAGGCCAGGACTTCTCTTCCAAAAAGTCTTTGTGGAGTTCTGAAGTTTTGGGATAAGCTCTGGTTGTGTTCTGTTTTAAGCGTCTTCTCCAGCGCAACAAGCTGTTAAAAAAAGTTAAATAAAAATAACCCTAAGACACTATTAGTGAGTGTAACAAAAACAGTACTTTAGGATTTACCCTTGGCAGACTGTACTATAAACAAAAACCATAACCTGATTCCGTAACTGTGTACATTTGTAGACCAGTTGTTTTCATGATACACAGAAACTTACATCTTACCAAGAGGCACATTAGCTACTCTTAAAGATTTTAAAAGATAATAGAACTGACCTGTTTCCTTGAAACCGTGATTGTGTCATTGAATACAGTCCAGTTTACTGACTGGTAACAAGGTGGAGTTGTTAGAGACCCAGTGTATCTGTAAAACTTCTCCAGACTGTTTGGCAGAAGATGACGGACATTAAAACTGGGGATCTTAGTGTCTGACGCTGTAAAGTTCACAAGAAGTGACATCAATTTTATCCTGACATGCAAATTAATACCAATATGAGAATTCTGGATATAAAAACTATATTGTAACCTATACAGGTGGGAATTTAAGAGTATTTACCCTCAGCGCTAACATCTTTAATTACAGACAGGACTTTTTCATAGTTTTCATTCTCATGAAGACCAATCTGTAATGGGAAGTGGAAAGAATATTGCATGGTTATCATTTATTAAAAGAGTATTTTCAGTTCTAAAAATCAAAAAAAAAAAAGTAAAATATTTATACAGACACACACCTTCTGCATCACAATTTTATTCTTAATCCCTAAATCCATGGATTCATATTGCAAAGGGAGCAACACTAATAAGAACTGATTGATCACAAACACTCCTTGATGCTGATAAAATAGTGTTATGTGGCTTAATGTGAGTCTTTTTGTCTCCCATGTAGAGAGCTGTGCAAACAGTACAACGCTTTTGTTCAACATTCACACAGAACAGACTGCTACGGGACAATGAGCAGATATTCAGTGACTCTGTGTGTTAAATAAGACTTGTTTGAGCTAGAGCAATTGTTTTAGAATCATTTATATTCTGTCTATACAATGGCCTAATATTTGTCTGTTATGTTGTTTAGCAACCAAACGACACTGTTAACAGATTACATTGCATGGCGGGAGAATTTTATTGTGAATACTCGCAGGTATTTTTTACAATGATTGTCACTAGTAAGGTGGTTTAAGTCATTCTGCCTCATGTCATGCCTAACAATGCCCTAACTTGGGAATGGACAGTTGCTGTAATATACACCCTCTCGTGTCTATATATATTACAGTACTTGATCATTATGCCATTGTTTCAACAAACTTAAGCAACAGAAAATTTATTTCCATCCAGTGTTTGACTCATTTTTCACTGATGTCTTGAATTGATGAGGGAAAAACTGAACCAATCCATAAAGTCTTCTCCAGCACATCCTGAAAACTTTCAGTAGGGTTAAGGTCAGGACTCTGGGGTGCTAATAAATATGTGAAAATGATTCCTTGTGCTCCCTGAACCACTCTTTCAATATTTAAGACCCCATCTTATATCCGTGCTATCAGGGAAGAAAAAGTGCATTGATGTGATAACCTGCTCATTCAGTACATTCAGTTCATCAGCTGACTTCATTTTATTGCCACATTAATGTTGCTGAGCCTCGACCGGACCAACTGGAGCAACAATACCATGGAGATTACATGCTGTGTTCAAGGATAAATGCACTCAAGGATAAATTTGGCTGGGCAGTGTGTAATAAATTGTATTTTTTTATTTTGAAAAGTAAGTTATGTCTGCAACACCAAAGCAAATTATCACAGTGGTCTTCAATTTCCACAGATATACCTCAAGGATTGCACGTTTATGAAGGAAAGAATACTTCATACAAAGTGTATTTTTTGATACATTTTAGAAATGAAAGGGTCAAATCTAAAATCACTGAGGTAATGTAATTTTTTTTTGTTTGGTTGGTTTTCTATGAGAACCTTTATGTATCAAGGTATATCAGTGTATCAAGGAAGGTCAGAAGGTGATGAATTCAAATCCTCAGACCACCAAACTGTCTTTATTGGGACCAAAACTCTTAACCCTGAACTGCTCAGTTGTATATTGTCTCATTTACTCGTTTTGGATGAAATGAGGTAAGTGGTAAATTCTAAAGGTTTTATCTATTGGATATATAATAGAGATATTCCTATATCAAAGAGTATCGAGGAACAGAGTGTTTTCTCAGGGTCTTTGAATGAGGAATGAAATTTTAGTCTTACCCCAATAAAGGCCCCTAACACAGCGAGTCCATCAGGTTTGCTTGCAGCTTCGGTCACACTTGCATATTTTGAGTTATAATGAACCACATGGATCTTGAAAGGAGAAACAAATAAGAAGTAGAATTAGGTGAAGAAAAGGAATTGCTGGGTATCTATAGAGCTGTGCACTCTTAAGATCAACACAGTGAGAGTAAACACTGTTTACTGGTGTATAGACAGTAACTGTATTGCTATCCTCCCATAATTCATATGAATATGTTCAGTTAGTGAATATCATAAAAAGTGCCATTGGCTGATCAAACCTCTGCAGGGAAGTGAACATTATTAATGGTGTGCTCTGATCCAGGAACCTCTGTGCTCCCCCAGTGGAAATGTAGCTGGGCTGCCATGTAGATCTGGTCAAATCCCTTTACTATTTGCATGGTATTGGGCAACTGGAGCTGCACTAAAGGACAAAACAGAAGCCACACACATTTCTCATTAACATGTCCTACAAGTATCATGCAAATATTTCCAGGTTGTAAGACGTGAAAACCAACTGACTTACAAGTGTGACCGTTGTTTTTCAGTGTAAGTTCAGGCTGACCACTTAAATCATAACCTTCAAGTTTTATAGCAGGAAGTTTGGGTTCATAGGTGACATCTGTAGTCACAATGTCAATAGGAGACTGAGATTTTCCATTGCACTCTGTGAAAGCGCTCAGCCATGAGCCCTGATCTGTTGATTACAGTACAGGATAACATACATACAGAATAAGTCAATCTGCAACTCTCAAGATATGATATACAAAATCCTATATGGTATTACAGTTAATGTAAATTACTGGCATGTGCTCATTAGTCATAAACTACCATGTTATCACTGCTATCACTATTCAGTAGAAACCTTGGGTATATATCCTGGTACATATATAGTTTCCCATTGCACAGGAAATGATTTTAATAAAAGCCTTCTGACACCTTCAACACAAATCAGTCAATAAATGCCATGAATGTACTAATCCTATACTCATACATGCTAACTTGTATGTCAGTGACTTCATCATTCTGATACTCTGCCCGTGAAATTGTTAAAACAGCAGCTATCACCCTAAGATTTTGCTCATTTGTTATGAAAAAAAAAAATTTAACAAGTGTTGTCTTTTAATGTTTGGTTGAATCACTAGTTACGCATGTAAACAAGGTTCCAGCAACTCCACTTAATCATCTTGTTGGAACTGAATACACATAAGCAGGAGACGATCAGAGAATGTCGTGTTCTAATAGGGGCTGGTGGTCCTGCCCATCTGTAGGCCATGGTGATGTCCAGCACGCAGTGGGCCAGTCGTTGCTTAGACAAGGGAGTCCCTTGTGTCTTTAATTAATGTTAGATTACTAATTGGTCTGGGAATCAGGTGGCAGGGGGTACAAGGAATGCTTTGCAGGCTTGTCTTGATGGAGTACTGCAAGGTGAATCGGCTGATAAGATTAGGTGATATACCGTGGCTTAAGTCACCAGAACCTGGCAAGATGAATTTATTAGTAGCCACAATTAGGGAGGGCTCTTTTCAGATGCATTTGGCTTGTAAAGAACTGCTTCAAGGGACTCTAGTAAACAGGAGATATGTCACACAAGGCTATTGGGGAATTGGAGAGGAACGGTCGACTCTGGAGGACAAGTTAGTCACAAGCAGCTATGCGGATAGCTCCAGATGGTGTACATGTGTACAAGGTGAGAAGGAAATGGCAAAGGCAGCTATCTCGATGATATTGTTGATTACATATACACAAGAATGTATCTAGAAGATTGTCACTACCAGTGACGTGAAATAGAGCACTGAGTCTGAACAAAGACCTTCATTAATAAGCACAGCTGTCAAGTCTTATCAGAATGATTACTAAAAAATGTAATAAGTAAGCAGCCATCACAGAGGAAAGATTGCGGTACGGTCTTTCTTGATCTGTTCAAGGAGGTAATGATTTGTTCTTTTTCAGTTGTACTCACAAATGAGTCAGATAATTATCACTCATTAATCATTTTGGACTGTCCAAAGTTCTGAGGGACTGGAATAAGGATCTTTATGATACAACCTGAACATATATTACACAACTTTGGAAAATAAAGTATGATTTATTTACCATGATAGCCCCAGTGATCCGTGTGGGAAGAACCTGTAAATAAATAAGAAAGTGGGTCAAAAATACATTATAAGCACTTACAAAACCGTAAACAATCTGTTGATGTAGGCCAGGTTGTAAAGGTGTATTGGATCAGAAGTAAAAGTAAATGGTTGCTGCTACATGCTTACACATTTCCATTTCTTAATTTGAGGCACTACTGCATAACGCAGTCTAACACTCTCATAGCATCTTGCTGTAATAAAGTCAGAAAAAAATGTGATATGAAAGAATTTAACCAGACATTTTTAATAGAAATAAATTTGTCAAATCTATTCAGGTGGTCTCGAAAGTTAGTGCATTACGATTTAATATGCTCTCAGTTACAGGTGCATTCAGGGAAACTATTTTCCCTGTTCTCTCATGTCAGATCACTTGCACAATCCTTTCTCCGTCCAGCCTGCTGAATGCAGGCATTATGCTCCTGAGACCGAGCCTTATATGGAGCCCACTTTAAAGTGCTTTGGCAACTTACTGAGGCCATCAGGACTCCAGGCACTATTGTTGGATTACATGGTGGGTCGTGGTAAAGTTACAGAGATCAGCTCTTTAGTTTGCAACTCGAGAATCAGAGAGGAATAGGACAAGAATGGGGTGCATGGCAAAAAAGTTTTCATTGCTGTTTAGACCATAATAGTTCTATAGTTCCTTTTTATTTTCAAGGATTATTATTATTATGCAATATATATGAAATATTTTGCTGCCACCAACAAATGAAAAGGTGAAAGTATAAAGACTGCAAGTTACTGTCAGTGGCTATTATATAATCTTAGTTACGTCTGCAAAGGAGTTATGTTTTCACCGGCGTTGGTTTGTTTGTTTGTTTGCATTCGATGGTGTAATTTCATCCCTTTACGTTTCTGTACAACTTTTAGGCCAATTATCACCAAAATAATCCAATTATTAATACTTCCTCATCCGAGCACAAGGCCTCTTATTCATGGCAGGCCCTATACAGGATGCAATCATTTAAATGGCTGCACTGTAGGGCTCAAAAAATTAACAAATATTGCATCTATAAAAATGCTGCATTTCTTACAATACCATATGGGGGTATTGAACGGCCTTGGGGGAGGTCTGCATTCTCTGGGTGCTTTTGTAGTTATTATTAATATTATTATTATTATTATTATTATTATTATTAATTTTCAAACAGTAGTAATGGAACAATGGCCTCACAGTTGCACGTACCAACTACCTCCCTAATCTAGTGGATTATTATTCATGTATCTTAAAAATGTAACTCTTCAGAATTAAAGGTCCTATCTATCCATCTGTGGTGTACAGTTTGTAAAATGCTAGTTTTCTGGAGTATGTTTTTATAATGGATTTCATTAAATATTGTACTGTGTATAATTTGTATGTGACAAATAAATTTTTTTCGCAATTTGAATTTTGAATTAATGTGCATCAACAATTACTGCATCATCTTTCAATCTAGGAACATTAACAGTAATGTTTCACTGGTACTTTTTGTCTTGTCTGGGTGAGGATAACATTGTGAAATCTATTACTATTTCCAAACATTGGAGGCATTTATAAAATGTTATGGTATGGTTATCCCTCTGGGAAAACTTTACAGGCTTAGTTTCAGCAAATGTTCCAGTTAGAAACTTTTAGGAAACTTATAAACCTTAATAGTAGTGGTAAAGTGGTGCACAGAGGTCACGGCTCCAGGGTCCCTAGTTCCATCCTGAGCTTGGTAATGGTTTGTGTGTAGTTTTACAGGTTCTATCATGTCCCATGTGTTGGTATCCTTTGTGTTCTCAGGTTTCTTTATCTCCCAAGACATGCTGGTCGATACACTGGCTAATCTAAACTGCCTCTAGGTATGTATGAACGTGTTTGCAGGTTGGACTGCAATGGATGCAATGCCATTCCTTTCTGTGTGCATTCCTGCTCAGTGAATGAATGAATGAATGAATGTAACTTTACTGTGAACGTGTTATTTAGTCACTGCTGAGAATTTGTCAGGAACTGAAGTAAAGCTGATGAAGGAGATTTACGATCTGTGCACTGACAGAATCCTGGGAGTTCATGCTCCTCATCCTTATCAATAAAGATTAAATTGACCAAGTACTCTAATGTTGACTAATTCCAGACCACTAATAAAGTATAAGAATGAAGTATCTTTTTTTGTAGTTGTTTGTGGTTATAACTTAACAATCTGACTTGTATGTTTAGAAAGAAACATGTTACCTTCCCACCGGAGTGCTTACTCACCTTTACCCCAAAGTCAACATCAGATTAATCACTGAATTGATTTCCCATTTTTAAAACAAGCAACTAAGGCAGCGACACCATGTGAACAAATAAGACAATGCTGAGATTTTCACTGAGTAACCTGATTATGCTTTGCACAGACTTCTTAGCAGTATCACAACTCAGTGAAAAATGACTGTGTGGCCAAATCTTTTCGATAAAGTGCCAAGACCTCCAATTTCAGGATTAACCAAGATTTAAGAAGGAAGTCCAACTCCATTGTCAAACTGCTTCATACTTATGACTAAGGAAAAAAAGATTTGTGGATTACTGGCAGGGAAAAAGATTTCCTTATAATAATTCACAATGGCAAGATACTGAATCATTACTCTCAGAAAATAATCTCAGAAACTACAAATACATTTACTTTTATGGCATTTGGCAGGAATCCCTATCAAGGGCAGTATATATAAGTGTTATGAAGTCACCATCAGTGAATACTGATTCTGGTTCACTGGAGCGCAGGCTAATTATACCATAAAGATATACATAAGAATACGCAGTAAAAATGCTAATCTAACTACTTCTGAATAAGAAAGGTGTTAAGTCATTTGTCAATACAATATTAGATGATAAAATGTAAATTGCTCTTCTATAATGTTACACCTTTTCCAAGCTGCCTGCTACCTGCTTCAGGGCTCTGTTGGTATAACTTTAAATTCTTGCAAAAATGTCAAATTTAAATCTTCAAGGATTAATCAAAGTAACAAAACCGAACAGTGGGCCCTTGTTTTTAGGTGTTTAATGGATAACTTCATAGCAGACTTGGCAGGCTCAAAGGAAATATTTGTTTATTGGTTATTCAGCAAATGCTTGTGACAGCAGTTCCCTGTGAAACTTCTTAGTTTAGAAACTGCAAGTAAGAGAAAATTTTGTGCTCTACTTTTTAATGACCACTGATGCAATAAAGCATATTCACATGTGGCACATGGATGTTCAAGTCCAATGATCTGGACATTTTCTGTTTAACAACACTCTCCAAACTACATTTTTAAAAGGAAATGCATCTGTAATTACACGTTGCACATTTATAAAGTGACTGTGGATCCTTTAAGGAAATAAAATGCATAGCAAGAGAGATCAGCACATTTGGTCAAAGTTTTATATATGATATGACATCATCCAGAAGGACATTAAGGTCAAATATGACATGATGATCAGTGGGGAGAAGAGCTTATTCTGAATAATCTTAGTAACCGAGACACAGTAAATCTAGTCTCACTTCAGTGTAAAAGTGAATGATGGCATGATGCCTTTGCCAACATATTTTCCACTTCTTACTCAGCCTTCTGAGCTTAGTGAAACGCCAGCATCGTCACGTAGTCCCAGGAGTTTCACCATAACAAAACCACAAGCTGTAACTAGCATCCAACTAATGTCCTGGATGAGCTGGTGAGACCGACCTCATTGTGAATTAACTCTTCCAGAAAGCATTGCCTGAACAGATAAAATCACTTTACACCTCCAAATGCAGAGGAGAATCAGAAAGTAAACCCTAAATATTTAAAATATCAGAAATTAGATTTTTATTTAAATAAATACAGTAATTACTTGATTCAATATCTCAGCCACATAATAACAGTGAGGAAATCAATTATCTACATAATGTATATACTGTATGTATATATATATATATATATATATATATATATATATATATATATAATACATTGATACAGATTAAAATTAACTTAATTTTAACAGATTAAAATTAACTAAATGTTTTTGTCATAAAGTGTAATATATTTGACAAAAGTATTCAGCTCCATATAAAAGGCAACACAGTGTAACATAATAAACACAGTGTAATAAAACAAAAGGAGATCTGAATAAAAAAATCAAGAGCAACAAACTGAAAATCAGCATTTTCCCCCTTGGGATGAAAACTCTTCCATTTATTTTATTAAATAGTAAATACATTTAAATACCTACTGTATGATTTTTTTTTTTACTGCACATTTGCATGTATAAGTAATACTCTACACTTTAAAAACAAAATAACTCATACAGTTCTACTCACTTGTTTTATGCCCCTCATGGTCTTTGCTCACATTTTCATCTTCTTCCGATGAACCCGGGTCCCCTAACGCCTGACTCTGGATGAGCAGGAGGACGATGTAGAGCTGGAACAGCATGCTGATGTGTTTTAATCTTCGTATTAGTAAGTAAAAAATTTCATACTTGTGCAGGCACACACACACACACACACACTTATTTATACACTCACACTTTACATACACATACCCAGAGCCTCAGCTTCACTGACTCGCAGGCCTGTTCTGGGGTGGAGCTTTACAGGCTGCCCTCAGGAAATCCACCAATCAGGATCCATCACAAGGTGCCTGGGACATCTCTCAATCTGCCATTCTCACTCACTCTTCTGTAAAGATTGAATCCCAGCCAATTTAATCTCTCTGTCTCCTAAACTTTGGCAAGCTTAGCATGCCATAACCCCTCTACCCCCTCCACCTCAGTCTCAGATACCACACATAAACACCTTCCTCGAGCAAAGTCCAGTGTAGTATCATAAAGTGAGAGAAGATTTAGAATAAGAGTTGATAGAGTGCCGTGTGCCCCCCCACTTTAAGTCAGGTAGGTCCTACCCACGCCTGTCCCCTTTCTGCTGGATACTCCTTGAGAATTTTACCATACTACTTAACACAATGTAAAACAGGTCTCCTAGCACTGTGAAATCTGTGCTTTCAGGGTCCTGCTTGCACTGGAGTGTTTGTGAAAGTGGCAACAAATATGTTTCCACGTATAAATGAAACATTTTTTTTATTAGTATCTGTGACCACTTATCAAATAAAGTGAAGTAAATAACACATTGTCCTGTTCTAAATTAAACAAAACATCCTCACTTTATCTTCTCTCTATTTTTGGAAGAGCAAACCAAGACAGCTACTAGAATTAAAAAATAATTTCTTAAATCTTCTGTAGAAATTGTATAACCCAACTCCAAAACACTTTGGACACTGTGTAAAATGCAACTTAAAACAGAATAGTGTCTTATTTATACCCCATATTTTATTCACAGTAGAACACAGAAAACATACGTCGTCATGAAGAATTAGCTCGTTGTGAATTTGATCATCCGCCTCACAGCAAGAAGGTCCTGGGTTTGAGTCCTGGGCGTTTCTGGGTGGAGTGTGAATGTTCTACATGTGATGGCATTTCTGGATCGTGTTCACATATCGCTTCTTCTTTGCTTGATAGAGGTTTAACCCGCACTTGTGGATGGCACAGTGAACTACATTTTTTTACAGCATTCAAACTTATTTATATGATTACTGTGTATTAAGTAAAACATCTGTTCCAGTGAAGCACCCAGAACCTTCATTTCTGCAACTGCGTAACAGATCAGATCCTGAAACGACTGAAGAGTTAATTCTCACATTCTACTGAAGAGTTGTCTCTATTCGTTCTACATTTTTCAATGCATTTGATCCATTTTCATTTCCCTTTCTATTTGCCTTCCCCCAACCTGTATGCTAGCTCCTAAAAATAAACTTAGATCGAGTGTTAATCAAACGAGATTGTGCTGATTATTCTCTCTCCAAGCATGCCTAAAATAAGGGGGTGAGGAGGAGGAGGAGGAGAAGAAGGGGTGAGAAGGTGCACTGTTTTTAATGCACCTCCTTGGGATGTAGAAAAGAAACCTACCAGAAGAAAACAACCCGAGGCATTTTAGGTATCATAGACATCAGGCACCAGGATGTGAGCCTGTTGGCAATTTTCCATGACAATTTAGGCAACACTACATCCACAGAGCTTATCTTTATATCTGCTGCCTGTCCACCTTGACTCCTAGATATTGGTTGTTTTGCTCAATACTTTTGGAGTTAGACAGGAATAATAAGAACCTGTGTTCATGCCTCCAGAATAATGTTATTTTATGTTCTTGTTGCTGGTTTTGCTAGTGAAACATGTTTCTCCTTAGTTGTATATATTTGATTTGTTTTACTTGTTTGATCTTTATAGTACCTGTAATCCATCCATCAATTAATCCATTTTCTGAAGCGCTTAATCCTAATTAGCATCGCGGGGAGGCTGCTGCCCATCTCAGCCAACTCTGGGCAAGAGCAGAGTACACCCTGGACAGCTCACCATGCCATCGTAGGGCAAAAACACACTGACAGCAATGCAGCCTACTCTTGATGAAAATCAGCAATGGTTCTTTTACATGACTCTCACCATAGACAGTGAGAGACGTGGCCGGCATTTGATAACTCAGTTAGCTGCGCTAGGGGGACAGCAGTGACAACCCTTGATAGTGGGGCTTGAACCTGACCTTAGGATCACTAACCCAGCTCCCTACCACTGGGCCACCAGAGCATTTTAGCCTGTGGATAGTTTTGGTATGAGAACTCAAGAAACAGTCTTTCAAAAAACAAACAAATAAGGAAAAAAAAAAAAGTAACTTGTGTTTACACCCCTCCTGACCTCCACCCCAATCTACTTGAATTTCCGTAGAATTGACCACCCACCCCACAAGCCCCTCCCCACCCTACCACACGCTCCCTCAACAGCCCTCACCCTACACCTAGTGCTTCTTACATAACCACCCCCCCACACACACAAAATCCCCACCAGACTTACTACTGTGAACATATACTTTGCTTCAGGACTGTGTGACCTATGGTCTTATTAGGGCCTCCTTATGGTGGACAGCAAAAAGGAGGGAGAGAGAGGGAGCGAGAGGAAGGGAGTTATTGATAAAGTTATACTTCACTTTTTTGTTTGTATAGGTCTCACATCAAAATAGTGATTGCTCAGTTAAAGCTCTGGATTGTCAACATAAAAGTCAGTGGTTAAAGCCTCAGTATCACCAAGCGGCCACTGTTGGGCCCAATTGTTGTCAGTTGTTTAAGTCAGATTAGGGTGTCTGCCAAATGCTGTAAATGTAAAATATATTTTCTTAAACCACCACCAGGCAGATTTTAGTCAAAACACCACTAGGCACTAATAAACAGTGACAAAGATGTGTCTGTTAACCCTGATACTTTGACTGTAATTCCTTGGTGATACACAACCTCTCTTTCCCAGAACAGTGAATGAAATACACGGGCAACAGCAGATATTTTAGGTATCCAAGAGAATCCCTGCCTGTGGGACATTTTTCAACAGTTTAATAACTTCCTCTCATCTTGTACACTTCATTTGCTTTCCTTTAGTATTTGTGGTCAAGCATGAATGTGTGCGTGTGCGTGGTATATGTGGACATGAGGTCACTCATAAGGTTATTTGAAAGTCACATGGGTTCCTGTGAATCATTTATTTTAACACATAGTCTCTACTCCAGAACTGAACAGGAATTAATATAAACAGGAAATGAATCATTAGTCATTACCGGAGTTCAAGCTTAGCAGTCATATTTAGAAATATCTTTATTTCAAGTGTAAATCTGGTAGTCAGATGTTGAGCATTTTTACTCAAACTTACTGAGCAAATGCATTAGATAGGAAAACGTCTTTAACTATTTTTGAAACTTATTTTTAAACCTGTATTTTTTTTCCTCTGTTATCAGTGGACCTACTCGTCTGTGAAATGGAACCAGACCAAAAATTATATCATCAAAAGATCTATGATTGTACGATCAGATGTGAATGTCTTAACATGCGGGTTCAGAACGACACGCATCGCATCCTTCAAGGAATTCCTCGAGGTATCAGATGACTTTCATTCATTCATTTTCTGAACTGCTTAATCCCAACTAGGGTCACGGGGAGGCTGGCGCCCATCTCAGCTGACTCTGGGCGTGGGAAGAGTACACCCTGGACAGCTCGCCAGGCCATCGCAGGGCAGAAACACGCTGACGGCTATGCAGCTACTCTTGAAAATCGATTCAGGCTACTCTTGAAGATCACTTATTTACGAATATTTGGCAGTACTGTGGGGGTTGTTGTAGTTATTATGATTATTATTGAATAATTGGGCTACCCCCAGTGCAGTTAACTGGGTTATCAGAGGGCGGCCATGTCTCTCACTGTCTATGGTGAAAGGCATGCAGAAGAACCTTTGCTGATTTTCGTCAAGAGTAGGCTGTATTGCCGTCAGCGTGTTTCTGCCCTGCAATGGCGAGCTGTCCAGGGTGTACTCTGCCCTCGTCCAAAGTCAGGAATGGAAACGTGCATCTTGAAAAGTGGTGTGATTAAAAAAAAAAAAAAAAAGAAAGAAAATGGCAGTGATGGATAGCATCTTTCTACATAAATTAACCAAAGGGAAAACGTTTCTCAGGAGAGATTTATCAGATGTTCCAGGACAAACAACATGAGTCTGTATATATAATATTTCCTTCAAAATATCAAATCAGCAATACACTGTTATTACTGTCCAAGACAACAGCATCTTTATTAAAAAGAAAAAGAAACAAAAAGAACTACACATATACATGATGAGACTGAAAATAACCACTGGAGAACAGTATGTTTGCATAC
Source organism: Neosilurus hyrtlii (assembly GCA_028564935.1). Lineage (NCBI taxonomy): Eukaryota > Metazoa > Chordata > Actinopteri > Siluriformes > Plotosidae > Neosilurus > Neosilurus hyrtlii. The sequence goes on along the minus strand of JAOUQZ010000008.1, from coordinate 2,505,626 downwards.
GAGTGAGATTTTCACATGTACTGTGTTTACTTATGAAGGAATCAGTGCCACTTTACAGAGGACATTTGGGGGGGGGGGGGGGGGGGGGCAGAAAATGAGATGGTGACATGTAAAACTCTAGCAGCATTTTAAAGCCTGATGGAAAGAAAAATATAATTGCTTCTTTAAAAACAATGTAATCACCACTTAAAAAGATTCACATTCAAAGGCAAAAAGGTGATATTTTTGCAGACAAAGGTGATAATTTAGTCTGATCTTATAAAACTAGATCACAAAGCGCTTACATGAACGCCTATATGAGTGTAATACAACTCCAGCTGTAGCATGTTTCAAATCTGTGGCTCATCATTGAGAAATGTTAAACAGGACTTTCCCACCCCCCATGATCAACGAGGCCCAAATCTTCAACAACTTACTTATGTTACTTTAAAGCTGCTGATCATTTTTACTATTCTGATTATTATTATTATTAATGTCACTTGATGCTTACACTACAGAATTCAGTCAAGACATGATTCTGAAATAAGCATCATATTCAGATCAGAAGGATCCAGCAGTGCATCATGGTTTAAAAAGTCAGATTAAAAAAAAAAAAAAAAAAAAAAAAATCAAGGACATGTACAATACCGGACTTCATGAGCTAATAGATCAGAACTCATGAAGAGAGAACCTGACAAACTAGGATTGCTTTTACTCGTTCAGTGCTAAAAGCTCGACTGACCTGCTGCCATCAAACCTGTTTGACAACACAGCCCAAAGATAGAGGAAATGAAGCAATAACTGCCCAGGTCTGAATAATATCACTGCCAGTCTAAAATGTGACCCAGTCTGGAAATTTTTGGTCACTGTGACTCATTTTGCCAGACTGGGTCACAAATGACCCAAGATTCTCAGCATTTATGAATCATACATACATTAACATGTACTGTGGATGAAAAGATACATGCCTCATTTTTCAGTCATATTGGTCCAACAACCTTAATATGACTGCCCTTTTATCAAAGAACATCAATATTTTAGGAACATGTGAGTTTACCTGTACGGCTCAAACTGCAACAAACTGTGCCTTTAAAATAGAGGAAGTAAGATAGAGGTAGTCAGGAGTCAAAGCATGACTTCATGATTGCCTCACGATCGAACTTGAAGTTAAGGAAGGACTTTGAGGAGTGAATCTGCTCGTTTTCTGACTGCCCGTTCAAGCCACATACTGCATCTGGAGTAAGGATAAGAACACCAACATTTAAGAATCTCATTCACAACAGTGCTAATGATTCAAATAATCTTACAGTAAATCTACACCAAAGATACATTGCCCAGCCAAAAAATTTACAAAACACTAATATTTTCATGGAGAGCATTTATGCTTGATCACAGTATGTAATCTCCATGGCATTGTTGCTCCAGTTGGTCCGGTCGAGGCTCAGCAACAATGTGGCAATAAAATGAAGTTGAATGATGAGCTGAATGTACTGAATGAGCAGGTTATCACATCAATGCACTTTTTCTTCCCTGATAGCACGGATATAAAATGGGGACTCAAATATTGAAAGAGTGGTTCAGGGAGCATGAGGAATAATTTGACACATGTATTAGCACCCCAGAGTCCTGACCTTAACCCTATTGAAAGTTTTTGGGATGTGCTGGAGAAGACTTTATGGAATGGTTCAGTTTTTCCCTCATCAATTCAAGACGTCGGTGAGAAATGAATCCGACACTGAATGGAAATAAATGTTATGTTGATTAAGTTTGTTGAAACAATGGCATGATGATTACATGCTGTATGCAAGAATAAAGGTGGAACAACAACATATTCACGTAGGAAATTATTTTTTGGCTGGGTAGTGTATACTTGGAGCTTTTGGGACGCTTTAACCAGGGCATGGTTGTTGATGCCAGCCAGGATGATTTCAGTATTCCAGAAACTGGTGATCTCAACAGATTTACATACACTGCATTATATAGAGAGAGATAACAGAGCGGTGCAAAAGAACAAAAAACATCCAGTAAGGAGTAGTTCTGTGGATGCAAACGCTTTGATGATGAGAAGACATCTCATCTGAGGAGACAGGAATGCTATGGTAATTCGAATGACCACTCTTATAACTGTGGGGTATTGGTGAGTGACTGTCCTGATTAATTTGGTTAATTCGAATTTAAGGAAAACTCTGGACCTTTTTTTAAACTTTTCTCTTTTTTTAAATTTCCTCATCCCATTTTTCAAGGGCCGAAATCAGTCCAGTACAGAACACAGTTAGAACACTACGACCAGCACTCAAAATGGCTATACGTTGTAACCCTATGGTGCAAACAACCACACTTAAGTAAACCTTATGTGTGTGCAATTATTGGCACCTTTTTGTAAAGTTTAAATAATAATCCACTTTTAGTGAAATTTCAAGAAAAAACTTATACATTAAAATTAAAAAGGACATCAACTGAAATGTTGATGATGAAAATATTTCCTAAGTATATTTAGTACAGTCAAAGGAAGGAAGATGGTAAGAGGAGCAAAAAATCTTCAAGGACCATCCTCAAGGAATTATTCAAGGAGTGTTTAATGTAAAAAGAAGGATGGTATAAAAAAAGCCCCATCCTAACTATAATATGGTGGAGGTTCTTTGATGATGTGGGGCTGTTCTTCAAACATTTTGTGTACACTCGAGAGAGTGTTTTGAGCGAGAATTCAAGGAGATTTCTGAAATAATCATACTCCCTGTCTAGCACTAGTCAATACAACCTTGGAGTAAAGGTGCTCCTATTAAAATGTATAGGTGCATGCACAACCTGGATTAAATACACAAGTCTGGACTTAATATTTAAATGGTATAGTACTTCTAGAAGGTTAGGTGACTGAAATATTGTATGACAGATTTATCTGCTTTTAAGAGTAACATTGCAATAAAAAATACAATAAAAGAATATTTCTTTTTGGACTTTGCTCTAGATGAGGGCATCAACTAATGAATGCACATTCTCTTTCAGGTTGGATTAAACTAAAGCATTCAATGTATTCAGCCGATAAATATAATTTATATTCTTACCATTAACAGTTCTTGGGAAAATGAAGCACCCAACAAACTATCTGTTTATTTATTAGTTTAAAAATTAATTTATTTATTTATTTGGGGTTTTTTTTTTTTTTTGCAATAATAGCTTTTTTTCTTTTTCTTTTTTACAGTCAACTAATCAAATGTATAGTTATCACCACAATCTTGTGCCCTAATTGTTTGGTTTTTTGTTTGTTGTTTTTGGGTTGTTGGTTTTTTTTTTTTTTTAGAGATCTCCAATCTTATCTATAAAAGAACTAAATGGCTGCAGCTTTTCATTCCAGCCAAACAGTCTCACAACCAAGATCAATGATTAAACAAGTGGGGTAAATGTGCATCTCCTAATTAGTCAGAATGAAAAGCTATGGCACACAGATCCTTTGGGAATTAAGATGGGAGCCTGCTGCCCTATAATAGTGTCTTATCTGTTACAATTATCTGGACAATTTCCTGTGATTAGTTTAAACCCCATAAACCACCTGCAGAAGCAGAATACACAGACTTGTGAAGTCGAGATGTTTATCATATGGAATATTGCTTCAAGTGGTAACACGATTCTTCACAAGGCTAGCACAACTATTTCTGAATAGAGAAACTCGCCCGTTTATTCAGTCAGTGTAAAAGTTCAGGCATTGGGACACGAGTGAAGGTACCTGCATCAAAGTTGTCCTGGAGTCTTCTGGGCTGAAGCCTCTTTTCATCTCTCTGCAGGAATGTTGTCACACAAACATCACAGTTTCACTCTGATACAAATCCTCCAAGCTACCAAATATTTACTCATGAATGAATGGAGAGATAAAATGTACCTGCTGGCTACTGACCTCGTTTATTTGTTTCTTTACATTAGGAGAATCCTGGTGCTTTCTCCCATTGCATTTCACATTATGGTTCTGCACACACATGACAGGAATAGGTTTCATTGCTCTACTGCTGATATTCTGGTGTAGTACTCCTACTACTACAACTACTACTACTACTAATAATAAAAATATTAATAATAATAAATCAATGTTGTTAATATGATTATAATTCTACACAAATTAGATTTTTGATTTTGATGTACTGTATTAATCCTGCAAGGGAAACTTTGGCTCTGCATTTAACCCATCCAAAGTGAGCACACACACGTAAACCGTGAGCATGCACATGCCGAGCAGAGGGTTTTCACATTGCAGTGCCTGGAGAGCAGTTGGGAGTTAAGTGCCTTGCTTAAGGGCACTTCAGCCATGAAGGTGGAGGAAGGGGAGGTGCTGCTCACTGCCCCTGCCGCCACACACTTTTCCTGCTGGTTCAGGAATTGAAAAAGAAACCTTTCGGTCATAAACCCGCTTCTTCAACCATTAGGCCACGGCTGCCCCAAAATGTATGTCTTATTAAAATACACATTCCCCACCGTCCTTCTCGGGCAGATTGAGTATTTGGATTGTGTGGGCATCAATATTTTCATCACAATATGGTATCACTCCACTTACACTATTTCCAACACGTAGCAACACTGAGCCTGAATATCAAACTGCATTAATATATAGTACGCAAAGGACTATGGCATAATCTGCAGGGTGTCCGGATACTCGGTAGGCATTTAATAATAATCGAATGGTACCCCTAGAGTCATACTCTACTACAGCCATAGCATGCAAACACACCAGAATATAGGATAATAGCATGGAAGTAGGTATTTAAGCAATGTTAATACTGAGTATTCAGATTCAGCAGATAGAACTTTAATTTGGTGATTCATTTTAAATAAGTATGAAGAAGGAGAATGTACTGTGAAGGACCAATAAATAATAATGCAGTGTATCAATAAAAGGAACTGTGTTGTGTAAGCAACAAATAGCTGATCACAACAACACAGAGCTGCTGACATGATGTACTTGAGCCCAATTAGGTAGTCAATAAATAACTAAACAAACTAATTTTATATATATATATATATAAAATAAAGATTCTGTGAAGGTTTCATAAAAACCCGTGGATTAATAATGACAACCCCCTTTTGAATTTATGACAAAGTGCAGTAAAATGTTTTGTTATCCTAAACTCCAAAAATTATTTAATTTAAAAAAAACAAAAAAACAAACCAAAAAAAAAAAACCTAGAGGGTCACTCAGCGGGTAAGGTACCTCCACCAGGCACAGATGGATTTTGACTTTGAAAAATCTTTTTTTTTTTTTTTTAAAGAAGTTGGTATAGTTATTTTAAATCAATGTCTCCCCCTAGTGAGCATCTGATGAACATTCATTCAAACGTTAGTGCCATACTAACTTCAATCCATATTTTCAACATGATCTTATGCACAGGCCACCTCCAAATGGATTGGTTAGTTATTTGTACCACACCCTACTCTAAATAAATTCATCAAAACCTGTGCAGAACTTTAGTGGTACTGTTTTGTCTATGGGACTTGGAGCTCACACGAAATAGTAGTTCATTCTACAGCATGCCCTGTTTGTTGATGAATGACAATGTTGAGTTTGAGTGACAATCACCCCAAAAGACTTTCACGAGCTGTCACTGAGGCAGGCAAATATTTTATCCTCTTCATTCCAGTGAAAAGAAATTGCTCAGCATAGGAAGACAAATAATCATAAATTGTATAAAATTGTGAGGCGGCATTTTGAGAAGGAACCACATATGGGTGAAGTGGTCAGGTGTCCACAAACTTTTGATCATACAGTTTGCATGTGTTGCTTTGATATACATAGCTTGCATTTTTTATTTTTCATTAAAGACATTCAATAAATGTGCAGTATTGTGCAAAAGTTTTAGAGAAAGTAAAGAAAGCAGCATATCACGTATAAGAGACCACTTTTCAGACAAAAATATAATGAAGGCTGCTGCGATTTTCATGCAAATAAAGTGTGACAGTGAACATTTCCAGAACTGGGGCTGGTTCTTTTGAACACCCTAAACCTTTTGCACAGTACTGCAGGTTCGATAGATTACACACAATTCAAGGACAGAACTGTGGATATAAAAACAGGTTGTGGATATAAAAATACATAAAAAAAAAACAAACCTTGACTCTGAAAAAGTCTGCAAGCTCACACTGACCAGGCTGCCCAAAAACATTCTGCTGCTTGTGCTTTGTCCAGCCTTCGCGTGGAGATGCCTCCACTGCAATCTGTAAGCGTCTCGGCTTCGATCTGGCACAAGATACACGTTAAAGCAAAATACACGGCATACGTATTATTATATATACACAATATTATATTTATTATATACACAAATAAAACACATCTGAGAGCAAAATAAAGATAAGCTAGTACATTTCTCAGAATCATAAACATATTCAAATAGATAAGCTTTAAGAGCCCATGGAAAACTTTCACAACATGAGGGGGTTGGTCTCATGAAGCCATGCTGCAGCGATATGTAGATTCATCAGGGGTAGACCGATTCCGCACACTGCTGATCAGAGAAGTTCTCTGATTTGTTTGTAAAAATTATTTTATACTGACCCACCCACACAGAAACACACACACACACACACACACACACACACACAGAAACTGCAAACCTGGATTTCCCTATGATCCTATCACCTGAAGCACAAAACTACACTAAACAATCTCACTTACCGAAAAACTTTGCATGGCATGTTGCCATTAGATAAAAAGTCCTCATCACTGCTAGTTGACTCCAGTTTATGCTTGGCTATCCATTCTCTGAGCTGCCTGTTGGAAAAGTCGTGCACCAAAACATATTTTAAATGATGGGGAAAAAAATTCACCATGTTGGTATTTATTTACCCTTGGACTAATCACAAATTTTTATTTTTTAAAAATACCTCATAAAAGGTATAGCCATAAAAAACTTGTTGGGTGCCAGGCCAAGCTTGGATTTGGGAGTCATGTCATTCCGATGGCATGGCAGTTTTTCAACAGGAAACCATTCAATGTTCTATAAAAATTAACAACAGAAAAAAATATTAAATACCGACATGGGTCAGTATCAGTGAGTTACCAATGATCTGCTTTTTAAAAGAGAAGACGGCACTTGTTAAAAGTTAACCTCATTAAAATGTGTGTGTAAAATCTTAAGCTGATAGCTTCTGTTTTAAAGGGTACCTGTGGTGAATTTGTATTACCAACTTTTTAAAATGATCACTTATAACATTACCGGTTCTGTGAGGCAACGTCAGCCCTTGCCGCTTGTCAAGTACATGTGAGTAGCACCATAATGCTGCTACTACTACTACTACTAAGTATGCACAACGACAAGGCTGTTCCAGCCTTGATAGTGACACAAATTCATTGTTTTGCCCTATTGGCTGGGCTGCATGACACCAGTCTAAGATAACACATTATTGGTCAGTGCTGAGTTGTGTCGCCAGGAAAATGGGGGAGTGCAAACATACCGTTGTGCTGCAGCTACCTCATCTTCCCGGCCTTAGAGGTCAAGTGTCAGAGGCACAACAGGGCGTTAACCTCCTCATCATTCTGAAATTCAGTTTTCAAATAAAATATTTAAAACAGCAGCTAGTCTAAGATTTTGCACACAGATTTTAATATAGAGTTTTTAAAGTCTTCTTCTTTAAATCACACAGAGTGAAAATATATTGCACCCTTATTTCTTTCCGGGTTTTGGGGTTAAATTTTGTTTCCTTTGGTACACCAGGGATTATGTAAAGTCGTGCAAGCTGATCTGTGATTTTCTGCTCAATGAAGGTGTCTTTGCAGATGCGGTCTCTGATGTCGAAGCCCGTCTCCTCTAAAACCTACAAAAAGAAAATACAAAGAACATTACAGAAATTATTTGATTTAGAATCGAATCTACAAACTTTTCTTATGCTGTACTTATTTTAAGTTATTTCATTTATGGTATAAAGCTTATTTATTTATGTTTCTTTATTCAATAAACATCCAGTTCTGAACTACAGATGTAAAGCTAATGTTACTAATAAGCAATAAAGGTTACTTCAATTTTGGCATGCGGATTTATAGAAAGTTTTATGATTAAAAAAAAAAAAAAAGAATTAATATACTTTACAACTTAACAATTTTATCACTGACCTGTTAATACAATAATAAATACCTGTTCAAACGCTTTTAGGGAAAAGCTGGACGACAAAATTTTGGTCAAAGTATTAACTAATCATTACTAAGCCATGTTCTACTTTAATTCCAGGAACAAAGCATTATAAAGGATGGGATTCATTTACCTCTCGTACAGCACAGTCATGGGGCGCCTCATCCTCATTGACCTTGCCTTTAGGAAAACCCCATCCTGATTTGGCCAGATATCCTTGCACAAGTAATACCTGCATGGAGAAGTTACCCAAGAAAGTTTTCAGACTTTTTTAGATCTACAACAATTCATTAGTTCATTAGTTAAATCTTCATTAGTTCTGTTTGTGACATATACTCACATTGTCAAGGGTTTCATCAAGGATAATGGCACCATATGTAGGAACCCCCATCTTGTACTCTTTCCATTGATCTAAAACTTTCTGAACATCCTCGCCTTGAGGAAGCAGGAATGGACAGTGATTAAAAAGTAAAAAAAAAGTTCAGGAAAATGCAATAATGACAAGGGATAAATTCTACATGTCATAGTACTGATGTTTCTGTAAAGAAAGCAGAGCTGGCTTCATTCGCAAAAATCACAATACCAGACGAATACAAAATTTAGGTCAATAACCACTGAAAACTAATTATACTGTATGAAAATAAATGCATTTATAAAAGCAACACCAATTTAACTTTCACACGGAGCAGCAAATGCTACTTGGATTTCTCGTAAATGATTACAACTGAATTTCATTTCTGAGTGGTGTTAAGCACAGTAGGATATCAGCTTTGGCGAAGTCCCTTAGCCCACACTGAGGTAGTCCTGGTGTATTCTGCACGTAGAAATCCAGGTAAAACCAATGGGCAAGTTCAATCTGGAAGCAAACTCGGATGGCATTGTCCCGCTCCTCACTGGGGATGTGGAGGATGAAGCGACTACAGGAGAAAGACAACAGCACATGATCATAAACAATCAAGACTGGTAAAGTTGTGAAACAGTTCTCGTATGTGACAGTGGCACAGAAAAACCCGTCAGATATCGCTGTGGTCAAACTCTGGTAAACTGCAGAAAACTTTTTTATATATAAACATACCGTATGTTACAAAAGTATTTACACTACCCAAAGAAAACATTTCTTGTTGATATGGTTTGATAAAATCCATCATAAAATAGATTGTTTTGTACACTGTGTACATCTTTAACTGAATTATGTTACACAAGTTTAAATTTAGCTAATTATAGTATAAACAGCACACACACACATGCACAGTGCATACAGTGATTAAATATCCAGTTTAATAAACACAATGAGAAACGCAATCTGCTTAAAAATGTCCAAAATCTCCGTAGCCATGTGTCTGTGCATTTTCTCATGATTATAGTGTTTTCCTTTGTCACGTTTCTTACATACAGAAACCCATTTCTGCCAATAAAGAAAAAAAAAGTCAACTTGTAAGTCATAATTATTCACATCTCATAAATATGACTTACTAACCCATAATTATGACTTAATATCCCATAATTATGACTTTTTTCTCTAGTGATGGAAATGGGCTTCCCTATATGACTAAGGTCTTCAATAAATACATGTCACAATGACATAAGCCAATTCAATTTATATTTAAAAAAATTTCAAGAAGTAATTCAAATTATTGTCAGATACTGACTTTTCTTTATTACATTAAATGGCATTTGGCAGACACTCTTATTAGACACTCAGAGCAACCTCTCTCTCTCTTTATCTATATCTATATCTATATATATCTATACCTATATATATATCAATATATTTATTACAACTGAGCAAGGGCCCAACAGTGGCAGCATTTTGGTACTGGGGATTGAACCCCTGACGTTTCTATCACCAACCCAGAGCCTTAACCACTGCCTTTCTAAACATCTGCAATATTCCTCCACTATCATATCCAAAACAGAGAGCATCACAAACAAACTGAATGAAGCTTTAAAATGCTTTAAAAGACTTCACTAACAAGAAACGTAATCCGCAGAACAGAACAGACAGAATTAAAGCGCAAGCACTTTGGCACTAATATGAATGAGAGATCAGTGGGGTGAAGAGAGGACTCGGAGTGAGTTTTGAGGAAGACTGGTATGAAAAAATGCTGACAATCAAAGTTAGAATTTATTTCACACTTTAACTTTCCGAATAAGCTGTAGTAATGTTAGTTAGCCTGGGGTAGGATAGCTTTCGAATACAGAAGAGGGGGTCTTCTCCCTTTTTACTTTTGAACACACTTCAAAACATTAGAACTTTACTTGTGAGCGGGATTCATATAAAAGAGAACCTTTTGATTACAAAGTTATATCATTTATAGTTGTGAGAACTACAGCCTATATAAAAGTCAGAAAGACTGAACAACTGGACATGGTAAGGATTTTCCCAGATTGCCCCACACACACTTATAGAGAGACAGAAGGAAGTGGTGTTGTAAATTGTGAAAATGTTACAACACTCATTTTTGGGCAGATGAATCGTTTTTATCAGTCACTTAACCACTTTTTTTTTTAATGTAAAAAAAAAAATCACAATCTCTTTATAAAAGTGTGAATAAACGAATAACAGGTTTCTAAGCATCACAGGTAGCATAGATAATGACTTGAGCACAATAGCCAGAACGACTTCCGGTTCACATCACATCATTTCACAAAGCTCCCCTTCTCTAATAAACATCAGAGATCTCTCTTATCTTATCTCACTGTCTTTAGTCAGTCTTAATAATAATACCTTCATAAAATATACCTCCATATTTGTGAGAGGAGAACCTTAAACAGGCGGCTAGTTTACTCAGTGGTATTAGCCATTTTAGCTTGTATTTTAGTGATCTGTGAGTGATCTACAGTCTGGGTTAGCCTGATAAACAAGCACTGATGTAGTGTTTACTGCAGTGGGGATTTCTCTTTGTTTGTTTTGTTTGTTTTTTTTCTTTTAATGGTTGTATAAAAGTTACTTAAACTACGCAGCTACCTGCAGAGGTCGTCCAATACGCCGTTGGGAATCTCCCCTCGTTTTGTTTCCATGTTATTAAGAGTACAAGCATACCGAACCAGCAAAACTGCACAAATGAAAACAAACAGTGCAAAGCAACAGCGCTCGCTTAATTCGCACCATCACGACAAAGAGACGTCGCCGCCATGTCAACGACAAACTAGGTATTTAACAAAGTACAGAAAAAACACGTAAAAACAAACAGCTTGTTCATCTGTATTTGTTACGACGCAGCTAGCTGGCTAGCTTCGGCTAAAAATATTGCTTCACTCCATGGCGGGGCCTCAGAAACCATTTCAATGAGGGCGGGAAAAGGTGCTTTAAGGACCAACAGCATCCTGTACTTCGGCGCTTAGTCATGAGAAGCTAGCCAATCGGATTGCTTCAACGTAACTGGCGGGCAAAAACAGCCAATCGAGATGTAGTGGAGGGAATCCGCTAACAAGTTTGTCTTCCCTAACGCGGAAGTGTGTATAAAAAAATTATTGGGCTGTGTTTCAAATCACATGCTTTATTTAAGAGTGTACAGAACTGTACCGTGTACCTACAAATGTGATCAAATGTAGAAATCCTGGCATAAAAGTATGGAATCACCACTATTGGAAGATGTTCATTCATTTGTTTAAATGTGTGTGTGTGTGTGTGGGAGGGGGGGTGTCTATATGATTGTTTTCATTTAACATTCCAGCCTTCTGGCTTTATGAAACACTTAGAAAAATAAAAATAGTTTCATAATCCCCTGCTTTGTTTTGAGTGACATCTGTTGTGTTGGAGACATGATTTATGTCAGTCATACAGCTCACTAAGGTGTGCAAGCATTCTTTTTTAACTGCAGACTAATTAGCAGATGTAATCGGATACAAGTGTTTGTTTTATAACTGCAAATACACGGTGAATCCGTAATGTTTTCCTCAGTGGTTCCGTATTTTTTTCATCTGTTTGATCTGTAGAAATAGTAGCAATTGACTACAATTTTCTTTCTTTTTTATTTTTGTAAGTGTTTCATAAAGCCAGAAGGCTGAAGTGTTAAATGAAAATAGTTTTTTCGCATGTCTGTGATTTTTTATTTCTTTCTTTTTGTTTGTTTTTTTGGAGGTTTTTCCGTTTCTTCTTTTTGTTTCTTCTTTTCTACACAATTAAACAATTGAATGAACATCTTCCAAGAGTGGTGATTCCATACTTTTTGCCAGGGTTGTACTTTAGAGGAAGCGTTGCATAAGCGTTGCAGATTAGGATATTTGCAGCAGCGACTCAAAAGAAAAGAGACGAGATCTAGATTACAGCTAAAGGGAAATAAACTTCTTCTGAATCCATATGGATGATGGTATGGCATCAGATTGTCCCATCATGCATAGGTTCCCATGTTTGGTCTTGGATTGTCTCTCCCCATGTTCTGCACTTGTTACATGTCCAAGGGGTCTTCAATACCAGGGTGTGGAACCTCTAATATAAGAGGAAAAAACAAGAAACAGACATAAAACAACATTATGGCAGAGGGAGGGCAATGGTCTTCTTCTTAATACTGTAAATATTTTCACTTTTGCCAAACTGCTTGATCCCACTTGGGTTGCAGGGAGGCTGAAACCTATCTCAGCCGACACTGGCCTAACAGCTCGTGAAACCATTGCAAGGCCAACACAACCATTCACACTTACACCGAGGAGCAATTTGGAACATCCAAAGAGCCTAATGTGCATGTCTTTGGAGTGGGGGTGGAAACTGGAGTACCTGGGGGAAACCCACACAAGCATGGAGAGAACATGCATACTCCACACAGAGATGCCTGAGCCAGGGATTTAAACCCAGGACCTTCTTACCGTGGAGCAGATGTGCTAACCACTATGCCATGTTGCGGACTGCTGTAAATATGAATAATTATAAAATATAGAAAATCGTTATAAGTTTACAGTCTTGCATCACTTGCAGTTAAACGGATGGTATTGTAATGAATGATAGTTTAAGTATCTATGTGCTAATCTAGATTAGGAGACCATGAGTGCATATTAGTATTAGGTCATGGTGTGATTCGAAACCCAGATAAAAATTGGGTTTATTTGCAATCTTGCTGGCTATAAAAAAGTTTATTTGGCAGGTTCTGACTTGTTTTTGCTTTAGTATTTCTAGGTCATTATTTTCCTTATGATGGCATCTATTCTCTGAAGCACACCAGTTTTTCCCCAGCAAATACCCTCATACCATGATGCTCCCACATCCATGTTTCACAGTTGGTGCCATTCGGGTTAAATGCCTCACCTTTTCCCTTCTATACAAAGCATATACCATTATGGCCACTTATTAGTTTTTTATCTGACTACTGAATCCTCCAAAAGATCACATCCAAACTTTGTTTTTTTATGCCGGTCTCAGGGCATCTTCTTTGTCTGTGACTGTTTTTCGGACCATGGTCATATAGGAATTGTCCTGGAGTTAAGTTGGACATTTTGGACCTTTTGAAGTTCCCTTCAGATATTCACCTGTACAGTTGCACTCCAAATGAATCCAAAATGATTTAGCATAGGGAATAAAATGTTTGCTTACACTTTATGCACACACATCCACACTCACATATTTTCATCTAAGGAAATGTTGCGTGGCAAATCCTCATGCTGTCAGGAAAGAGGTAACCCGTACCCAGATCAGGATCAAACCCAGTAACCCTGGAACTGTGTGTTGGCAGCAATACTTGCTGAATCATTCTTGTGCATCAGTGATGCATGTTACTCAAATGCAAGTCGCCAGAAATGTGTTAAAGAAATGTGTTAAATCATCTTTTTATTGTATAAGCACTTTTTATTATGTTATATTATATTTTAAACCAACACCCCCCCCCCAAAAAAAAAAAAAAAAAAAACAAAACAAACAAACAATTGCACATATAGACACAAATCAGCTCATTCTGAAAATGCATCCTTGTGCTGTATAGCTCCCAGAACACCCTGTGTTTACAAGCCTGTACAGTCTCTGGGGGGTGAAGGCAGTGAATAAGGGTGTGGTCCAGAACTGTTTGTTTGTTTGTTTGTGTAAACAATACATGCAAGTAGCGAGGTTAATGTTTTAAAATGTATGCATAAATAATAACAATATAAATATTTATACATTTATATCACCGATTTAGAACAGTTTAAAAACGTTACATGTACACGCACCACTTCCCTAAAGTTACGTCACCAATTGGTAGGGTTGCCAGAGTGGTGAAAATCCAATCCTTAAAAAAATTACTTAAAGTCAATAAACAAAATAAAATCTCAAAAGTTTCCTCAAACACAGGCGGAAGCAAGTATAAGCAGTGTCTAAATATATTGTAACGGAAATGACATACTGGCTGTCATGCATCCTGCAGATACAACAAATCAGAAATGTGTGTTCTGCACATAGAACTCATTTCCCAATATAAAGACTCAGAAAGATAAACAGCACCTGTTTTCCTTTTTACATGTCTGTATTGTTTATGCTAGTTTCAGCCAGGTCTTTTTGAAATGTACACTATATGACCTGAAGATTTGTGAACACCTGACCATCACATCTAGATGTGGCACTTCATCAGACTGTTGTCACAAAGTTGGAAACAAAAAATTGTACAGGATGGGTTTTGTATACTGTAGCAGCAAGATGTTCTTAGCCCCGCCCTAAAAAAAAGTAACTTTTTAAAAAAGCAAAGAAATGTTTTGTGGTTTGCCAAGCTTGTATGCACAGACCTCTGACCACCATCTCGATTGTCCATTCTGATGTTCAGTGACATCACTAATGCCTGACCTCACTAATGCCATGCTTAGACTACACTTTATATATATATTGCTCACATCTTTGCATGTCATTGGAAGAGGGGGATCGAGAGCTTGTCAATCATGGCTATGGTTAGCATCAAGGACCCTGTAGGAGTGAAACTCTGTGAGAAAATACAAAAAATCTGACATGCTCAAGTTTTCCTAAGGGTGTCATGCTCTTTCGTGACTATGCCACACTGCAAGGCCTGCTCTTCATTCCTATCATTCATATTCAGGCCCAATGCTGGAAATCTCTCAACCTTGATGGAATCATATCAAAATCGGAATGCATTTGCAGTCTGATCCTAGCAAAGAGATAGCATGGTGATGTAGTGGTTAAAATGTCTGCCTCACAGCAATAAGACCTTGAGCTTGGTGAGGGCATTTCTGTGTGTTTTTGATGTTTTTCTCACAATTGTGTGGGTTTCTTCAGTGTTCTTTGGTTTCCTCCCACAGTCCAAAAACATTAGGCTAACTGACTGATCCATATTGCTGCTAGGTGTGAGTGTGAATGTGAGTGGTTGTGTTTGTGCTGGCCCTGTGATGGACAGATGAGCTGTTCAGGCTTTGCCCTGCCTTTGCCCAGAGTGCCCTTCATCCCTAGTAGGATAAACCGAATGAATGATAAACGAATGATCGAAGCAAAATGCTTTTGTGGCCTGAATGAGCACAAATTCCCCACAGCCACTGATCTGATATATAATCTTCACAGAACAGTGAAAGTTATTACAGCAAACAGACACTAAATCTGAAATGAGACGTTCAAAATGTACATTATTATTACATAATAATAATAATAATAACAATAATAATAATAACTAGATGGGCGGCACAGTGGTCTGCACCTCCACCTCACAGCTAGAAGGTCCTGAGTTCGAGTCCCGGGCTTGGGTGTTTCTGTGTGGAGTGTGCAATTTCTCCCCCGTGTTTACGTGCATTTCATCTGGGTACTTTGTTTTTTTCCCACAGTCCAAACACTTGCCTTTTTGGCAAACTGGCTGTTCCAAATTGCCTCTAGGTGTGAGTGAGTAGGGCAGCACTAGCCTTAACAGTGGTTAAGGCTCTGGCTTACTGATCCAGACGTTGGGGGTTCAAAGCCCCACCGTGCTGCCATTGTTGGGCCCTTGAGCAACGTGCATGATTATAAAGTATAAGGGCGTCTACCAAATGCTGTGTATGTTGTATGTTGTGTGTGTGTGTGTGTGTGTGTGACGGGGGAACTCTGTACTTCTGGTGAACTGTTCAGGGTGTATTCCAGCTTTGCTGTGTCAGCCGAGATGTGCCTCAGCCTCCCCGCAACCCTAGCAAGCGGTTCGGCGGTGATGTAATGGAGTGAGTGGAGTGAGCGATGAGTGTATAACTAGGGGCCCAGATAGGGGTATCACACCAGCATCAGCTACCTACCTACTTATAAACAATTGCCAGCCATTTAGCCGAACTTGTTTCAGACATTGGTCCCAAGTTGGTCCCATATTTTGATGGTGAAATATCAAGCAGTTCTTAAGATATAGGCATGAATAGCCACAAAAAAACCAAACAAAAAAACCCCCCACAAAGTGACATAAGTGAAAACATTACCATGCTAATAAAAAACTTTATTTATAGATAGAAGCCAATTTAGCAGAAGTATTCTTACACTGGGCCATCTGTTCAGGGTACATACATTAAGGGTGTGATTGCCAGGTATCCCCCAACCTTATTATTATTTTTTGTGTGTCCATGCAGTGAGTGAGTGAGTGAGTGAGTGAGTGCTTGCTTTGGGGTGGAAATTGTACTCACACCTGGCAACCCTGACTGTTACAGTCCTCTGACGCAGCATCAGCGAGAAATACAGATAGAGAGAGATAGAGAGAGAAAAAGAGAGAGAGAGAGAGGAGGTTGAGCTGGTGTATGTGGGCCGTCGAATCCTACGAAGTTTATTTCCTAGTTGAATAATTGTTATATATAAAGAGTGATAATCATGGCTGTAGCATTAAAGGAAAGATTTGACAAGTTCCTGCACGAGAAGAACGTCATGACAGACGCGCTGGCGAAGATCGAGGCCAAGACTGGAGTGAAGCGCTCTTACATCGCACTGGGTGAGAGACATAGAGAGAGAGAGAGAGAGAGAGAGAGAGGTCTCAGACCTCTGCGTGTGATTTGTAAAGGAAATGAACAAGCTGTAAGCTGTTGTTAGTCTATAGGCAGATCCTAATTTCTATTTATACTGAGAATAATCTGATGTAAGTGCGCGTTCTGGGGATGGAGATGCTGATGATCAAGATGATGATGATGATGATGGTGTTATTTATTCATCTTTTTTCCTCCTCTGTCTCTTTTCCTCTAGCTGTCATCGGTGTTATTTCTGTGTATCTCGTCATCGGTTATGGCGCTTCCCTGCTCTGTAATCTCATCGGGTTTGTCTATCCTGCCTATGTCTCGTAAGTCCTGATTTCATTCCATTCTAGAACAAAAAACGCCGTCGCTTTGATCTCGAACCGCCGCCGACAGTAACCTGAGACATGGCAGCCACGCTTCCGTGTCTTTGTACCTACAACCCACCCAACGTGCACCAGGGCTGCGTCCCAAACTGGACACTGCAGCCCTAAATAGTGTGTCAACTACTCAGGATGTGCACCATTCAGATCTGACTAGTAGGCCTACAGAAGGGTGTGGTTTGGAAACAAGGCCTTGTTTCCACTTTAAGCATGGTATGGCATGGCATGGCATGGGGTTCCTAAAACTCGCTGATGCAGCTCATATAACCCAGTAAGATAAGATATTATTATACTGTATATTCTGCGCTTTATACAATGCGTTCAGGCTGAGCAGTGAATCATGTACCGTTCGCCCGATGCAGGGTGAGCGGTCTCAGGATCCTGGGTTAAGGGTGGGTGCAGTGCGGCAGTCGGTAGACCCGAGCTCGGGTTACCGTCCACATGGAGTGTTTACATTCTGCCGCCATATCTGTGCAGGTTTCCTCAGGGTTCTCTGGTTTGATCCTTCCTCCCAAGTACACACCGACAGCATTTTGACCTTTGTTCCTAAACGAAGCAACGTCAGGCTCGAACGAAGCTCTGATCAAATGAATTTTGTTTCGATTTTGAAATCGGACCGGCGTCAATATCAGGGCTTTCATTCTAAAGCCGGATTCACACGTTAAGCGAGAAACAACCACGTAAAGTCATTGAACACCAGTGCTGTGAGTGACCACAGGCGAAATTTTCACAATCTACACAAAGTGGGTGGGTCTGGAGTTCAATCAGTCACTTTGCCAAACCGGTTTATCCTATTAAAGTCACAGGAAGGCTGAAGCCTATCTCAGCCAACACTGGGCTAAGATAGTGTACACCCTGAACGGCTCGCTGGACCATCGCAGTATAGACCGTGTACAATAAGTAATTTCGTGTGCAGTTCATCGACTTGCGTATCGCCGGTCGCTTCCTGTGTGAATACGACGTGAATTAAGAAATTAAATTCTGTATTTATTCAACTTATGTTAACCTCCCCTACAAAAGCTTGGATTTTTAAATAGGAAATACACACGCACACACACACACACACACACACGTTAATGTTACATGTTAAAAGTATATTTGATGTATGTTTCCCATGTAAACAACCGAGTGTTGATGGACCGGTTAAAATAATTAAGTTAAATAAATACAGCATTTCATTTATTGGAGTGTTGTTTCAATAAATGAAATAAGTGCTGCTTATTTTTTTACAGTATACAGAAAATTTATTTGGTGATTTGTTAGTAGTTTGTTAACCTTTTTACAGCCATTAAAAATGTTAAAGATTTTTTCAGTGTTTGTTTAATGTTTAAATATTTCGTCCAGGTTTTGATATTGAAAGTCACTGGGCGTAGTTCGGTGGGTTGGC
Source organism: Neosilurus hyrtlii (assembly GCA_028564935.1). Lineage (NCBI taxonomy): Eukaryota > Metazoa > Chordata > Actinopteri > Siluriformes > Plotosidae > Neosilurus > Neosilurus hyrtlii. The sequence goes on along the minus strand of JAOUQZ010000008.1, from coordinate 2,486,928 downwards.
AGCTCTAAACTTCGCTTAGGTGTTAGGTGTGTGTGCATGGTGCGGTCATAGACTGGCGTCATATTCACAGTGCATTCCTTCTAGGTCCACCACATCCCTGACCAATCAAAATGTTTTCTTTTGATGAATAAACAAATTAAAGCTTAAAATCATTTTAAATGCCATAATTTTATTTATTGGGTCTAGAAATTGGTAATAAACTTGTTGCTAAATCTAGGCCAGATTTTCATGGCCTGACATGTAAACCACTGTGAAAGAGATAATTATGAGCAGCTACTTATATCCTGCTGTATTTCTGACATGGCTGGTCTGTTTAGACTAGCAACCTGTTCCGGGTGTACCCCACCTCTCATCCGAAGTCAGCAAGGATTAGTTCTGGTGTCTATACAACCCTGATGGATAAGCGGTAGAGATAATAAATGGATGGATTATACAAATGTTTGTATTGTTTGATAACCTATTAGGAGAACATAGTCTCACAGGCTCACGGCAGTCCGATAAGAGATCAGTGAGAGGAGAGAAATGCAGAAAGAAAGTAGAACTAGAAAAGACAAAAGGGGGAAATAAGTGTAGTGAGGGATGTCCAAAGTCCAGACATTGGATTTAGGGTGGAAGTTCTCTCTCACTCACTTACTAACTCGCCGAACCGCTTAATCGTACTAGGGTTGTGGGGAGGCTGGCTCCTATCTACGTTGACAACAGGCGAAGTAGGGGTGCACCCCGAACAGCTTGCCAGACAATCGCAGGGCCAACAAACACCCATTCACACTCATATTGACACCTAGGGGCAATTTGAACAGCAAATTAGCTTAACGTGCATGTCCTTGGACTGCGGGAGGAAACTGGGGAACCTGGAAGAAACATATGCAAGCACAGGGAGAACGTGCAAGATGCTCACAGAAACACCCTTGTCGAGCCCAGGACACCATGACCTTGCTGTGAAGCGAATGTGCTAACCACTACACCACCGTGCCACCCTTAAACTGTTTCATATTTGGAAAAATACTAATATTATATATTCAGATAACCAAGTTATTAAGATAAATAGACTTTAATAATTTGCCTGCATTGATTCTACTAAATTTTACAATATTGGATATTACTTGTGAAATTAAACTGTAAAAAAAACACTAGTTTTTTAATGTGAAATGGTTTAAGTAAACATTTCTTCCTCTTGGTGTGATTACCTATAATTTGCCACTTTAATTACCTTAATTTGCTTAATAATTTGGAGATTGCTAGTTGATGAGCGAGGTGTGTACATGCCAGATAATTATTAATGTGTAGACAGTGTAATCATGTGCGGTTGGATAAAATTTCAGAGAAGCTTAATTTTTCATCATGAAAAAAAGGTAAAGTGAAAGAAAAAACTTATTAATAATGTATATGCGTATGTCATTCACCTATTTCCAAGTGTAGCGTAACAGGACAGATAATCTTTAGCACTCAGCATGGCGGGCCTTGCTTCCTCCCACTACACAGGAAGACTACTCATGTGTTTTTAATAGTGTGGCAATTGTTGTCACGCAGGCTGTGTTACACCACTCTGTTTCAAAGCTTGGCGCAACATTGAGTTTTGCATTTTCTGGTGAGATTTCTGTGCTAAACCACGGAAGCCTGTTGTGACTCATCCATTACTCACATGGCAAGAGCAATGACTGCTGCTAGTTACTGCCACGTGCTCCACACACCACTCCTTGGTGTCCACCACACTGGAGTTCTCCCTGAAAAGTTCACGCCTTTACCCGCTTTTCATTTCACACACAATCCGTAATTAATGGTTCACATCACAGCAATGCAAATAGACACTGAGATAAATATCTGCTACTAGTCTTCAAATTTGGTAATTTGGAAAACAGCTGTATTACAGAAAATGTGTGACAAAGCCGAGTAAGCCGAAAGCGGTATCTGCCGAATTTTTCAAAAGGGAATATTTGTTGTTATCACTTTGTTTAATGCATTAAAACTAGCTTCACTTTTAGACATTAATTTATTCATTTGCCAAACTGCTTAATCCTATTTAGGGTAGAAGGGAGTCTGGAGCCTATCTCAGCAAACTGGGTGAAGGCAGGGTAGACCATGCACAGTTGTCAGTCACACTCACACCTAGGGGCAATTAGGAATAGCCAATTAGCCTAATGTGCATGTCATAAGATTGTGGGAGGAAACTGTAGTTCCTAGAGGAAACCAACTCATGCACATGCAAACTCCAAACGATCTCTCCGAGCCTGGGACTCCAACCCAGGATCTTCTTGCTGTGAGGCGGACGTGCTGACCGCCATGCCACCGTGTTGCCTGCTTTTAGACATTAAACCTGATATTTCTTTATATCATGGATATAAAAAATCTACACACCCATGTTAAAATGCCAGGTTTATGGGACGTAAAATGAGACAGACAAATTATTTCAGAGCTATTTACACCTTTAATTTGACCTATAACCTATAAAATTGAAAAACAAGATGGAATCGTTAAGATTCTGATGATTTAGGGTTTTAAAAATTTTTATATGTATTTTGATGGACACAGGTGTGCTCCCAGCACTGGATTGATTAGTTGCAGAGCTTGAAAGCTATGTAGCAATGTCTCTTTAAACTCTGTTCAGAATTCTGGAAGTGCTATACAGAAACATAATTGAAAACAAGAAGAAGAAAATTAGATTTTTATGTTTTTTAAAGCGTGATAATGACCTGCTCAAGTGACCATGACAAACTGTGAGTGTCTATTGTTTTAGTTCAGACATTATTGGAATAATGTTTTTTTTTAAATCTCAGGATAGTGGACCAATCAGATTGTGTCATTCCTGTGTAGTATATAATAGTAGGAAATTCAGAATTAACCACATTAATCACATGCAAACTCAAGTTAAATAATCATTCAATATATAATCAAATATACTTAAATAATCATCAGTGCACACCTGCCATCAAGTAAAGTGACTCTGATTAATAGCAAATAAAGTTTAGCTGTTCTAGTAGGATTTTTGTGACATTAACTTATTTGTGTCTTAATCCCTGTCCACATCTAGTTTGATTCTGAAGAGCTCTGGAGATATCGGTCTGGTGAAGACTTGTTTCCGTCTACATTTGAAACAGCAGAATTAATTATTAGATCGCTCGTTAAATTGGTGCGGTCACAGTACTAAACCTGGACCTGAATGGATTACCACTAGAAGCAAAACATTGCATTTGTGAGAAGGTATCATAGCAACAGCGGCCGGCCATCCCATGTTAGTTTTTTCTCCATGTTACTGGTCAGATACTTTGAGTAAATGAAGAGAAGAAAGAAAGACAAGACTGCAACAAGCGCAAAGCAACCATATGTGTTTGTGTGCTATTGTGCTAATCAAGAGTATAAACCACATGACCAAAAATATGTGGGCATCGGAATACCAAACCCACATGTGGCCCTCGCCATAATAAAAAAAAAAATTCAATTTAACCACCAGTAAACAACAAAGTATCTATTCTAGAAATACCGCTTATTAGATTTAACAGAGATCCAAATATGGCCATCACAATTCATTAGGTCTACTCATATTGTTATAAGATGGCATACCTCAGCAGCCCACATACTGATCTGGTCAACTACACGTCAAGACATACCTGAAGTGCTGTTGTTATCCATCACCTGGCATGATGAATTTGTCGCAAAGGTCTATGGCGTGAGTGCACTTTTATCCACGTGGTTTAGCATGCCTTTCACCAACATAATAAAGACTAATAAGTCTTGCTGGCTGTTTTCACAATTTACACATGCACTTACTCAATATGTTTGCCAAAACCACCTCAGGAACAGGTCTTGGTAGAGCTGGTTTTAAATTGGTTTTGAGCGTGATGTGGAGATTTATTCAGATCATTTCGAACTATGATTCACAAAAGACCTTACAAAGCAACAAAGAAATCTCATTGTTGAAGGGTATCAATAATGAGAAAGATACAAAAGAATTTCCAAGGCATTAGATATGGAACGATATGAAAGTCATCAACAGTGGAGAAAATAAGACACAATTTATAGATCTGTACATTTCTCTAAAACTAATAAATAGACAAGAAAACTGGTCCGGGAGGCTTTCAAGTGCCCTAAAGCAGCATTAATAAAGCTGCAGGAATTTTAGGCAAGGACTGGCTATTTTCTACCTGTCTGATGACACCAAGTGTGAACTTTTCGTCCGTAATTCCTAAAAAAAAAAACAAAAAAAAACAAAAAAAACAACCAAAAGGAGCCAGAACCCATGATAAAGAATGCTGATGGCAGCATCATGCTTTGGGGCTATTTTTCTTCCTCCAGATTTGGGGCTTTAGTCAAATTTGAGGAAATTATGAGCAGTTCCAAATAACAATTTTGACCTAAAACCTTCAAGCCTCTGCTAAAAAGAATTTGACCTTTCAGCATGACATCAACCCAAAGCATTCCTCCAAATCGACAAAAGAATGAGCCCAGACCTGACTCTAATCGAAAATCTGAGTGGGACCTGAAGAGGGCTGTACACAGGAGATAGACTCATAATCCGACAGATTGAGAACAGTTTTGCAAGTAAGAGTGGGAAAAGATTGCCAAGTCAAGATGTGTCATCCTGATAAACTCCTACCCAAGAACACTGTCATACTGTCATGGTTTATTATTTTATTCTGCCATAAAAATAAAAGGCGCTTCATCACAGTATTAGTATAAGGGTGTGTATATTTTTGCAACCAATTTTATTTTATTTTTGTACAATACAAAAACTTGGCCTTTTCACAAGGCTGTGTAAGCTTTTTTATCGACTGTAGCTCTGAAACACTTTCATTTTTTGCCATAAAGGGATATTGTACATGTGTACAAAGTAGTCATAACGTGAAACATGGTGGTGGTATGTGTGTGTGGTGCGGCATTATTAATGTAGCTTTAATACACAAACCCTTTTACCTGTTTGCAGAATCAAAGCCATTGAAAGTGCTGACAAAGAAGACGACACAAAATGGCTCACCTACTGGGTCGTGTATGGTGTATTTAGTGTGGCTGAGTTCTTTGCTGATATCTTCCTGTCCTGGTTCCCATTCTATTACATAGGAAAGGTAAGCGTGTGCTTGTATGCATGTGTGTACACACACACACACACACACACATATATATATATATATATATATATACTTGATCTGCTTGTATACTGTCTTTGAGATGTCAGAAGTCACAGTTCTGTTTGTCAATACTGGAGTAAAGGTTGGGACAAGAGAAATGTTTGTTCAGGTTTTGTCCTCATGATGACTAATAGGACTGATAGCCCTACCCTGTAATAGTACATTCATCAGTCAGTGTGAGGATGTTGAAATGAGAGCATATAGAACGGGGACTCTTGGAAAACAAAACCAGATTATTTAAACTGTGAGTTATAAAACGCTGCTACAGAGATGATATGTTCATTATGTACAATAGGGCTTCTGTCTCCAGTGTTTTACAAAATCCCCAGGCAATACATGATGATGATCTCAGATATTTTCAAACCCATGTCCTAATTATCCAAAGGTTTTGTGGGTTACTGAAACCATTTCAGCTAATTTCTTTTTTAATTATTATTGTTTTTTTGTAGGGAGAGTCCTTTCTCTGCTAAACACGTCTTGTTCGGTGTAATTAAACCCCGCCACTTAAACTGTTGTCTGTGAGGTCATGTGCTTCAGTTTAAAGTAGTAATGTTTTGGTTTTTTTTGCTTGCTGTCTCAGTGCGCTTTCCTGGTGTGGTGCATGGCTCCAACCCCCTCTAACGGCTCCATGCAAATCTACACACGCATCATTCGACCTTTCTTCCTAAAGAACGAGAGCAAGATTGACACTGTAATGAAGGACATCAAAGACAAAGCATCTGAGGCTGCAGATAAATTTAAAGACGAGGGTAATGATCCAAAATATATATATATATTTCTAGCCATGCTGTGTTCTGCTTTTTGAATTTTTTTAAAGAAATTGAATGATCCATAATGTGCATAGGTTTCTCATGAGGGATTACACTTACCTACCGCCTTTGTTGTTTGATGTTACCTGCCCTTATAGGGGTAATACGTACTGCTTCTTGTGTCACCTCTGTATTAAATGAAAAATTGTGCAACACTTAGCACATGAACAAACATGTCACATCAGTGATTTTATCACTGCATTTCCTAAGGACATCATTTCCTTTTCTCTGAATACCTAATCCAGTCAATCAGGTTTGGTCCCTGGTCTTAGTCAAATGTCAGGAGTAAAAATCACGACTGTTCTGATAATTTGGGGTTTAGTGTATTTTGTGTTCAGCTCTAAATCCATAATAGGAACCATCATATTTGCAGGAAATCCTAAGGATTTAAAGTTTGGATTTAAAATCTGCTAGAAACCAGAGCAGTGGGTGTATCCCAAAAACAGCTGACTGATAAAGGAACACTTACCTTATCTTATCTTATCTTACTGTTCATGCTAACAAGTACAAGTTATGAGAGATGAAGCAAGGCAACAGACTAGAGTGGAACAGAGTCACTAGACAGCATAATTGTGGATTATTTGAGGGTTTCAGAATAATAAATGTTATCATCATTGCCATCATTTGCCGAACCGCTTAATCCTACTAGGGTGACAGGGAGGCTGGCGCCTGTCTCAATCCACACTGGGCGAAGGTGGTGTACACCATGAACAGCTCGCCAGACCGTTGCAGGGCCAACACACATCCACACCTGGGGGCAATTTAGAGCAGTCAGTTAGAAAATGTGCATGTCTTTGGATTGTGGGAGAAAACTGGAGTATGCAGAGAAAACCCACACAAGCATGGGAAGAACATGCAAATTCATCATTCCACAAAAGCCACCATGCCACTTCGAATGCTAAAATCAGGATGCTTATCCTACAACAGGTTCATAGTTTGCATTGGTAATTTAGCGCGTAGCAATTTGCTGTACACAATTAATGCATGTTCCTGCACTTTCATGCAATTATCCAATCAGAAAATCTCCTGGCTGTAGGTTAATGCAGATAAAATTTCAAGAGCTTCAGATAAAGTTCATCAATCAAAGGAAAAAATTTGATCTTAGTGACTTTCCCACCCTTATTTTTGACGTGAACATTAACTAAAGACCTGTGGCTGCGTGATTTTTACTGCTGCCACCTGATCGGCTGATGGGATGAAGTGCATAAATAAAGAGCTGTCTAGGTGCTTCTATGAAACTGGCTGGTGAATGCAGGTTTTTTGCATCCTTATTAGCCTAGCGCAAACTCGTTTTTAACCAGTTTTAGTAAGCAAACTGGCTTTCCCCCATAGACCCTCCTGATACATTATCTGTGTGCAATAACCTGTGTTAATTTTCTTTCACACTGTCACTCACTCACTCTCACTCAGTTGTCGAACCGTTTAATCCTGCTAGGTTCATGGGGGAAAGCCAGTTTACTATCTCAGCTGACACTGGGCAAAGGCAGGGTACACCATGGATAGCTCGCCAAACCATTGCAAGGCCAACACACACACACCCCACTCTCACCACACTCACATCCACAACCAAGAGGCAATCTGGAACAGCCTATTCACCTAATTTGCATGTCTTTGGACTGTGGGAGGAAACTGGAGCACCCAGAGGAAACCCATGCAAGCATGAGAACATTCAAACTCCACAAAGAAACCTTTTTGCTGTGATGCAGACTTGCTAACCAATACACCGCCATACAGCTCCATGCTGTGACTGTATTCTTTTAATATAGTATTCTGATATTTTCACTCTTGAGGTCCAAGTTTCAGGTTTAATGGAATTTCCGGTATGTTTACCTTTGACAAGTCTCTTCCAAGCCAGCCTTAATTATCACTACAATAAGCAAACATTTCTTCCAAGTATAATTACCTTTCTACCTTTGCTTACGACAAAATATTTAATTACTTTACATATTACACAGTTTCCTCAGGGATCATTAAAGGATTCTGATTCTGATTTGAGACGTATTTTTCCCCGAATAGATTGATACAAACCTGTAAATCTCATTGTCTATTCGATGTGTCCACAAAACATGAATGAATCTATATTGTGAGATTTACTCTATCTGTATGTGGTATTAATCACTTGTTATTTTTTTCCTCATAGCCAAGAAAGCTACTGCTAACATCATATTTGAGGAGAAAAAGAGCTCCTAAGCAGCTGTGGGGGAGACACCACACCGATATGCACTATTGGTACACGTCCCCAAGGACGATCACGGGCCTGAATAAACTTTGCCTTTATTTTTTGTGTGTATCTTTGTAAACAACTGGAATATTCCTACTGGTTTTGCCCACTTGTTCTCTCTCTACAAATAGCAGTGCCTGCAAGAGTATTCTGTATAAATATATGTTTTAACATAATACCTTCCGAGTACCAGTGATCCAATGCTCGACTGCTGTGCTTCACTCCCAGTAAAAGAAAGTCTTATCACCTCTCATCCAACCTTGTTGTTTTTGACTGTTGAAGAGGGTACTTAATTTTGGGGCCGTCTGTAGTAGTAGCAATTTGGCTGCATTTTACACTACTGTACATACACTATAAACAAACTACAGACAAGACTTTCCTGCATGAAAACGTGATAACAGATTATTATAAGCCATTACTAACTTTTCAATTTAAATTTGTTCGATTGAGTTTATTTATTTATTTATTTATGTTCATTAACCATCCTAGACAGAATTACACCCTGGACAGGATGCCAGGTCATCACATGGTGTCACACGCTTCTTCATTCTCACCACACATTCAAAACCAACTACAGGAAGAAGAAAACTGCAGTCTAAGCATGTGGGATCACCGAAAACACCAGTGTACTACACTGATTGCAAACATTTAATTAAAATACATTTAAAAATATATATATTTTCCCTAGTTTGTCTAGTACCTTTAAATAAGTCTTAGTATTTACCCTTTTTAAAATTATGCATATAATAGAAGCATTTCATATTTTTTGTTTATAAGTATCCACATTTGCCCAATGTATTACATAGACATTTTAAATAAATAAATAAATAAAAATAAGAAAGATAATGATGACGATGAAGATGATGATCTTTTTTTGTGAAACATTTCCTGCCAAAACATTTCTGACAGTAAATGTTATGCAGAGATCCTATCAGTATCAGGTTTTACATTCTGTTCAGATGTTTTCAGAAAGAAGAAATTGGTTTGACCTGATGTATTAGCTCACTTTTAGAAAGTGTCACCTATCCAAACTAAATCATCCTTATCATGTCATTCAATCATTTGCCAAACCACTTAATCCTACTAGATCACTTTTAAGAAACAAAAACATGAAATCTGCTGGGTGGGTTTTATTGCAAATATAGCAGTCAACTGTGATAAAATCCACAGGAACTGGCTGATCGTACAACATTGTAATTAAATCTGAAACCAGTTCATTTGTTATGGAACCACACAAATTATACTTTTGTTTAAGGAAGGGCATTTGCTAACAACAAATATTACATTTATTTCATTTATTAACGTTAACTACTATTTATAGTATTTCTTTAAATGGAGAAATATTTAACTTCATTATTTTTGAACACATCTTTATTACCTTTCGTGTGAGCTACGCAGAACGTGGAACGCGGTGAACTGATTTAGCCCCTGATGAGCTGAATCATGTTTAGATAATTAGAAGTTCGACGTCGTCTCCAAGTTAGACAGCATGCGTGCGTCTGAAGACTTGGAAGAGATACATTTTAATTTTGATTTTGTTCACTAATGACATAGTAACTAATGTCATGACAGTAGTAATGCTATTAGTAGTATTAGCATTAACACGTCATTCAGGTAACGTAACGTAACCTAACATTATGCCCTGTTATACAATAATTGTTATTTTAACTGAAGTGCTGTTACCAATTTTGCATAGTTTTCCCACCAAAAGTAAAATCTGAGGGTCGCATGTGACTTTATATAGCTATTGCGGTTAGTTCCATGTGAAAGGTCAGTGGACGCGTGTTCGCTCCACCAGTCATTTTACAAAATTTGTTTGCATGCAACTCAGACTTTTGTACATTAATGTATAGAGTAAATAATAATTAGTGGGAAATGTTACAAAATTTTTTTTCCTTTTTATTTATTTCTGCCTCATTATACTAATAAGGAGGGGAGGGGTGACTCAAGGAATCAAGTCCCCCTAGTGGTTGGTATTATAATAGCACTTTAGGATATAGGCCGTCGCTCCGTGACGTCATCACTGTGCGCGGTTTGTTTACACTTTACTAGACTACACCACACAAACATGGAAAAAGTGGTCGTGTTAAGTTTGTTCCTGTGTCTAATCGGACGTTTGGTGAACCAGTTTATATCAACAGAAATCAGACTCATCAGAAAAAGGAGATTAAGGATGAGAGACTTGATTTTAAATACACACAGCAGGTTACGGCGCCAAAGACGAAGACAAAGGCAGGTGAGGGTCTTAGGTACCTACTTATGAACCCATGTGAGCTCTTCTGGTGCAAACCTAACATAAATACCCAGATTCCTGAGAATTCTTTTCAACAAATACAGGCGAGGCTATGATTAAACCTCGTGTGAGTTACTTTTACAGCGAATAACCAAGAAACTAAAGGATCAGAGAGTAAATCTTGAGCACCAAACAGGTTAAATGTGTCCACAGTGAAGTATTTTTGATCTGCTTGATTGGATGGGGTAGTTTAGGGGTTATCTGCCTCGCTGACGTCACTGGAGGGCTTCAGGGGGGAATCTGCAAAAGCATTAACCCAAAAAGTTAAAAAAATTATTTCAGACATAAATGACAGCAGTGAGAATTTTCTGTAAGATCTGAAAAACAAAAGTGCAGAGCTTGACATTTTCTTATCCAGCTACACCGAGCGTCAAGTTTCTGAGAATCCAGAGTCGACAGTACAGAATGTGTTCTGGTTATATGACTGTCTGTATGACTGCGTTACCCCAACCCAAAAAACAGAGGCTCATACACCACCGCCCAGAATAAACACAGATAGGCTGGCAGACTTACAGGTAAATAAACCTTCTTGAAACGAACGCTCCTATTTCATCAGATTGACAAAACATGAGATGCACACCCTGTACAGTTTACCAGACCATCGCAGGTGTGTGTGTATGTGCATGCCAACACACACACCTACACACACACAGCTATTTACACTCGCACCCAGGAGCAATTTGGAACAGCCAGTTAGAATAAATGTGCACTCGACTGTGGGAGGAAACCAGAGTACTTGAGAAAACCCACACAAGCACAGGGAGAACATGCAAACTCCATACAGAAATGCAAGCCCATGACTTGAACCCGGAACCTTCAGGACCTGCTTTGAGTGTGCTCAGCAGTGCATAATTCTGTATAATATATAAGACAAAAAAGCAGGATGGTACTGATGATGGTTTTTCCCTTGAAAGGTGGAACCTGATCTGTTTGAGCGTACAGGTAAGAAGTTGAGAGAGCTGGACTGACTAAAGGTCTGCTCTACCACTCTCTTTAAGTTGAGATGAATCAGGGCCTAAATTCCACTTGTATTCCTATCAGAACAAATGCCTAGTCAAATGTCACTGTGTTTAATGTAAAGAATTGTTAACCAACGTGAAAACAGACTATTCGTTTGCCAGGGAGCAACTTCAAGGGAAGGCTAGAGCCTGTCTCAGCCGAAACTGTCTGATGGCAGGTTACACCCCTGAACAGCTCATCAGTACAACATACAACCACACTCACACCTAGGGGCAATTTGAGACAACCAGGTAGCCTAATGTCCATGTATTTGAACTATGGGAGATAACCGGAGTACATGGAGAACACCCATGTGAAATGTCATTGCCAAGGCCTGGGACTTTGAACCCAGGACCTTATTGCTGCAAGCGAGTGAGTGTACTAACCACCACACCACCGTGCCGCCCTAAAAACAACAAATGTTAACAAAACTAATGGAAAGACTCAGAATTTAATTATAAAATAAACCTTGAATGCCAAAGAAGATAAAAGGTAAATGAAAATAGTTAATAGTGTTCAAGTTGGATTTTTTAAGTTATTTGAATTTTTTTCTTTTAGTGTCGTGTTTATTAGTGAATAGAACCCTGCATGACTTGTGTTTCAGATCCAGCTCTATTACCAGTTACGTCGAAGACCGCCTTCTGTTTGGGTTCATGAAAGAGCAAATGATTGGTGGACTGTTGTAGTTCCTAACTTCACAGATGAGCAGTGGAATCAGAATTTCAGAATGTCTGAAGACACATTCCTGTACCTTTGCCATAGGTTGCAAACAGCGATGGAGAAGCGGGACACCAACTTTCGTCTGTGTGTGCCTATAAAAAAACGGGTAGCCATAGCTCTATGGAAGCTGACCACCAACAGTGAGTTAAGACTCGTTTCGCATTTGTTTGGCGTCGGTGTTACTACAGTATGGCGATGCGTTCGGGAATTCTGCACAGCGGTTAATGAAGTCCTGCTGCCAGAACTGATACCATTCCCAAATGATGATATGCTTATGGAAATGGCTGTGAACTTTGAACAGAGATATGGACTTCCACAATGTGTTGGAGTTATCGCTGGGTCACATATCCCAAATGTGCCTACGGAGTACCACGCCGAGTATTTTAACCACATGGGCTGGCATTCTATCATACTGCAGGGAGTTGTAGATGCAAGTGGGCTTTTCTGGCATGTGTTTGCAGGAAGTCCTGGCAGTATGCATGATGCCACAGTTCTGCATGTGTCAGGGCTGTGGGATCTTATAGGACAAGGACTATTTCCAAACCATACCAAAAATATCGCTGGGCATGATGTTGGCTACTACCTTCTCGGTAATGCCGCATTTCCATTGCAGAGTTGGCTCATGAAACCATTCTCAGAGAATGAACAGCTGACAGTGGAACAGATAATGTATAACCAGAAAATCTGCCGAGCAAGTTACGTGGCTGAAAAGGCATTCAGTCGGCTGAAGGGACGATGGAGATGCCTTCTTAAACGCAATGACAGCCACATAGACCTTGTAAAGACAATAGTGCTCACTTGTTGTGTCCTCCACAACTTGTGCGAAATTCACAGTGAACAGTACAATGAGGAATGGGACCCTCCTGCTGCGGGAGACCAGATTTTAGTGGCACTTTCTCCAGAGGAAGATGCTGAGGGTGCAGCTGTGGGTGTCCGAAATGCCTTGGTGCATTATATGAACATTGACAATTGCACTTCATCCTTGCCTGACTAAGGCACATAAAGGAAAGCTGTTTCTAGATTTGTATCTATTACATAGATATCTGAATACCAAAGAACTAACAGACTGACATTCTTATTCATGACTTGATTCAGAATTTGATTCTCAGAGAATTTATACAAAACTTGAATTAAAAATAAGACTGAAAGATGATTTTATTTATGTATAATAAACAATACAAAACAATGTGCATTTTTATCTGTATACCGCTTAATAAATTAAAAAATGCTACATTTTAAACAAAACTTACTATAGTTTCACCGTATCTTAAAAAAATAAAGAAATATAATAAAAAATTATCCAAAAAAACCCTAAAAGTCTCTGACCTGAGGACTTTAAAATGATTGACTGAAACATAATGAGCTCCACAGCAGAAATAGAGATCCAAGTCAGCTAAAATGACTGTTTTCCGCCTTCTTTTTCTTACACAACATAGTTCAGACACATTTGGGTGGTAGTGGTTGAAAGCTTCCAAAGAGCATTTTGTTTTTTTACCAAAATGAATATTCATTTCTCATCCGCTTATTCCTAATTAGGGTTGCTAACTGACACTGACTCTGGGCGACAGCTCGCCAGGCCATCGCAGGGCCATCAGTCACACAACCATTCACACTCACACCTAGGGGTGATTTGGAACAGC
>JAOUQZ010000008.1:2445961-2463187 GCA_028564935.1 Neosilurus hyrtlii | reverse complement strand
TTTAATTTTACTATGTAAAGCTGCTTTGTGACAATGTCAATTGTAAAAAGCGCTACACAAATAAAACTGACTTGACACCACAATTCACCTCAGTTTTATACGATGAGAAGTCAGATGTTCTGGCCAAATGCAAAAATTAAATGTGCTTTTATAATGAAAGGCGGCTATTCTCCAACTAACTGAGGAGCACACACACTTCCGTTTCACCAAAGGCTATTGGTGGTTGGTTTTCTTTAGGAATAAACATTTTCACCTAGATGGTCTGCAACATCAAGCTATTAAAATCTGTCTAGTCTAAAAGGAGTCAAATATCAATTCAAATCAATTCAAATAAAAAAAAGCTCTGCTACTTGGCAAGAACAATGTATAATTCACATTTCAATCTAATGTTAACTGAACCCAATCACTCTATACCTGGGGTAGGGTTAAAGTAGACAAGTTCTCCACAGGCTGGATTTGTAGTCTAGCTCAACTGGGCTTGCCCATTATTGTCAATAAAGCTGAAATAACTAAAGCACTATTGCCAGCTGTGACAACAATTTAAGCTCCAGATTCAATTTGTATGTAAAAACACACTTTGATCTCAGGACTGACTTTTTGAAATGATATACCATGAATATGTATGAGTTTACAATGAGAATCTTTTAAAATAATGTTCATGTTTAAATGTACAGAAAACTGTGGCTTTAAAACTAAATAGAGAACTGGTCACACAAACTGCAATTAAAAAAAAGGAAAAAAAAGAAAGGGACAGTGTTGAGATTATGTCAGAAAGAAATAGAATTCTCACCATGCCCATTTGCCTCTGGGCCTCCTTTCTGGCAAGGTCCTTGCTGAGTAATTTGATGAGGTAGTCGGCTCGTGTCTGGAGCTGTTTGGCTTGTGGCTTCTTATCAGGGTCGTCAGGTAAAAGCTGTTTAATCCAGCAACAATTTAAGAGTTTAAACTTAATTTAAGAATATAGATTTTAATTTAACATGATTAGGAATTCTATAAAATTAGAGGCCAAACACTATTTTTGCACCTTGTGGGTGAGATTAAGGTCTGGGTCCATCTTAATCATTTCCCAGCTCCCATAGCCATACTCATAAATTCCAATAAGAAGGCTGGAGTCATCCTCCTTACCCCACTCAACATCAAAATGAGCTGCCTTTGCATGGCATGGAAGCATGTATCTGCACAAACAAAACTTTGTTTAATCACATATCACAAAAATAAATAAAACTGCAACAATTCAAAGATGCAATCATGGGCAGATTTAGTAACAATATTTTATAAACAATAACAAAGAGAACACTAAGGTACCTCTTCCTATCCTCTGGGTCAGCAGGAATGGCTTTGTGCAAAGGGGCCAGTTCCTCCTCATGCGAGATTACTAGCTTAGCATTGACTTGAACACCTGAAATCCTAAATGTGGGTCCCTTGACCTTCCCTCGCCTGCCTCCTGCAAAAACAAAACAATCAGTTATAGATTACAATCATTACTACAGGAAATAAATTAATCGTTTTTTAATGATGTCACTAAATGGCCATTAAAATGCACATAATGTATAGACCTGAGGTTTTTTCTGGTCCACATGGATTTTCCCTCAGGGTTTTTAGACAGCCATTGTGTACCGTCTCTGCTAGCCGTCTCAGGTCATGCTCCGATTTATCTACCAGCTCAGCATCCCGGGCAATAGCATCCAGCCTGTTAGATAAATTCAGTGAGGGCAAGGGAAAAGATGTGGTAGCAACTGTGCTGGATATTTATTTAAAAAAGAAAATTACCTTTCCAATGGTCCGCCAAATTTCTTGTAACTCTTGATAAACCTGTTCGGGAGAGGGGTGGGGGGTGTCAAGAAAGCAGTTTTAAATAGCTTCCTCTAGAGGTTGAGACTATACAACACTGAGTGACTTTTACCTCCGTATTTCAGCATCACTGAAACCCTTGATGTTCTCTCGAGGAATAGTTCGTGGTCTGCCTCGTTTCTTGGGTCTCTTTCGGTCTGAGGCAGAGTCACTGTCAGAGCCAGAATATCTTCTATTCCGGCTCCGCCTGCCCTCGTTACCATTAAAGCTTATCTAAAATCAAGTAAATCATTATAATAACAAAACATCAGCATTTTATTACATTTTGCATAAAAAAATTTTCATATGAAATATTAAAATCTTATTAAAAAGTGAAAAATGGCTTTGGTATGGAAATTTAAAGTTTCGAAATAACTTTCTTTAATACATTATTTGTCTAGTTGAGTGTTTTTTTTTGTTTGATGCTTTTAGCCAAACAAAGCAAAGGCATTTAAATTGTTATTGTCCAAGTACAATACTATCAAAACCACATGAAGTGGGATTTAACACCCCTTCAATAAAGTCACCTGCATGGGACAGGTATTTCACAGAGATTAAATGAAAGTCACATTTACATTAACCTTTTCTACTAGTTAACGCATCTGTATAATATTTACACACTATATTTGGACGTAATTAAAAAGTAATGAATGAGTCACACATGAACTAAATCGCCCCTGTTGACAGAGATATAACTCAATACATAGAAATCACCTTATACTGTACCCACATTCACTAGAGTAGAAGTAATATAGTTTTGGTAATCTAACCTGTTTTGCACAGTTCCTCATCCGGGGCAGCATGTAGATCTCTGCAAGCTCTTTCTGCCTTTCCTCTTCTTCCATTCTCCTCCGCTGCTCTTCAGGTATGATTGAATCCCAGCTCCTTTGGTTGCCATCTGCATCCATATCTTCGTCTTCCATCATGGAGAAGTTTGCCACCTGGAGGAACAAAATAGAACTGATTTAAAAGACAGCGATGCCTCCTCTACACTACAGAACATTCGGTGGATAGTAAAAGTCCTGCCACAACAGACCATGTTTAAAATGTACAGACCTTGAACTGTGACAGAAGTTCTTCTCCAACAGTAGATGGACCAGGATCATTTTCCCTGGTCTCTGCTCTCTTCAGAATCTCATCAATATCCATCTCCTACAAACACAGTTTGTTTTTTCAAATATGCATCACCCTCATTTCAGTTTAGTCCAAACAGTTTTATGGTTTACATGCCATTGCAAGTCGTCATACCTGGGGCTCCTGTTCTTCTCCTTCTGGCTCCTTAAAAAGTTCCTCCGCACCAAACTTTAAAATAGCAGACAGTTCCTCTTTGTTGAAAGGGGTAGAACTGCTAAATAATAAAAGACATTACAGTGATGAACACGGTTACAGATAAGAATCCCTGACTCCTGATCCCATGAAATATGAGGTAGTGAAGTTACCTGGAAGGAGCAGCACCAGTATGAAGGACTGTTTTCCCTGTAGTGTCCATCCTCTGAATAACAAGGTGATCCAGCACCATCTTCTTCTTGGCTCTCTCAATGATGTCTTCTTCCACAGATCCCTTAGTCACCAAACGATAAATATTCACCTGAAAATTTCAAGAAATACAACATATTTTACGACACTGCAAAATATAACAGAAGACACACTGGTGAATCAAAATAAAATGTTATGTATATTAATTTGATTGTAAAAGCCTTATTATTTAAAAGAAAATAATTTTATATGCAATTATATACAATAAACCTGTTTTGAACAGAGTAATTCTTAAAAGTGTTATGGCCTAGAAAAAGCAGCATGTTGTTTACCTGTCTCTTCTGTCCTATCCTATGAGCTCTGGCCTGAGCCTGCAGGTCATTCTGGGGGTTCCAGTCAGAGTCAAAAATTACCACGGTATCTGCTGAAGCCAAGTTAATGCCCAAGCCACCTGCTCGTGTGGACAATAGGAAACAAAAGTCCTAGAGGAAAAAAACAAAACAAAAAAGAGGTTTGTGTCCAGTTTTACAGCACAACACCGCTACACATTGTTTAAAAAGCATATGATTTACTCAAGTACCTCAGAACCTTCTGCATTGAAATGATCCAATGCCTGCTTCCTCATCTCGCCTTTGATGGAACCATCCAACCGCTGCCAAAAAAAAAAAAGTGGGGGGAGCCATAATGTACCAAAACATATCAGTGACCGTAAACACTACTTCTGGAGCACAAAATCGAATCAAGCAAGAGTACTCTGGTTACCTGGAATAGGAACTGGCGGCTCTTCAGGTACTCTGCTAGGATGTCCAGCATCCGGACCATCTGGGAAAAGATAAGCACACGGTGGCCACGCTCCTTCAGTCGCACCAGGAGCTTGTCCAAAAGTACCAGCTTCCCGCTACTACGGATAAGGTGCTGCACAAGACAGAATTTTTTTTTCTTCTTCACATTTGACAAAGATATTTTACAATACTGAATATACATTGTGTGGTGATATTCTTTTACTAAAAATTAATCTTCATAATGGAATTATTGAGAACACATCATTGTCAGACATCATTGATCTAAAAGATGTCAGCAAATGGGATGAAACGGAAGAGGCTGCACTAGATTTCACTAGTTTGTTAGACAAACCTGCAAGGCCTCTGTTTTGTTGTGGAACTCATTGTCCTCTGGCGGTTTGATGAGGTAGCAGTGGTTACAGCACTTCTTCAGCTCCATCATGATGTTGAGGAAACCAGATGTGCTTCCTTTCGTGCCTTTGCTGAGTGCCTTATAGTTTCTTGTCAAGATCCATCTGTAATAAAGGAAACAATCTATTAAGTCAACCATCAAGTAAATCACTAAACATTCTGTGCTAGTGTGCAAGAGAAAATGTTTGCCAAAACTAGTGAATGCTAAAAATATTTAATTGCTTTATGCTTAAAAAATGCAGCCAGTCAAAAGGTGCGTTTGATGCTCTTTCATACTTGTAGTATTGTTTTTGGATGGCACTCATCTCCACCCTAAGGATCTGCTCCACCTTGGCAGGTAGTGACTTCTCCACATCCTTCTTAACTCGCCGGAGCAGAAAAGGCTCCAGCTCCTTGTGCAAGCTAGTGTAACCCGAGTCCCTTCCTTTACCATGCTCTTCCTCAAACCGCTCCCATGAGTGAAACCTGACAATCAAATCCCCCAATTAAATGTTAGTGCTACTGTAAAACCAAATTAGGCCCAACAAAAAAAATTTACATTTTACAACTAAAAAGCAAATGCCCATGTTGTGGTATGTAATGAACTCGTACTTCTCTGGCATGATGAAGTGGAGGAGTGACCACAGTTCTTTGAGGGAATTCTGCAGAGGTGTTCCAGTAATAAGGAGCCGGTGGTTGGACTTGAAGTCAATCATGGTCTTATATAACAGGGAATCATCATTCTTCAACCTGTGAGCCTCATCCACACCAATGACAGCCCAGCTCACGTTCCCTAGGAATGACTAGAGGAACAGACAACAGACATTTAAAATGTTATGTTTATAATTGCTCAGCGTTGAAATGAAGGACAATGAGTCAAATCCATAATTAAAAAAATTTGAAATTTACATGACACAGACAAAATAACCTTAGAATCTATGACTCATAAAAATTATTTTCATGTCATACCTTATCTTTCAAGAGAATTTCATACGTAGTGAGAAGGATGTTGAGCTTAAGTCTCTTGTTGTGGACATGCATCCACTCATGTGTTCTGATCTACAAAAAACAGTTTAACACACTCTTTCAAACACAATGTACCATTTAAAATGACTTGAAATTTCCAAGCAACGTAAATAAATAAATAAAAACAAGCAGCATGCATAAGAATGGAACGCACATGTTCTGAAACGATATCCAGTCTAATTTTTGATAAACAATCTGGTTCTTCATGCCATTTAGTAACTGTATCTTACCATGTTCCTACTGCTGATATCACCCAGATAGACGACCACATTCATCTGTGGGGCCCAGAGATGGATTTCCCTCTGCCAGGAGGTGAGTGTGGACAAGGGCACCACTAACAGGAAAGGTCCGTAAAGCTGGTGCTCATGGAACAGGTAGTTTAGAAAGGAGATGGTCTGAATAGTTTTCCCAAGGCCCATCTCATCTGCAAGAATACAGCTGTTCCCTCTGACAGAAGAACAAGATAATTGACAAACATGACTCAAACCCAGAAAAAGACAGCCTGTACATGACACAATTCTCCCACACTGGAAAACTGAAAACAATTTGCATTCGAGTCTTTCTCCTTAAGCAAACACTATAGCTATGGGACAATCAGTGCTATTTACCATTACAAGATCTTTTTGCACAAGGCAGGATGATAATCAGGAAAGACAAACCTGATCAATCAGATCATATTTTTACCTATTTACTCAAATAGTAATTAATACATAAACTCTGAATATCTTAGTTATCACTGTAACAAAACAATTAAATGTACAGTTGAACATACTTGCACCAGGAATGGGCCATCCAGTTTAAGCCGTGCAGCTGGTAATCTCGAAGTTCAAGTCCTTCCCCGCCAACGTAATGAGGCTGTTTCTTCATAGGCACAAACCGCGGCCTCAGCTTTAAAACCTGAAAAGAGTGTGCATTCCTTCACTGCATGGTGGACATTAAATAAGTCTGCAGTGCAAATATTTATTATATTTTTATTGGGTTTCCTTTAGAGCACAATAGTCTTTAGTCTGTTACCTTGCAGTCCCTGAAGGGGATAGTTTTGGACTGGTTTCGACTCATGTAGGCATCTATACACTTCTGGAACTTTCTAGCGATGAGTGCCCCGTCTTCCCAGCTGCATTCTGAATATGGAAGCCCTTGCCATTTGCATAAGTAGTCTGGGTAGCCTGCTGCTGATTTTTGATTTGAATGGCCTTACAAAATTAACAATGAACGTATTAATATATAGTTAGGCAGAGATCAAAGTAGTATATAAATACTCCAGTGAACAAAGGAAGAGGTCATGTGCCTGCTTACCAATAATTCTCTCCACAAGCTGATACTGTGAATGCAGGTCATCCATGAGTTCCTGTTGGCAGTTGAAGTATTCCACGTCCTCAGGTGAAGCTGCTTTGAGCCTGTATTGAAAAAACATAACATATGTGTCTGGCTTGCCCTGTAAAAGCAGAATGATCTGAAATGCCACCACACCACGGGGAAAAAAACCAACAAACTTACCATTTCTTCTTATCCTGCTCTTTCTTTTTGAAATTATCAAGTTTCTTCATGCCCTTCACATTCTGCTGCTTGAGAGTCTCCTCCGTCTCCCAGGTGTTGTGAATGTGTGACCATCCTTTCCATTTGATTAAGTATTGCACTTCTCCTGGCTGCTTGTTTGGGTTGAAGTTGGCATTAGGGTCTCCATCAGCCTCAACTGCATAAACCGTAGTGGTGGCCCCAGTAGCTGCAAGCAGCAAATAGAAAGTAACGTTTCTATTAGAAACAGTTGTGATATTTTAAAATAGCACAACTTCAACAAAACATTTACCTCCTTTTCTTCCTATCCTCATGCACATCACTCTCTCTAGAGTCTCAAACTCGTCCTCCTCAGGAGGTGGGACGTCCTCCCCACACACCTCCACCAAGTCATCAGAGTCGGTTTTTAGTTCTTCGTCCTCTTTATAACTGACGTTCACTGTAGCCTGCCTCCGAGGGCCTGCCAAAGCCTTTTTATAATCATCATCATCCTCATCTGATGAAGACGCTGATGGCTTCTTTTTTGAAACCCTGCTCTTTTTTCCATTCCTAGCGTTAGCCCTAAAAGATCAGAGAGGTGATTAGAGTGACCACTACTAACAGACAAAACAGCACTACTCTCCCATGAGCATTATCCTTCAAGGCCACAAGCCTCTACCTGTAAGTACCTGTTTTTTTTTTTCTATTCAGCATTACTTCATTACTTCTATTCAGCATTACTCCTCTTTAACACTTTATACAAGTAAGATTCTGTTAGTCTTGTTTCAGACTGATTTCAAGGTTATGTTACTGTAATCGTCTTTATATTCAACCTTATCATTCCACCATTGTTAAGTGAATTAAAAGCAAAAAGGCTTTTAGGCCAACTTTCTATGAAATAAATAAATTAAATAAGACTTTTTTCCCCTAACAGGTGTGTTACTGTGTATTGCAGAGGATGAAGCACTACTGATGTAAGATTGATATCGTATTCAAAAATCACAAAAGCTATCCTACACAAAAGCACAACAGAAAGCGTCAAAATAAGAACGGATATATCGACATACCTGTTTGGTGGCTTCCTGCTTTTAACTTTGTGACTTGGCTCATAGTCTGAAACGGACTCTTCGCTGTTCTCTGCCTCTTCCTCGGCTGAAGAATTGGATGATTCACTCCCCGAATCAGATCCAGACCCAGACTCAGAATCAGAGTCAGAACCAGTCCTGTCAGACAGAGAATCCGTTTAGCAATGACTAAGAAATAACCCAAGAACATGTGGATTTACTGATGATTAATGGCAAGACTCACCCTCTACTCTTTCGCTTCCTCGAAGAGTCATCATCTGAGTCATCACTACTAGAGGATTCCTTAAAACAAAGTATTTTATAGTCAGGCTTTTGGAATGTCATTATTATGCCAATCCACATATTTGAAGCCTATCACGGTTTTAGTATGTACTACAATGAGAATGTGATTTAAAAAAAATAAATAAAAGTAAACCAAAAATGTCATTTTTATGGTTTACTTTAATTATTATTTTTTTTAATGATGGACATGTTGGAGGGCCGAGCACATACACATAAGAGCTGTTAAACAGTACCTCTCTAAAACCACATTCACACAAGACGACAAGCCTTCTTGTGATGTGAATCGCTTTGCTGCTGGACTGCACGCAAAATGACCTATTTTACACAGTCTATGGAAGCGAACAGGTAAAGAGTTTGGCAAACTTGGTGTTTGGCGGCATCAACTGTATAGTATAAGCTCTGAGTGGTTATCACTCTCTGACTGGTTATCACTCGAATCGCTTCCGTGAAAGTTCAGCTAAGATAAAACTCATGCCACATGCCCGTCCACTTCACGCCGCTTGGAACATTTTGCCTCTCAGCACTCATTTCGCTGGCAGTCACTGACTGCATGGTAGCATTACTGTGTGAATCCAGTTTGACTCTGACTATTAGTACCGTGTTTCCCCGATAAGACCTACCCTTACTTCTGCAGAATGGTCCAAAATAAGCCCTACCCCGAAAATAAGACATAGCTAAATCCAAATTTTGTCCGCACCCTTCCCTCATTTTCTATGAATGCACGCACGCCAGCGCCATTTACAGCAGCGCCGTGGAGGAGAAACAGAAAAAGAGGAAGTTAAGATAACAAAAATGGTAAGTAAAGAATTATAAAGCAGGACTAAGGGGCATGATGGGGTTAAAACAGGACTCGGGAGAGTATAACAGTTATCACTTTACTGGTATTATCCTGTCTGTTTTGACCCCAGAAATGAGTGCAAAAAGGAAGAACTACACCGCTGAGTACAAGAAAGCAATTGTGGAGGACTCACTTACCTGTTTATAGAAATTGCTGTTAATGTTAATTAAAACAAAACCTACCCCGAAAATAAGCCCTATGGTGTTTTTTGAACCGAAAAAAAGACATGACTGTCTTATTATCGGGGAAACACCGTATATACAAAGAAAAGCAACCTAAAATTGAGATTCTTACAGTTTATAAATTTACATAATTTAGCCATTACAGCCAGGTCACATGAGCTCTGCGCATCAAGCTGAGGTGCAACTTCAGAAACCCAAGAAACTGATTATGATGCTGCCGCCTGCTCCAAGTGACCGTGAAAAACTGTGAGTGTCCGATGTTTTGAATTAAGCATTATCCAGAATAAGGTTTTTAATCCAGAGATAGCAGACCAATCAGATACACTTCCCTTGTAGTATATATTAATGTAAATGTAAACATAATGAGACTACTGTCAGCTGGAATCTAGTACTGATTTAACGAAAAAAAAAAAACTGAACAGCAGAATAACAAAAGTAAATTTAATCAAAAGGAAATCTATTCAAAACAGCAGTTTGGAATGCTTTTCAGCAAGATCCTACCTCATCGGAGTCACTGTTTGAGGAGCTCTGTTGCTGTTGTAGTTGCTGTTTCCTGAGCATCGCTGACCTCTGCACTGCCAGGATACTGGGATTAGACTTCCAAAACTGCAACAATGGCAAAAAGTAGGAATATTTACTATATGTTTTAGTGGGTATATTCTTTTAAAGCTGGATTTAGTATATCACGGGTTTTTAAAGAATAGCCTAACTAAAAATGCTCACAAGGTTAACAATAAACAGAAGCCAGTGGCTACCAAATAGGGTGCTGTAATTTACATGATAATAGCACTGACCCAATTTCCCAAAACCCTTGTAAGGATAATCTGGTAGATTTAGCTCTCACTATCAATTAATAATGACCTTCATCTTCACATGTGCTGTGCCGGTTTTTGGGAATTAGAGGAGTCAATACTTCAGCACCAATGTAACCACAAAATGAGACCCTGGTATAATTGCCCAAACTAAATACTAAAATCTTACTTCTGCTGAATCAATCTTGGCAGAGTTGTTCTGACCATTCTGCCCTTTGGACTTTTCAGAGTCGGAATCGGACTGGCTGCCCGAGTCTGAGCCACTTCCTGAGTCGCTGCTGCCTGACTGGCTGCTACTGGAGCTGCTACTGGAGGAGCTGGAGCCAGAGCCAGACCCAGAGCCAGACCCAGACTCATCATCTGAGTTACTGAAACACATGGTAGCTTTGGTAAGATGCAGAGCTACATTTTCACATTCACTTCCATGAAGTCAACAGATCAGTGTCTCCGACACAAGTGTTTGATTTTGTTAATCAAAATGAAGACAAATCTATACAAACCTACAAAAAAATGAAAGAAAGCAGAATCAAACACTAAAGCTATATATGGACATGCAGACATACCAAACTACACAAGAAATACAGTCCTTTTAAGAAACCTTGTTTAACATCTGTTACAGGAACAGAACAAGGCCTTAAGGTGTACTGGTTAAAGGCTGATTTGTACACCTGCATTGAATCTATACCATAGGTACAATATCAACAGTCGCGCAGGGTGAACCTCCTCAGTGAAAGCATTTCTGAAATGTTATAACTTCTCTGAATTTTGCAGCATGAGTGGCTCAAAGCACTTCAGTTTAAAATTCACAGGGTAAGATGTAGGAATAAACCAAACATTATACCAATCTACAGCCACTTTTTCGCCTCACGCTTCGTATATATTTATATTAACACAACATGGTGATAAGAGATTTTCAATTGTTACTGAAAATAAAAAGTACCTGAATATGCGTCGCTAGCAAGCAATTGTTGTGGTCTGCATCACTGTTACATTTCTGGAGAGGTCATGTAGATCACCACCTCTCCAGAGTACACAACCCTACAGAGTTTCCAACCCTAGTCCTGGACGACCCCTTATCCTGCATATTTTATTGGTTTCCCTGTTGTCACAACCACTTCAAGTCATGTTAATTAGCTAATTAGTTAAATCAGTGTGTTGGGAACAAAAAAAACAATAAATGTGCAAGGCAGGGGGTCCTTCATGACCCGTTTCAGGAACCTCTGCCCTACAGTGTTGATTTAGCACAGAAGTATAAATTGGCCTTAATGTCAGAGCATTCATTGCACCTCTGCAACTGTCAATTATTTGATCTATACTCAAACTCTCGATGGAACAAAGAGTCAAAATAATATGATTATTCTCATGACATGCAAAGTAAAGGCACTGCTTTGCATATTAAGCTTTACCAAGTATATCCAGGGCATCAGAAATGTCTACATATGGAAAATTAACAATTAGCAAAATGTTTCCCAACTTTCGCTCACTTAGTTTTTATACGTAAAAACATCTTGTGTAGCCTTTAACATCTCTGAGAAACGAACAACATACCAAAATCACTATCATGACTACCGCATAAAGATCATTTAAATAAGTGCATTCAACATGTAATAACATTCAACAAGTTTATCGTGACTGAGAAAGGCAAGCGTGTACACAAATGGCAATCATGTCGATGGTGGTTTATATATACAGTTTACGTTTTACTAAATAATTATTTTTAAATGCCAATTTGCACCATGTATGAAGACTTTCTAAACAAACCGCCAGTTTCATTGTTTACCTGGAATCTCCACTGCTGTTGCTCACACTGTCATCTTCACTGCGCCCATCCATGGCTGTGGTTTAAAAATTTGAGTTCACAAAACAACCAATACTTGCTATTTGGGCTGAGCAGGTCCTCAAATATCCCAAACCTCCAGCTTTGTAAAATAGCGCACCTGTAGATACAGAACAGGATGGTACAGTGTTCAATCAAAATCATATAAAATGTCATATTGTAAAATATAGCACCACAGTGTTCCAGTTTTAAATCAAGTGTGTTTCTCAAAGTTAAATAAGGTATTGTTAAAAACGTTGGAGTACCGCATTTAAAAGAAAATTACAAGGTACGAAACAAAAATGAGCACAAGTTTAGTCTTATTTCCAGATCACAGTGTGGATGCTTCACTGTATAGGAAATGAATCAGCAGTGACAGAAGTCAAATTGAAAGCTCCACGAGTGAAAAGAAAGATGCTTCCTGTATTCACTTATCCTTCACATAGAATAAGAATAAATAGCAAATAACCCGGAGCACCATGAGAGAAAACTGTCCAGTGTGATAGCGCCCGGGCCTGTTGTTAGGCCTAAGCATCGGGACTCTCCTGGACAATGAAGCTCAAGCGAGGCGCTGTATCTGGCGGCCAAAGTCACAACACCCACCTTGGGGATGTCCATACCGACAAAAAAAATATTATGCAACCTCCAACATAGTGCGTGAAAAAATAATAAAAAAGCAAAAAAAATCAACCAAGTGTAGTTATCCGTCTTAAAGTTGGTTTACTTTAACCAAAGTGAGCTTTACAATTCGCGGTACATTTTAAATTTCGCCTATCAACCCCTGCCTAGCTGACTAAGCTAATAAGCTAAGGCTTAAAATGTGTTTTCTTGACGAAAAGTTACGCGCTAGCACGTTAGCTAAACACAGCATGCTAGCAAGCTAGCTCCGGATCTGCCAATATCTACGGCGTGCTAGCTGTTTTGCTAGCACAATGTTGAGGCAGAATGTATAAAACGTCAAATGTTTTTTTTGTTTTTTAATCAACTCGTGAGTCGATTTTATTCGTACACAAGTCTTTTTCAGTTTTCGTTCATTTATTCGTCGCTGAAAATACAGATTTAGGGTTTTACCTTCATTTAACTAAACACCTAGCATGACATGCTAAGCTAAAAGCTAACGGCTAACTAAACCTACAGTTTGGCTTTGAGAAGTAACTTGGCTGACTTTTTCGAGTCTTAACTCGTATTATCTGCGACAAACGGACACCCCTCGACGGAAAGATCAGAGGAAAGGCTTTAAGTTGTTTTAGTGTTTTGGTAAACAAGCGTTTGAGTTTGGTGACTGTTTGTGTTCGCTGGCTAACGCTAATTCCCGCACTGCATCATCAGCCTGTACTCGGTGTCCTCACCGATACCAGTCCTCAGCAATGATAGTAAAGAAAGTAACTTCCCAAAATACTCGCCGCGACACCCCTTTATTCACTATTACATAATTACACATATCTAAAGCACTAGCATGTAACTTTAGGGCGAACCCATACAGCGTTTAAAGTCAAAACAACGCCAAATTGGACGTCATTTCGCTTTGTGTTATTACCTAGCTCCAGCGGGCACCAGTCGGCTCCGTAGCCGAAACTCCGACGTCCCTTTTCTCTTGTTTTCCTTTCCCAGTTAGCGTTAGCAGCTAACCGCAGCTACGCTAGCTCCCTGTGTGAGACACAGCAACCCAAAACACTCCAACTTTTTTTTCTACAGAGTCAGGGTTTTTCTTAAGGTCCACCTTTCCCGACTTCCCAAAAATATCTGTGTTTGAAATTTCTCTGTATTCCGTGAGAAGAAGTTCCGGTGAAGGTAGCAGGCATTTCAGCCGTGAGTGCTACAACAGCCGGCCTCCGCCATGACGCCGTCGCGAGCTCACACACTCAAACCGGAGCCAGTAGAGATGGAAACCCCGGGCAGTGACGTCATCACCACCACTACTACCATCACCATGCTGTGGGCTCCGGGGCCAAACGCGATGCTCGTGTTTCAGTGAAAATTGCACAGCATGCATGTAAAATAAGACGCTTCAGCACGTGCACAGCGTCGCTACCGTGTGGTTAGACTCCTGTAATATGAAGCATTCCAGTATGACCACGTCATTTGCGTAAGTTCAGGAGTAACAAACTCATGTCCCAGGGGGCCAGTGCTAGACAGATGTTTCCTATTTTAACACATCATCTTAGGTTAGAAAGGGGCAGTGGTGGCCCAGTGGTAGGGTGCTGGATTACTGATCCCAAGTAATCCAGCTTGGGATAGTGTTGAGAAGCCCCACCACCAACGGGTTCTCACTGCTGTCCCCCCAGTGCAGAAAACTGGGTTATCAAATGCCGGCCATGTCTCTCACTGTCTGTGGTGAGAGGATGTAAAAGAACTGTTGCTGATTTTCGTCAACAGTAGGCTGCGTATCTGTCAGCATGTTTCCGCACTGCGATGGCCTGGTGAGCTGTCCAGGGTGTAGTCTGCCCTCGGCCAGAGTCGGCTTAGATGGGCGCCAACCCCCCCGCGACACTAATTAGGATTAAGCGCTTCAGAAAATGAATGAAAGAATGAATTTTAGGTTAGTTAAGCTGTTAACTAAGCGGTACACAAACATCCCTGTTTAAATTAACTTAATTACAAAAAAGAAGAAAAACTAAAAAAAGACTTTATTTATCAAATATTGACCACTTAATCCTATTATGGTTGCACGGAGGCTGGAGCCTATCTCAGTCAACTCTGGGCAAAGGTACACCCTGAAAAGCTTGTCAGTCCACTGCAGGGCCAACAAGTCAAGTCAAGTCAGTTTTATTTGTATGGCGCTTTTTACAATTGACATTGTCACAAAGCAGCTTTACATAGTAAAATTAAATTAGGGATGAATCTAAGAATTTTTCTCTACAACCCCCTACACATCCCAACACACACTCAACCATGCACACTCACACCTAGGAACAATGTGCATGTCTTTGAACTGTAGGAGGAAACCAGAGTACTCAGAGAAACCCCACTCAAGAACATGCAAGGTCCTTGCCGATTCTAACCCAGGACCTTGCTGTGAGGCGGATATACTAATTAACATAACTAACCCACTGTGCCACCGGAGTAAAATTCTTTTCTTTGCCTATCCCAGTTGATTAGAAAGCTGGGTCTAGAGGGTCATTCATGATATGGTGTCTGCAGAGCAGAGAGGGTTAAAGACACATCAGGGGTAGCTTGCCTGTGCTGGTGTTTGAATAATTATTTAGTGTTATTGTACTTTTTGTATATGTTATTCAGCATATGTGGTAGTGGTAAGTTTTAATAAAAAACACGTGTTATCATCATCATCATCATCAGGATCAGGTCAGGGCAGCAGTGAATCTGGGGAAAATCCTGGGAATACTAAACATGAAGTTGGCACATGTTCTGGATGGGATGCAATATTTACTTATCGATGCCAATATAGCTTGGCTAATACACCTACAGGAATGTTTCTGAGAGGTGAAAGAAAACCAGGAAACCTGGTGGAAACCCACACAGACATATAGAAAACACGCACTGGCTGAAATTTAGAAAGGAAAATGTTTTTAATTAGTCATTCTTTGTATTCAGCTGTTTTGCTTCGTGAATGTAGGAGTGATGCAGTAATCTCCAACACTTGTGGTATTATTTCCATCTGGTGGTAAGCCTTAATAAAGAACACATGTAGTTTTATAACATGCTGGATAATATTTTCCTGCTTTGTTTGAACATTTGAGCAAGGAACTGCTTACACTCACATGGAGTAGACAAACATTTTTAACTTTGCTTAAGATAAAAACAGCACTTCACAGTATTTGAAAGCTTTATTCATCATGACTTATTCTTGCTCAGGGTTGAGATGAATCTAGCACCTATACCGGAAACAAAATGACATATGTAAGGTGCCTGAGATTCACTGAGTGTAAATGTAATTAGCAAATTGTGTGTCATGTAGCTGTAATATTATTGATATCCAACACTAGGGAGCACACAAGGATGATGTTTGGGAAAGAGTAGAATTCCACTTTCCTTAGGTGAATACATGTCAAAGGTGAAGTTGATATGTCTGAATAGCAATATCAATGATATTCAGCAATATCTACCAAATTTGAGGTGAATATTTTTTTAACATATACTACAAGGAAACATAAGAAAAGTAAACTGAAACAAGATTTTTTATGGTATATTTGATATTTTTAATTGGTTCAAGCACTATCTGAAGTTTACGAGGCGGATTGTTTATTAGTATAAACAACACACAAACAGTGGAGTCTGATTGGGCTGCTATCTGTGGATTAAAAAAATATTATTCCAAGTGGATAATCCTTGAATCAAAATGACCTAGCGTACTTAGGATTCCATGTAGTATGTGCTAAACTCTGTGTGAGTATTCTAAAATTTATTTGTCACACACAAAATTAGACACAGTACAATATGTAGTGAAATGCTTATTACGACTGTCCTATATTTGAAGAAGAATAAAAACTATCAGTATCAAGAATAAAATATAAAGTATAAATGTAGTGTTATCTACACATCGCTTATCTTAGCTCGAACCGCAGATCTAACCTGACCTGCCTTTGTCATAAAGTATGTAAGTAAAATGCAATTAGATAGCAGACCTCCACCAAGCTAGTGCGAACGCTTAACTTTTCAATCCAGGCTGTATTCGCAGATGGTGTAGAATTATGGTGCCCCCTTGTGGCCAGCTCCGCAATTATTTTTAAACTTTTTAAAAATTTTTCCTCCATGCGCATGGTGGGTGATTTCCCGTTGCTCGCCCTATAGTGCAATGTTAAAAAACCCTTGTGGATCCGGATCTGATTTCGGATCACAGCTAAAAGCGAATCAGTTCTTCGTTGGCCCAAGTCCCCTTTTTGGTAAACATTTTGTGGAAATTAGTCAAGTAGTTTTTGAGTTATCATGGTTACAAACACCACCCCACCCCCACCCCCTTGCTGGAGGTAAAAATAAACTATTAGAACCTCATTCAGTTTGCTTATCTTTATGTTTCTTTGTAGAGTATGGTTAAATTCTTAAAGAAAAATCACAGAGCTCATCTGTATGTCATTATTTAAAAAGCGTAAGAAATAAACCTTTTTCTTGCTTATGTTCCTGTGTAGTATATGCCTGGTGGTAGGGTGCAGGATTACTGATCCCAAGGTCGGGGGTTCAAACCCCACTATCGACGGGTTCTCACTGCTGTCCCCCCAGTGCAGCTAACTGGGTTATCAAATGCCGGCCATGTCTCT
>JAOUQZ010000008.1:2402966-2438190 GCA_028564935.1 Neosilurus hyrtlii | reverse complement strand
GTGTGTGTATATGTATATATATATATATATATATATACACACACACACACACACACACACACACACACATGTACTAATACTATTACTGGCACAGTACTAATGTAGACTCTGGTTTTGTCATGTTTGTAGGACTAATTAATAAATAACACTAACGTTAGATGCTTGTGATTAATTCTGGACAGAACATAGAAATAATACTTAGCAGTCAATGTTGTTGGAATGATTTTCACGGCCGTCATTTGCATCCATGGGCTTGACCGGGAGTTCCGCGTTGTTAGCAACTGCAGCCTGTGGAGGGGCTACCGGCTCGACCCGATAAGGCTCTATAACCGGGGCATGTAAATTGTTTAATCCCCCATCGACACTTTCATCACTGTCCGACGTAAGTAAGTTGGGCGCTGAATAATTGTTTAAGTCCTCACTCCCAACACTAAAAGATTCGTCCGAAGGGAACGGAGAAGCTTCTCTATCGCAGGCGGCCATTTTACTGTAGCGAAGCTAGTCTGTTGTTTTCTGGAATCTACGTCACATCGTCACGTGACCAACTTCGGCACCGATGTGAGCGTACTCAGGAATGTTCGGAAAACACTGAAGTTTCTAAGATGGCTTTAAAAACTGCAGTGTGTATTGGTCAAAACAAGCCGTGGATGTATGTATATACGCCGCTCAAACAATTTGCATGATTTTGCATTGTTAATTAAGACACGTCCTTTAAAGCTAAATGTAGGCAAAGTAACTGAACACAATACACCCTAGATGATCACTCTTTTACATGTACATTTAGCATGTATTAAACTCTGAACAACTGTCCATAGAACAGCAGCCTTGCAATTCAGTAACTCGTTAGAAATAAAACTGTTTTAAACATAACTAAACCAATCTCACAATCACAGGATTTAACACAGAATTGCGTTGTGTGCTGTTTTTACATTATCTGAAGCGTTTTTCGAGTTTAAAAAAAAAAAAAAAACTACCAAAAATGATAAATTGATGCTGCGTCAATATCTGAGTTGATGAGAAACTGGGAATTTTTAAAAAAAATCCAGCTTAATGTTACATATTTACTCAAAAAAGGGGAGTAGAAATATTAATATATTGAATTTGGGGTGTTCCGGGTTTGAGTCTCTCGCCTAAAAAAAATGCCTCTTAAGAGTGTTGAATATCCAAAGAAATATTTACTACTAAATCTTTGCACATCTTTACCGTACATTGTTATACGTGTTAGATATGTACATGTAAAAAAAATAAAAGGAAACAGAAAGGGATGAAGGATGTTCACATTTTTTCTTCTCTTTTCTTTTTCTACACGTGTCTGCTAAGTACATTATTGTTGCCAAAGGACATCAGTGCTAATCATGATTGATTGGAATGTGATAAGTGATCTCTGTGGAAATCATGGATAGGGGAGTATCTTCACTTCCATCTCATAGGCATACAGTAGCCATCACATCAAACATTCCATGTGTACTACTTTTTCACGTTTTCAGTATTTTATCTTTATTATAAACTCTTGTTGAAGGGTTTCCAGGTGTGGAAGTTACATGACCAGGAACGTATTCTTAATTACATTACATTATCTTTAGCGCTTAATTCTACTAGGGTCGCGGGGAGGCTAGAGCCTATATCAGCTGACTCTGGGGGAAAGGCGGGGTACACCATGGACAGTTCACCAGTTCATCGCAGGGCCAGCACACACACAACCATACACACTCACACTTTGGGGCAATTAGAAAAAGCCAGTTAGCCTAATGTCAAAATGTGCCTAATATGCAAAAACTGGAACACCTGGAGGAAACCCATGCAAGCACAGGGAGAACATGCAAACATCATTAAAGAAATGCCCTCACCAAGCCCAGGACTTGAACCCAGGACCTTCTTGCTATGAAGCAGACTTGCTAACCACTACACCATCGTGTACACCGCACCTTTTCTTTATAAACTTAAATACCGCATGGGTCCGTGGAAAATCTGCACTATGAAAAAGGCAACAGGAGGACAACTGTCTGATCAAACCATGGCCATCCATGTAAACCTGACACTGTGACAACAAAACACTAAAAAAATACAGTAATAACACACAAAAATACAGTAATAACACAAAGTGTAGTACCTGATGAACAGTTCAGTATATCCAGGCCTTAAAACAACACAAGGAAGAAAAATCAGCTGAGAGAAGTTCTACCCAAATATTCAAGTTCAATAAATATACGGTACATTCCAGCAACACAATCCCCAGCATACCCTTCTGTAGTACTACGAGCTATGTATCATTTGCATGAGTGGGACTACCATTCAGGCTTGGCGCTATCACATCATTGAGGCTTGAAATGGTTTAAAAAATTAGTGACATCTTGAACACAGCAAATTGAACATGTAAGCAATGTATAGCCTACATTTATATAAAAATAACTTTCACTAATTTGCACAAAGGCCTCTAGCTTCTAAAAATTACAGCACTGAAAAAAAAACATTACAATCTCTCGAGGAACATTAAGATCTTTGGGACTGATAAGACGTTACGGTAACTTTCCTGTAGTAACGATGCTACTCATTTTAGATGAAGTCACTGAGAACAACCATACAGTATTCACGTGTATGACAACTGATGAGGTTTTACTCACCAGTCGAGCTATTGCCAGGTATCTGTAGCTCAAGAGCTCCTGTACAGTTTGCCAGTGAATTGGGGAATTGAATTACTGAAATATGATCGAGCACTCAGAGCATCTCTGATTCTGCAGATAGTGCCTGTGAAATATCCAAATGAAGGCACGTGCGTTCAGTTCACAAAGCTTCAAAGGATACAAGAGGGCTTTTCACACAATTGCATCATCTGTCTTTTCCATCAAATGTGACTTTAACAAGTTGGATCAGTCAAGCTGGTCTACATTTAGATGTCGTCAGCTTCAGTGCCCCTTTATTGTGTAATGTTTTTAACGTGTTGAATTCGAGTGGCATCCGGTGAGGACCTGCGCTGGAGAAGTATCGGTACTTGAGCATGTCGTAGTAATGATACTTCACTGGATTTCCAGTGGTGTCTTTTGGGAATGGCCAAAATCCGTACAAGTGGATCTCATCACAGAAACGCGTGGCCATGGTGTACATCAGCAATCCGGTGCTGGGACGCTTGATATTTACCTTGTTTGTGAGCCAGTATCTGAAAAATAAATTGACATCATGTTATATAAGTATTACAACATTTACAAATATTAATCAAAGTCATTATTTACACTGCATGTTTTGAATATTCAGTTTTTCATATTAAAGATGAAATTATAAACCAAAATAATTGCAGTTTAATTGAAAACATATAGAAGGTGTCAGGAAATGATCAAAATTTTACCCAATAAAAAGTCAACAAGGAAGTGTATAAAATCTGTCCCGGCAACATCACCTAGCTAAGGATCATAAAATGGTGCGGTTGCATATTTTAAAATGAACAAAACACTGGAGTGTGAGCCAGAAAATGAGACATACCTGAATCATAAACCAAATAAGGTTACTAAAGGTCAGGGGTTTAAGGGGATGGGTAAAAGTTCTATCAAAGTAAGAGATTCAGTATGGCGCATGTGAAAATTAGGACACACTGGCCATGCTTTCTTTATCCTGTCAATCACAGCGACGTTAGCCAAACGTGGATATCAGAAGAGGGGCAATAGCATGAGAAGCAGTTTATTAAGGTGTGGAGGAACACAGAGGAAGCATGATAGACTTCACAGACTGCAGCAGGTAGCTCTTGCTGGCTGGTGGGTGAGAACTGGGACATGACCAAATTGGGGAGGAAAATGGGGACAAAACACAGACTGCCCAGTCTGGTATCTTTGCATACACTGATGCATGTAAAACACATGACCTTAAAGCCTTGATATCATATAACCGTAATTATTTTATGGTTGATGACGGTAGGCAGTCTCTTGCCCTGCGGGAGTCAACCAGCATTACCATGTAAGTGCTCTGCACACTTCCGACGGAATAAGTGAGAGCCAGAGAACGACCCTGAGAACTGGGAGGGAGTGTTTTCCATTCACAGGTTGAAAATTAGTGTGTCAGGCACTGGATCAATTCAACAACTGCAACCGAGAAGACATTTGTGAGGCGCACATAGCCTGTTGGACATAGATTTCCGTGGAGACAGAAACAGCGACTGCTATGTATGCATCACAGTTACAGCTGGTCAACATGACAGCTGTGTTGTACGCATCACAGATGTTCATGTATCAAGTGCTTATTTCTCCCACCCATATTTTTAGCAAGAA
The DNA here is from genome assembly GCA_028564935.1 of Neosilurus hyrtlii. Taxonomy (NCBI): domain Eukaryota; kingdom Metazoa; phylum Chordata; class Actinopteri; order Siluriformes; family Plotosidae; genus Neosilurus; species Neosilurus hyrtlii. The sequence continues at coordinate 2,433,937 of JAOUQZ010000008.1, read as the reverse complement.
AGTGCCCCAAAAATCCACCATAATTGCCACAGAAATACCACGGTAATCCTAGCCACAGTTCGCATGTATCAGCCGACTATTTGAGGCCTGAGCATTATGCTGTTGCAAAGAACAGCCGATCAGACTAATAACTGGGTGTGTATAATTCTGTGCACGGTTGCAAGGAGTCCATCCAAGAGCCATACTAAAGTAGCTGTGTTTCTATAGTAAACTCACAAAAGAATAATCGAAATAGATATTGCAAGATGCAATTGCAATCAGTGGGTTGTATCTGAATGGAAAATTAACCTATAATTTGCCTGTCTTAATGATGTAATGCTTTACCAGCTCGATGCTGAGGGCATTATCATGCAAAAACCTGGCTGTCTGCTGCCATGCATGCAAATCTGATATTGCCAGCATGTACCTTGCATGTTAATAGGTGATGGTTTAAAAGGTTTTAATCAGCATTGAATTAAAAGAGGCCTGGTCATCGACAATACAGCGCTGTGATCACAAGGTGTTTTGAAGGCGAAAAAGGATTACAACCTATTATGCAGATGGTATATATCACTGAATAAGAATATACAGAATATTCTGGGTTTTTAGATTTGAAAGCATGAACAGGGTCAGGTATGAAGCTTGCATAACAAACGAATGCTGCATTCATCACCATAATCATACAGCATTTATTTATTCATAAATAGTCATGTCCGGTTAGAGTCATGAGACTTTAAATTAGGCTACTTGTTTGGTTATGAATTGCAAAATAAAACCATCTTAATTTGTAAGACATTATTGCAGGTATAAACATGTTAGTAATAAGAGCACTCAGTGCAAATCTCTGCCAAGCCTGCAACAAAGCATAAAAACAAAGTACACAGCACCCCCTGCTGGATCTGCTGTATAACCACACTTCCAAAAAATTGGTTATCTCATGGTAAATTTAAATTGGCAACAAATGTGAAATCTGGCTGACACTTGGTCTGACATCACAGCTTCTGATCCTGAATATACATATTATAATATACAGTATATTTCATTCAAATAAGTTGTATTTTTATAGAGATGTTTTACTTTTTTTTTCCAGCCCTTATCATAGAGCTTTTTTGATCATTTTTGTGATGTCATCAGTGAATGAGAGCATTCTTGGGTAATCACCTACCAATCATAAAAACTGTTCAGACTGATCTGTCAAAAACTGTGGACAGGAAGTTGCTAACAGACGGACATATAAACCCACACTAATGAAAATATAACCCAAAAGGAATGGGAGATTAAGGAAATGTATTGAGCAAGAATTCACAGACCATGCTGATGCTTGTGTTGGTGTTTAGGAAATGATTAAAAAAAAAAAAGTAACCACAAACCAAAAAGCTTTCAGGTAGAAATTTAGGTTTAAATCCAAGAAAGGATATTAAATCAGCTGATATTTATATTCCTGCTTCTGGTGCTGTACTTCCTCCTGGAACTTGTTTCAATCAAATGCTTATCTTCATTGTTTAGCATAATTGATGGGAACTTTAAATACGCTTTAAGTGGTCGATTCAGTCAGACCTCCAGGTTCAGTTACCCTGACTGAAAGCCAAATCCCCTTCTCTGAATTCTATATTTAGCACTGATGCAGGCCATTCTGAAGGTGCCATTAAAAAGAAAAAAAAGGTGTCAGGCTGCCATGGTAACTCAGAAAAACATCTGATGTCCTCTTCAGAGACACAAGGCCAAAACAAGCATGTCTTGATGAATAACAACCGGCCAAAACATGAAAAAAGATTTGAATACACCGCCGAAGCCAATCAGAGAGATCTCTGGGAGATTGAATGCGCCTCACAGATCACTGCAGAGTAGTTTCGCTCTCATTTACACCAATCTAAGGAAATGATATCTAAATTACACTCTGCCCATGTGTCTCTTAAACGTCGAACACCATGAATGACTGAAATTATAAGCACAGAATTTCTTCAGAATTAGCCCTCTGTCTTCTGCATTGAATTCTAAATGAAAATATTACTTAAGTCTACAAAGCAGCGTAGTCTGAAATCTGAAGATTAAGAGCACTTAGCGGCAGGTTCTTGTGTAATCACTGGGTTCTCTCTGCATACCCGCTGAGAGCTGCCTTTGCAAACACACGCCACAGGTGGTGGCCTGCAGGCTATTTTTCATTTCAGGAAATGACAACTGGGATTCAGGAGCTCTGGGCTCCCTCCGAGCAAATACTGCCATGCCTCGGCTTTATGCCAATTTCTCTTGATGGATGAACCTTTCTTGCGTCTTCAAACACTGTCCATACTTTTGATTCTGCTGATTTGTGCAAAAACAAAAGCATCTAGTGACTGAAGGATAAAAGATTTCACACACACACACACACACACACACACACACACACACACACACACACACACACAAAGGCCAGAGCAGTCATCTATTCTCCTGGCATCCTGGCATCTCTGCTTTCACACCAATTTCAGCTGTCAAATTCCTTTTTCTTTCTCTATCTGTGCCTCTTCCTCCCCAAAAAATATCTGTGATTGGCTATTTAAAAGGATTGCTCAGATATTTCCAGGATTTTTGAGAGGCATTTTAAAGAGCACACAGGTGTCCAACTCAAGGCCCGCAGGCCAAATCCAACCCACCATCTCATTTTATCTGTCCTGCAAGAGCTTTCAAAGAATATGACTATACACTCCGTTGCATCGACCAATACCATGAAACATAATTCTTCATCCTTCCACCAGGTGGCAGCAGCCTATTTCAGGTCAACAGCTAGTCAGTCATAACTCAAGAAAGATTTCATGCTAGCTTGTCATTGTTAAGTGTTAAGTGTTTCAGAAAACGCAAGTGAATAAAGGAAAACAGGACACATGCCGAAACCAGTTATAGGTTGCTCTTTTAGAATAGACGTTCAATTTAGTGATGTGGCTCTCGGTGAAAAAGGAGTTTGACACCCATGAGTTAGAGTGAACTCGCGTGCAAAGTTTTTCGTACACATTGGGAAATGTTATTACACCAGGAGTTTCATGTCAAGCTTTAACGCAGTATTTTAATAAATCCTGTGCATTAATTGTCTTAAATGATCCTGACAAACCTGACAAAATAGATATAAAAGCAGTAAATTTAGAACAGTTTCAAATGTACAGCATTCAGTCCATTTAAACCCCACCCTCCTCCCCCCCCCCCCCCCCCCCCCCGTTATGAAGTGTGTTTGTAAGTATGTGTGTGTGTGTGTGTGTGTGTATGTGTGTGTATATACATATAAATATATAAGCCATCTGTGCTCTAGAGCCGAAGGTGCAAAATTTGCTCTCTTCCAAAGGTCTAGAAAAGGTACAGCTGGCAAGGTTTAAGGGTCTCAAAAGGATGTGAACAATTCACCCTCGATGATAGCGCTTATGTGATGCGGAGAGCGAGTTGGTGGATAGGAAAATTGGGGAGGAAATGGGATGGGGGATGGGGGGTGGGGGGTGGATAAAAGCCCAGTTACACAAAAGTACTACTTATTGCCATTTATATTGACCTCATATAGAGAAATGTGCATAGCCATTGTGTATTTCTTCTTTGTGTTTTTTATATTTTATACAATTGGTACCAAGGGAAGAGGAACTTGCTTCATTGTCCATATGACAGCAAAGAATATGAATTAATTGCAAGCAGAGAGCTGATACCTTGGTTATAGAAGTGTAACATGTTATAGATTGACACAAAGATAAATCTTTTTATATGTTGTTGGTTTCATATATATATATATATATATATATTGTATGTGGGGAAAAATAATAGTACTATTAATAAATAAGTATAATAATAAAAGTACTATTATTTTTCCCACATACAATATATTTAGCTCTACTTCAATGTATCGAGCACTGTTCTACGGAAAATCAACTCAGGATTTTATATATATATATATATATGTATATATACACACACACACACACACACACACATACACATTTACTAACAGATGACATGCTAACAGCTGGATCCTCTAACATCCCCATTCACTATACATGTAGAATATGTTCACAGTGCTGATCATATCCATTACCTGCACAGTGACTGGGATTAAATTAAAGGATCATCTTGTTTACTGTCTTAACATATTTTGTGACTCACCCTCTAACTGCATGGACCAGGCGGAGGGAGGGGTAGGCCATGCGCACCGGAAGGTTTCTCTTGAGGATGACTTCGTTGACGCCCTCTACGTGCTTCTCTCCTCCTTTCACCATGAAGGCTGGAATCCACAGGACGCTGTCATTCAACAGTCTTAAACGCTGCACAAAGCGCTCACGCACCGTCTCGTTTACCAGACCGCCGTACACACGCTGAATCACAGAGGGGTTCATAGTGGTGAAGTCTGACCTTAAGCCCACATCTTCAGCGAACTCAGCAAGGGGAGCGAGGTTACATCTGTGCCACAGCCACAGGGAAATATAAACGTTAGAGCTGAAATGAAAAGCCTTCAGGACTTTAGTCATAATGAAGTCTTTTCCTGGACTGAGGGAAAAAAAGAGATGTGAGACATCATGAAAATACAGGCTTCAACGGACTTTGAAGGCACCTGAGTATCACACTGATACTGTTTTACAAGTAACAGGCTTTCTAAACATGGATGACATGGATATATATATAAAATGAGGTCTGCACCACCATTTGCTTGTTACAGCTCGTTGCTGCAGCAAAGTGTCGGGGAAATAAACTGGAAATGTGAAAAGTGATATTGTACATAGTTTTCTTGTATGCAATGATAAAGTCATGAAAAGATTGAAATGTCTGATCTGAAATTTTATCTAACATGTTTTGGTGTGCAACTTTTTCCAAAATATGTTCTGGCTTGTTTTTTTTTTGGTTATGTTTTTTTTTTTTTTCTCATTATTTGCGCACAGTGACAGACATCCAAGGTACAATACACTACACAGTCTTGCAAGTCTCCAGTTAAACAAGTACGAAAACCTGCTTCAGAAATGTAAGTTTCAGTTGTTATAAGTTGTGATTTTTTTTTCCTTTTTGGCCAGGATTGTGTACATGTATAGAAATCACTAGAAGACAATCAATGGACCCAATCTTTGCTTTTGCCTGTTACAAAAGCACTGACTCCTTCCATGTATCTTAAGTAAATGCCTTACAGAAAGCATCACCATACCAACATTAAAGTTTATTTTAAACAAAATTTTTTTTATTACTAGCAGAGCTCCACACTTAAGAAAACACTGACTTGATTCTGGATGGCTTGCATATCTGTCTGTCTGTCCCGTGCAGTGCTAATTGGCTGTTATGCATCACAGTGCTGATTGGCTGTATGCTCTTTGGCAGGAACTTGATGTATGCTGACATCCAGGAATATATACTAAAAAGTTATTGCTTTTGAAAACTTTAAAGTCGTTTACTTTATTTTATTATTTATTTTACTTTACTGAAACAATATCCAAATGTCAACTTATTTAAATAATTTTTTCCAAGTAAATTTTGGCAAAGCTTCAGCTTAACCCCCCCCCCCCCCCAAACTTTTTAAAACATCTACAGAATATCAAATTAGAACAGCAAAGAAGCACAGCCCACAAAAATGTCATGAGGAGCGATGCTTTTATATAGAGCATCTGCCGAAGAAGTCAGTGTTATTACTATAGGAATGGTAACGTAGTAGAGCGAGCGCATTAATATAAACCAGGGACTTGAAGTACATTCAGTACTACTGTCAGAGCTGCTGTTATAAAAAAATTAATATCTTTTGAACAAGCTGTGGTGAAGTTATTTTGAGTTATTTTATTTTTTGAGTGACAATCAGATTTGACTGAGAAGAAAAAGAATGAAGGCGGGGTTTTTTTCACAATAAAAAACCATCACAAACTTTATAAAAGCATCCCAGGGAATAATATAAAATAACTGCAAAGTGGATGGCATTCCCTTTTAAAAAGCTATGCACTCCAGGCAATCTTAAATTGGCCAAAAATAGTGCATCTTTATGTACTGCTCCTTATTATATCGTAGCATCATAACACAGATGCTGCTATTAGATTTTAATGAACCACTTGAGAGAGCTGCAAAACATTGTGCTTCACGGATTCCATCCAGATTTATGCAAACAACTACAAATAAGAGGCATTTTAGGGAAGAAAGTGCAGTTTGAGCTTTTATAATATAGAATAAGCCTTGTATTATTACTGGGAGGAGGAAAAGAATTAAAAAAAAAAAGGAATGGAAATTGAATATAAAAGTTTGGACTGCTATGACAACTCTCTGGCTACAAGCCATTTCTCCTGAAGACTGAGTGAAAGTAGATTAATTAGATTATGCCATCTACAGTCGTAATAAATTAACAGCTCAGCAGAGGTATGGCACAATGATGTTTAAGTGATCTCTTCCAGAATCCTGGCAGAAACATTTTCAGACAGGCTTTTACCATTCAGCACTCTGACGTCTTAGTCATCAGGGACAGTACTCAATACCTGACTAACTGAATAAAAGCTAAAGGAAATTACCGTATAACAAAATCATGGCTGTCTATTTCCTTCCCACATCCGCTCTTCAGGAGCACGCCCGAATTGCCCACCACAGCACATATCTTGAACCTTTTGTTCTTCAGAGGTGAGACCTCAGGAAGCAGGCTGTGTAGAGTGTGTGAGACGTTCAACGTCTTACGTCGGTCCAGAACGTAGTGGATGGTGTCACCAGGTTTAAAGCTGCTCTTGATCACCGACACGTCTCTCTCTGCGTCCAAGAAACGGAGAATGTCCTTCCTTTTAATTGAACAAAAGCACATCAGGTCTGGCATTATTCCAAGATTAAGAAAAGACAGACAGGTTCATTGGTGCTTAAATGAATTAGAGTGCCCTGCAGAAGTAACCCCCCCCCCCCCCCCCTTAAACTTTTCCACATTTTGCTCCTTCTCTGAACTATGTCCTACTTATCCAACCACTGAGTCAATGTTGGTGCATATTCTATTCTTTCCATCCTGTAATAATGGATTCAATGGGGCTCTCTGGAAAGCTCAGTACTTTTCTTGTTCAGTATTTTCTGCCAATTTACGGATACAATGTGGGGACCTGGAGGGAAAAGTGTCAGGGCCGAATAAAAGGGTGTAGTTTTTATGAGACCTCGAGAAATAAGATTGCGCAAAGTTTCCGCTAGATTTTCCTCATGATCTTGTAACAGTTTCTGGAGATCTCACAAAGTATTTTCTTAAAAACTTTTTATTTTGCAACCTCCAGATTTTTTTTCCCTCCATGTCTCTCCCCAGACTCCCTACAAAGCCCACCCTGATAAACTTTTCTCATGGACTTGTTTTAAGAGCTCCTTGGTCTTTACAGTTCTGTTTGTTTAGTTATGCTCTCCAACAATTTCGAACCTCAGGGTTCTCAAGGAGCACATGGAGTCATATTGAACTCCTGTCACTTTAACTGCACAGAGCTGAAACAAATTAATCGAAGAATGTGATTTCTGGTTAATTTATGGATTTCATAACAATGTGGGTGAATACTCATTCAATTGAAAACAAGTTTATATATATATATATAAGATCTTGAGTCGATTTTCCGTAAAACAGTGCTCGATACGTCGAAGTAGAGCTAAATATATTGCACACCTTTTCCCAAATTGCCATTACATGAATGACTGTGTGTGTTTGCCCTTCAATGGACTGATGAGCTGTTCAGGGTATTAGCTGCCTTCACCCCAGAGTTGGCTGAGATAGGCTCCGGCCTACCCATGACCCTAGTAGGATTAAGTTCCGCAAATGAACCAATGAATGAATTTAATTTTGAAATACACTTATCATTTATTTTGCACAAATTCATGAAATACATTCCTAAATTTTTTCCACTTCTTTATTTTCCAGGTTTTAACACTACAGAATGTACAAAAGATCAAGTAGCGGTGTATATTTACATCACTGTATTTCTTTATTCGAAATGACCAACATTACAATACTGTGTTTATCTCATAAACATACTGAACACTTCAGTACATGTTCAGTGTACATTTTAAACATAAACCTAAGCATGAGTCTTAATCAGAATGAAAAGCTTTCTATTTATTTGACATACAGTAAATCTCAGTAACAAGCATCTAATGAAGTGTGTGTGACACCTCTCTCCGAGTGTCAACAAGACTTGACATTTTCCAAACGACACACTGCTGATAACATAGCAGTTCGTAATTACAGTATGCCCATTTTGGCCACCACATGCGGGAACTGATAATGAGATTCTTCAATGAATAAATGCAGCCTTTTCTTGTAGACAAAAGTCAGTAGTTAACTCCAACTTTCTGCTAAGTATAGGCCTGTTTTCACAGATAGCATTGGCGTAGGAGTTCACGTCTTCATTGTTGTTAACAAGCAAATGCACAGATACATTATATGGCCAAAAGTATGTGGACTCCTAACCACTGAACCATTCAAAACCATGGACAATAATATTGAGGTCTTCCCTGTTTGATGCTCTAACAGCCTCGCGTCTTCTCTGAAAGCTTTTCATGAGATTTTAAAGTGTAGCTGTGAGGATTCAGCCATTAGTAAAGTGCATTACTGAGGTTGGGTGATGATGGTTGGAAGTTTGAAGCGGTTGTGCATTCAGTGCTCCAGTTCATCCCTAAAAATAATGAATGATGTGGAGATAAGGGCTTTGTACAAGCCAGTTGAGTTCTTCCATTCCAGTCTTGGCAAACCATGTCTAGATGGAGCTTACTTTGTACAACATGGAGGCACTGTCATGATGGGACAATTTTGTGTCGCTTAGTTCCAGCGAAAAGAAAAGATATAGCTGCAGTATGCAACAACATCCAAGATAATTGTGTTTTCAACATTCTGGCAATAATTCGGGGAAGATCTGCATATTTTAGGATGGTCAGGTGTCCACAAACTTTTGAACATATAGTATATGTTAAACGTGGGGCCGGGATAAGCTCCGGCCTGATGAGCTAGTAGGCTCGGGTATAAAAAGCCCGACAGACTGACTTTACCTTACCTCTAGGTCAAATGGTAAAAAATAATATTATGCAATATTAAGACCTTGTTGGATGGCCAAACTAAGTTTTAAATTGGATATTTATTACTGTGTTATTGTGTTTTCTTTCCTAATTCTTAGTTGCATGTTTCCACATCAGTCCTGGCAGATGGGGTGCCAGCGATGGCTTAGGAGACTTCCTGTCAATTTATCCAACTTTTCCACTGACTGGATGCAATTCAGTTAGAATACGCGGTGCCTATTTTGGGGTTTCACCTGCTGTTTCAAATAATCCCACAAGCCTTCTCTGGACATGAGGTCCAGTCATTTTGCATTCCAGTCAAGCTCACTCTCCTGAAAAATGACACACAGATTTAGTCCTATGCACTCTGCAGTTTTTATGATGGAACCCAGGCGTGCCAGTGCTTGAACATGAAGTGCGAAACGTAAATTCAGACTTTTGCTGACGTCTGACAATCTGGTTTTATGCTAAAATAAATTAAATTGGGTTTTTTTTTTATTGATTGTCCTACAGGCAATGTAATACGAGGTACTGCAATTATAGGACACCCAACCCCCTCCTTTTTTTGGAATACCTTTCCTTTTCACCTTATTAATTTTGGCTTCATGTTCAACCTTTCTTTGATATACGAGGTGGGGAAAGACAAGTAAGACATGCCCAGAGAGATCATCATGTCGAGTATGAGTCACAACATAAATATAAGTCCTATCCTTCTACTAGATTACATCATGCCTCATAGTTCATGGCACAACACAACCCAAGTACAGATCAGTCATTTCTAGTCGAAGATGGCTGTTTTAAATTCTAGCTGTTGAGTGACACAGTGGCGTAGTAGTTAGCATGTCTACATTATAGCAAGAAGGTCCTGGGTTTGACCCCCGTGCCTGCAGAGGGTGTTTTCATGTGAAGTTTACATGGGTTTTCTCAGTGTGCTCTGGTTTCCTCCCTCAGTCCCAAAGTATAAGTGTGGATGGTTGTGTGTGTGTTGGCCCTACAATGGACTGGTGAGATGTTCAGGGAGCATCCCACCTTAAGCAAAAGCTCCAGCTTCCTCGCGACCATAGGATTAAGGGGTTTGGCAAATGAATGAATAAACTGTACCAGACCGTACCAATGCAGATTTGACATGCATTGCGGCCAGTGTTGTTCCATCAGCCATTCAGGGTATACCCCGCCTTCACTCGCAGTCCACTGTATTATATACCAGTGCTCCCTGCAACCCCCTCCCCACCCCCATGCACCTCCGTGCAATATGAATAAAGGAAAAAATGGATGAAATGAAATTCTAGCTGTGATATCTCAACCTTTTGTCATCTGGTCAAAGTCATTATGAATACACACACATGCCTTTAGGGCGAGAATGCCAGTGTTAAATACAGATCCCTCCTTCCTCTGATTGGTTGGATGCTGGTAGTCCACATCACTCTTTTTTGATACCTGTTTACAAACCTGGTGTATCACAGAGGCCAGCGTTGTTCCTTTGGGCAGATATATTATTGCATCGGCTTCAATGTCAAAGGAACTTATTGCAAAATATTACAAAGCACAGCGGGTCAGCAGAGAGGAGAGTCAGCCATCAGAGGACACATGAGGAAATAATTTGTAAAAAAAATTATATGAGTGATGACCAAATATCCCCTCACGTATAAGAATATCTGACAGTTTTGATCATGTGAAAGGGCTCCATGGGCAAAAACAAAAAATAATAATAATAATAATTAAAAGGGGGGGGTAAATATTAGATTTTATTTTAGTTACTAAGGTTATGCTATATAATGTAAGATTCAGGTCTCAAAATAGCATTAAGGATCAACGTGTATAATTCTGTCAGTGGACGGTCCTCACAAAAATAGGTAGAAAAAGTGTGTCTTTAAATGATAGAAAGCGAATGGTTAGAACCTAACAGATAATGCCCTCTTTTTTTTAAAACCCACCTAAAACACTGGATATAATTAAAGACAAATGATGTCTCTCATTAATTTGCATTCAACTCACATGCTCCAGAAAATGCTAATTACCAGTCAATGTTTTTTTAATTCACATGTTAGTGTTAGAGAAAACAGAATCATTAGCAACTAGTACACCTGCGCCAAGAATGCTCAAAGCCCTGCAATATAAAATATATTTTAAACTCATAGCTGATATGAAATGTACCAATACTATCATACTTATCTCTCACTCATTTTCTGGACCACTTATTCCTGCCAGGGGTGCAGGGAGGCCTCACTCAGCCGACACTGGGTGCATGTGGAACAGTTCGCCAGAGCTTTGCAAGGAAACATACACAACCATTCACACTCACACGTAGGGTCAATTTGGAGCAGCCACTTAGCTTAACGTGCATGTCTTTAGACTGTGGGAGGAAACCCGGAGTACCCAGAGGAAACCCACACAAGCACGTCGTGAACATGTGAACTCCACACAGAAACACCCCAGCCCAGGAATCGAACCCAGGACCTTTTTGCTGTGAGGTGGTCATGCTAACCACTATGCTACTGTGCTGCCTTTGCACCATACTGCAAATCCAAACTGTAGATGAACTAACAGCTTTATTACGATGCACAACACTTATCATATGTGTGTACAGGTTACACATGCCTGCCACTTTAATAGGAACTGGTACCTCTACACATTCATACAGCTATATAATGAGCCATGTGGCGGCAATGCAACACATAAATTCATGCAGATACAGGTCAAGAGCTTCAGTTAATGTTCACATCATACAACAGAATTTGGAAGAATGCAATTTTGGTGACTCTGGCTACGGCATGATTGCTGGTGTCAACCAGTCCAGTTTGATTACTTTCGAAATTGCGGATGCTCTCAGGGCAGCACGGGGATGTAGCGGTTAGCATGTCCGGCTCACAGAAATAAGTGTTGAGTTTAAGTCCCAGGATCACCGAGAGTATTTCTTTGTGGAATTTGCATGTTGTCCTCAGGTTTGCCAGGGTTTCTTCTGGGTAATCCAGGTTCCTCCAACAGTCCAAAAACACATGACACTAATTGGCTGTTCTTTATTGCCCTTAGGCGTGAATCTGAATGATTGTGTTTGTGTTTAAGCCAAGGGCCAAATTATCTGGGGTTACACATGCACACGTTATCAAGACTGAAATATAAAAATATGGCGGGATGCACACACACCTTATTATATCTGACTCAAACCAAAAACATTTTTATTTACGGTACCCCTAATACCAAACAAACAAAAAAGACTTATAGCAGCACTACAGCACATGGCACACAGCAGGAAATAACTAAGTACCCTGAGGCAAAAATAACTGTGTCAAATTTTCTACAAAGGCCTGACATCGGTCTGCATACCAACAAGATCGCTAATGCTAAATGTTAAACAGTGAGACTGTGAGCAAAGATTCAGACTATACCCATACTCCCCCCTCTTCCCCCACCACCAAAAACGAGAGAAGCAAAGATTTTGGGATTGATACTCTTAAAATATGCCAGCTTTTTTCCTGGTTTCTGATAGAGATGTTTATAGTGGGTTTGGGGTGGGGGGTGGGAGGTGTATACTGTGAGTAAGAATATTGCAATGGCTGTTGTAGGTTTTTTTATTTGGCATTAATAACTGGTATGCCTAATAGTCTGCATCGTTTCTATATATGTCACTGGATATTTGATGCCAACTACAATCTTTTTTATTCATTAATTCATTTGCCAAACCTACTAGGGGCACACTGGAGGTGTTCTTAACTGACTTTGGGCGAAGGCAGGGGTAACTAACAGCTTATCTGTCCATCGCACGGCCAGCATACACAACCATTTACACTCACACCTAGAGACAATTTGCAACAGCCGATTAGTGTAATAAGCACGTCTCTTGACTGTGGGAAGAAATCGGAGTACCTTGAGGAAACCCACACAAGCACACGAAGAACATGCAAACTCCATAATCAGACACCCTCAACGAGGCCGGGACTCAAACACAGGACCTTCTAGCTGTGAGGCGGATGTGCTTAACACTACACCACTGTACTGCCCCCAACGCGCAGAACTAACTCCACTGGGATTAGCAGCATTATGGCTATTCATTCATAGAACACTTTGGGTTTGTAGACAAAACATGAAAATAAAAGTATACTGAACCTATTAAGCTAAACTTTTTAAGAATTATTTCACTGTTTTTTTTTTTAATAAGTGTAATATAAAATAATAACAACAAAAAAATAGAAGAGAGGAGTTTTAATCTGGATTTCACAGAAATTCAGATCTGTTAATTTGGTACATAAGGAAGGTAACGTCTGTGATGTTTCTGTCAACCAGGTCTAGACTTGAGTTTCTGTCAACCAGGTCTAGACTTGAGTTTCTTGAACCGTTTCACCTCTTACACAAGAGGCGAGACGTCATCAAGAAACCAGTTGCCCTTGTTTCAACCCTGAATCTCCATAAACCAGGAATCTATATTTTTAGGTTTGTTTAAACTATTGACCTCAAGTTTTCGTCCTCTTAGTTGACTAAGAATAGTTAATAGGCAGGCCACCAATGTTCATTAATAATACAGCAACAATAATACAGCAAAAATTCCTCACCTTGTTCAGTGTCGAAATGAGAAACTGACACACTACCTGCCAAAAAAAAGTCACATAACTTTAATATTTTGTTGGACCGCCTTGCATAATCGTCCAGCATGTAAGCGTCGTGGTATTGTTACTTGGTCAGGTCGAGGCTCAGCAACATTATGAGGCAATAAAATTAAGTCAGCTGACGACCTAACAATACTGAATGACCAGGTTATCACATCAATGGACTGTTTCTTATCTGATGGTATGGCTATAAATTAGGGCTGAAATAGTGAAAGAGTACTTTAGGGAGCATGACAAATAATTTTCACACATGCACTGGCACCCGAAAGTTCTGATCTTAACCCTATTGAAAGCCTTTGGGATGTGCTGTAGAAGACTTTGTGGAGTGGGTCAATCAATTCAAGATGCTGGTGAAAAATGAACCTGAATATAAATAAAGGTTGTGATTTTGCTTATGTTTGCTGAAACACTGCCATGGTGATTGTACATGCTGTGATCAAAGGTAAAGGCAGTCCAAATTAATATAAGTGTGTATGACTTTTTTGGAGGGACGGTGTATCTGTCAAGCTGTTTGTGCTGTCTGATGTGATGCTGGTGCCTGCTCCTGCTCCTCTAACCCTCCAGACATGCCTGATTTATCCAGATGCTCTCCATCTGCTTTGTTCTTCTCACTTTTTCATCTGGAGCTTTGTGCACTTGTGATTCACCTCCTGCTGCTATGGATGGTCTCACATGGATACCCAAAAGATTTGCACGTCCTAAAAATAGTTTATCCCCAGGTCTCACCATTCCTACAGTATAAAATCCCACATGAATACTGAATACTAGAGGTGTATCTTCTACAAACTGATGCTGTAATCACAAAGACTGTACTGGACTGCAATAGACTGGGAACCTTTTCAGAGTGTACCCCACCTCTGACCAGAAGTCGGATTGAGTCCACCCTCCCTACAATCTTTTTTGAATTGTGCAAAAAAATTAAAAAATAAATAAAAATTGAATGAAATAATCTCTAAAGTTCTTATTCATCAACCAGACATGGATTTTAAAATTTTGTTTAATAATTCTATCATATGTGTGTCTCCTATTAATCATGAAATTACACTGAGGCAAATTTCAACAACCAAGAAAAATTACAGATATATGTATGAAGGAGTATGTGGATTATCAAGTTCATGCATGGGGCAACAGACTTTATAATTACTCTCCTACATCATTACAAAATTGATTTGTATTCCCACCGTTTGGTCACCGAGAAGAGGATAGGTTCCCTTTACTCTCCGGTTCCTCTCAAAATTTGTCCCTCAATTTATTTTATATCCTGCTTTGTGACACTGTATATTGTTGTAGCCTATATAAAGCCAATTGAAAATGTTTTTCTTGTAAACACATTATTCATGTTAGAAAACATATATAACCCGTATAACAGCTGAATGGAACCTGCAATGGGTTTGACGAGCTGTTTAGGGTGTAGCCCGTGTTTCAACCAGACTCTGCTGGGATTGGTTCCAGCTTCCTTGTGACCCTAAACATGATAAGCAGTATGGATGTTAAATAAATGAATGAATAAGAGCTGAATGGCTTGCTTTAAATTTCAGATGAGGCAGAATGTATATACGTATACACATATTGCTAAAAAACCTATATGCATGTGTTGGCATTCATCCATACATTTTATAAAAATCTAAAAAACATATTTTCTTTTGTTTCCTTTCTGTCAAATTTGGATTTTCAGCTAAAATTAGCAACAAAGCGTAATCACTAAGTGCACCTGTGTCAAGCCACTGGACGTGGTTTCAACTCCTTCAGGATACACATCCCCAGCGTCTCAGAGTAGAGAGTACAGCTTATTTTATTCAAGATTCTGAAATTTTACATATTTGATATTTTATTAACCATTCAAATTTGGCTGGATGCGCAATAATATTTTTCTGTGGTGGGACAAATTCAGAAAACATACAACATTACTGGTTTACATGGACTTTTAAAAGGGTTATACAAATAAAATTTTATTGAACTTTAATTTACCACTGAAGACCTACAGGAATATCGTTCCAACTGTGTCATACAGGACTTTGTCTAATGCAAGTCTAATTTCTCAAATCAGAACCTTTTCATTGTTATCTCTTTTCCTACAGAAATCTGAAGCACAAACTGTATGTTTTAGGCTGAATGCAAAAATTTCAGCTTAGCCTTTCAAAACTGGCTAAGAGACAGAGCGACACTGGGCATACTGACTCAAGCAAAGCAGCATACAGCCAAGAAAGTGCGAAGGCAACTATACACAAAGTGTGGTTTGTACCTCAGTAGTTCACCATTTCCTTTTTCGGGTAAGCATGGCCCCACACTGCACTATTCTTAGCATGTCCTGATCAGCAGACAACTTGAATATGCCACTTAGTCTCTTTTTTTGGAACATGAAAAACATACATTCATAACAAAAACAGTGGTATTTATATTGCATACAGATACAAATAAACCATATTCCTATTCTCTAACCTTTAGTCACAACATCTCTTTCTTTGTTACCATCTGGACCCTACTCAAGTTTCCTATCCAGAAAAAGTTTACTTCAACATCTTTTATAATTTCTAAACAGCTAATGGCTCTTACACCTGCTTGGTACTCAACACTATCATACCAAGATGGAATCTAGCATGGCTATATAATCCATTTTCAATACAAAACAATATGGATGCCAGACAGTAAACCCATATATTGAGGCCATACAAGCCAGTGTGCTCTTAATGCAGGAATGGCACCTGTGCCCAGTCAAAGAATTTTTAATATCCATAATAGAAACAGCCAAAAGAAGAAGATGCCAGACAGCAGTAGAAATAATGATCACATGAATTTATTATTTAATAACTTAAAGCATGATCTACCATCAATCAGTGTTTTAAAAATATCTGTGTTTCCCTGAACCTGCTAAATGTGTAATTAAGGAAACTGCAAACTATTAAACAAGTATTGGAGACATGCATTTTGAAGAAAACTTAAATTTCCCAAAAAGGTGTATTATGCTTTTATGGTTCTATGGTAGTGTTTTACAGTTTAGGATAATAATAAAATAAAAAACATTCAAAATACCTTTGTGACAATTTTAAATGCTTATTTCTGTTCCTTGCCATTGTAGGCTGTCAACAAATGTGAAAAACCAAACTAAGGCATAAATTCATTTGTCGACATGGGAGGTTAAATCTAGAATATTAAGGATGACTCTGTTGACCTTTTATGAACATCATTATAGAGCAATTACTGTGCAAAACAAGGTAGCTTGACACAAATAGAACCAGCTGCTCTGTTCGTCTATTTGAACCACCCACAAATAAGAAATAAAGCCACAAGAGGAAAAATGTCATCAAATATTCTGGGGGGGAGGGGGGTTCCAGCCCCAATTTCCCCTTTGAGCTACACTTCTTTCTCATCATTGATGGAAACAAAGTACCAGAAGTACCAATACCTTTAACAGCCAGAGCCATGCTCTGTTTCGTTCTTTCTCTTTCCTCTCTTAGCTTTTGGGCTCCATGCTGATGTTTATAATAGAAAGGCTTTTAAATATTTGTGCGCTGTTGGCTGCCAGCTGCTGCACTGTTGGAAACAGCTGTAAGTGGACCATCCATGAATGACTTCTAATTCAGTTGATGAAATTAACCATATCTTATTGGGTCTGCACATTTCTCAGATCCCCCTATACAGTAAATAGTGAATTATATGGATTGCCTTCTATATTTCATCCAACTGGCTCTAAATAATGTAGTATTTCATGAGGAAAAAAGGCACCGCTTCCATGAAGTGGGATTCCTTAGGCGTGAGTTGTTTACTTCTAAAATGCAGCAAGGCACAAGCCACAGTGGTTAAATGAAGTTAACTGAACTGCTGGATACTGCTGTTATTCACACTTTCACCATTCTACCACAGCTCACTGACAACTTAGTGATGAAATCTTCAGCAGTGCTGTCTATGAGCAAACACAACACGTAGCACTAAATGCTAGCAAGGACACAGAATAAGGCAGGTAACCTTGGTAATATTTAATATCCACACTCAGAAAGATTTGACTCACCTTATTTGGCCAACGAGAGTCGTATTGACCTTCCAATCTGTGTGCGTGGTTTGCAGATATGCTGGCAAGTTCTTGTGAAAGACCTTTTCACTGCTATTGGCCATTAGTCTTGAAATGCACAGCTCACTTTCACTGCAGGAAAAAAAAACAGCAAAAGAGCATATTGGGGTGTAATTTTTGTCATATTGCTTCCCTTGGGCAAGAAAAGCGGGTGTGAAATTCATATGAATAGGTTGCACTTTGTTGCAGCTATGTCTTGCTGGTAAAAGGAAGGAATTTTCCTGAATGCAGATTTTCATCACGAGTCACTATAAAGCAGACATCATGTTCTTCAGACATCAGTGTTTACAACTGTTGTGTAACTGTCATGCTTTCAATTACCATTAAGATTCTTTATACAGTACAGACTGATCTAAAAAACATCCTCCTTTTGGTAAGATTTCACATTTAACACTTCAAGACACTTAATATATTATTATGTTACAGAAGTTGCTTTTCTTGCAAATCAATGCAGTGAAGCAGAGGCCAACACAGAACCCACATCCTGTTGTAAAACTCATGATTATGGGTTGGGAAAATCATTTGATTGGCTGGTTTACTGCTCTAGGTTACTTTTGAACTAAATAATATATGAGAATATCTAAAATACCAAGCCAAATGAAAACTGAGTTCTGAACAAAGGACAAAACGTGATCGTGTGGGTTCGGAAAGGTGACAAAGAACACCCAGCACTTCCCTAGAAGAGCCTACGGTACTTCACAGAAGCTTTCAGTCATATGTGCAACACAGGAAGCTGCGTTTTGCCTGTAACTAAACTACCGCCCACAGCAAGCCTCTGCTAATGACTTAAAATGTCAGTTTGTGTTTGCACATTACTTGTGTAGTGCACTGAGTACTCCTTAACACTATTTAGAAAATTCTTTTTACTATTACATTCATTTATTTATTAATTTAGTTCATCTTACAGCTGAGATCCTAGACGGCACATGACCCAAATATGTTACATTACATAGTTTACATTAGAGCATGCTCATAAGCAGGTACTGACTTGTTGACTGTATTTTAGCTTGCACACACACCTTTACTGAGACATACAGGTTTTCACACCTAAAATTAACAGATTTATATTAACAGATGAAAGCCGATATTAAGATGTATTTGATGGAAGCAGATATGCTTGAAGGAAAAGATGTGTTATCTCCCCTTGTAATGATGTGGTTGCGCTGAAATCAGTTTGTAAATATTTTCAAGGTTCAAAATTCTGATAGTGGCATGACCCAAAAGCCTTTAAAAAAGCTATTTTTGTGTATTTGGTAATTATTTGAGAAATTCCATATATGCAGTGTTTTTAATAAATACTAGCATTGGTGTGAGGAGGGTAAGGTCAGGTTAATGCAAGGCAAATTCATGACTGCTTGACTTATTCATGCTATATCAAAATTCAGAAGAAAAAATACATCGGCAACAATTTTTTTTACCCTTGGCTTTATTTGCTAGCCGGATTACCCAAAAAGTTATATTAGGGTTGTCAGAAAATTTGTAGCAGAGGTGGGGTCAACTTCTGAATCCAGGAGTTTTTTTTTTTAAGGATTCTATGACACTGTGAAATAGGGTGATTTTTGAAAGTGTCATATTGTTGCAGGCCCAGCACTGCACTTTCTGTTATTTAAAAAAAATTACGCATGGATTTAAAAAAAAAAAAAAAAATCTACCAGAGGTGGGGCTTTGGACAAGGAAGGCTCCATTAGGTTTTGGAGACGATCCGGATGAAGTTCTGCATCCAGGAATTTTTAACATTTAGAGATAGGGCAATTTTTGACATTTTGGTTCACAAATATAATTTGTTAATGAAAGATATACCACAACATTGATGATTATTGTTCTGTAACAGCAGGTATGACTGGAGTGTCAGTGTTCTATGCTGTGTTTAAATGTCTATAGTAACCATTTACACAGGGTATAGTATACTTAGTATACTTATAATACTAATATAGTATACTTATTGTAAATATATATAAAGAAAAAAAACAGTTGCTAATAAAGTGATGGTAATTTAGTTTGTTTAATGATGTTTATTTATCCACTTCTTTATTCCATTAATGTTTCTTCATCCAAGGCCTAAATCAGTGGATAAATTGCAAAAATTTTAATACATAATGCTAATAAAATGGACATTTTATTCGAATCAGTTCCAGATCAAAAACCTCTTCCAATAGCAGCTGTATTCTGGTCATTAATACTGTTTTAAAGCCCTTACCCAATGTAGATAACCAAATTGTCATCTGTGTTTCTGATCTCACCATCGAAAATCACAACTTCCATATGTAAGCCCTTTTTCACATCCCCGGCCTGCACTCAACACCAAGCATGCTGAAATGCACATTCCCGCTTTTATTAGATCCCGTGTAGATTACTGCCATGCTCTGTCTCTCAGCTAAGTCCGTTACTTGGCTCAGGTGCATTCAAAACTGCAGTCAGAATCCTTCCCCTCAATAAACGTTCGGCACATGCAGTACGTATCACCTCATAACCCATAACCTCCACTGGCTGTTAAATTCTATATTTATAACATTCAATATTAAATTCTTCTGCTTACATTTAAAAAACACCGTGGTGACACTCCTCAATATATAGCATTTATACCCTCATCATCCATAACATTAACGCCACCTGACATCACCTGGCTGCAGTTAAGCAGCCCCATACACCAAAGCTGCAATGCACTGTGAGTTCTGACACCTTTCTCAATTTGTACTACAGTAGCTATCCTATGGGATCAGATCAGACGTACTAGCTTTTGCTCTTTACGCATATCAGTGAGCCTTGAGCACCCCTGACACTCATGCCATTTGAAGATGAACAGACCCAGTAGTTTAGCCATCACAATGTGGCCCTTGTCCAAGTCACTCAGATCCTCATTTTTCCTACTTCCAAACCATCAACATTGAGAACTGACTGTTCACTTCCTGCCACTTGGTAGGTGCCACTGTCAGTTTAGTTCACTTCACCTGTTTACTGGTCATAATGGTTTTTTTCATATGGCTGATCTGTGTACATAGTGTACTGTAGACCTTCATGAGTGCCAGGGCATTTAGGGTCGCAGCCTCCAAGCTGTGGGACTCTCCCTCATAGAGCCTTCACCAGACTACTACTTTTCTTCTTCTGCTCATTTTTCCATTCCTTTCCATGATTTGTGCCAGCCTGCTATCTTCTGCCCATATTTTTTGGGACTATACTATCTTTCTTTCATTTCTTATTTCTAATGATTTTCTTTTGCTTGTTAGTTTGTGGTTATGTTTTTTTTGTTAATTCCCATGTAAAATGTCCTTGGGTTGGTAAAAGGCACTATAAACACTGAAGTGGTTGTTGTTATTTTTGTAAGATGTCTCTAGTGTGTTTTGTAACAGTCAGAGTCTACAAAACCGAGGAGTTTTTGGTTACTCAGCAACATGACACTGCTTTATTTATCTTAGTACCTCCAAGAAATGTGGTATGGCAATGACTTGACTTCACAGCTACCACAGCTTAAACAATGATAAGAAGTAACTTTTTTCAGGATGTTCCACCACATTAAAATTAATTAGGTCTATGCATAAAATGTACCTTGTGTGATTTAAGGGCTAAAAAACAATTAGTTCTGTTATAGTGAATGAATCATCTTTGAGGATAAACTTATCCATTATATCACCATTGTGCAAGATGCTTTCAATAGCTTGTGATTTATAAATAATATCTAAGTCAGTTTAATTCTGACAAAGATGTATTACTAAAAGTAGTTACGCTAGCTGTCTGTCACTCCATCACTGCAGTAGATTTGTTGTTGTCTTCTTTTATAAGTCATTCCCAATGACACATACTGTACATCCAATGAGGATAAAATCTTTAGTTAATTAAATAAAATTACGAACATCCCAGTTGTGCACCGATAGCCGCAGACGGTCAAGTTGGAAAAAATAATTGTCATGCCCCCTGTTTAAAATGCAATAGAATGAAGATAATTCTATATTACTTTCCTCTAGACCTTTATTTTATTAAGTATGTCTACTGAATAGTGTCGGGGGGGGGGGGGGGGGGTATAACTTTGGCTAGAAGTTGTTACTGAGGTCACTTATTAAAACGCTCTTCAGTGCCACCTAATCATAATTCTGGGTCAAGAGTTTTAAACTAATCAATATCTATAGCAGGGTTTTGAAATGTCACACAGTAATCCATGGTGCTATAATAAGATCATTTTAAACATACTTTCTGTGGAACACCAAGTAAGAATTAATCATCCGAATCTGTTCCTGTTCCTAGGGCGCCACAGTGGTGTGCTGGTTAATTCAAATGCCTCACAGCAAGACGGTCCTGGGTTTGTGACCCGGGCTCAGGCATTTCTGTGTGCAATTTGGATGTTTTCCCTGTGCCTTTTTGGGTTTCCTCCGGGTACTCTGGTTTCCTTCCACAATCAAAAGACATTCACATTAGGCTAATTTGCTGTTCCAAATTGCCCCTATGTAAGTGTGAATAGCTGTGGGTGTTGCCCTGTGATGGTCTTGCGAGCTGTTCAGAGTGTACCATGCGTCAGCTGAGATCTCTGTGTGGTTAGCAACTGAATGAATGATATGAAACTACAGTATAGAGATTGGCTCAGCCTCCCCACCACCCTAATAGGATTATGTGATTCAGCAAATGAATGAATGAATGTTCATTCTCCTAATTTTGAGGTAATCTAGATGTAGCTTTACTGCTTGATATGTTTCCTCATAATTTCTCTCAGGTCTTGTGCACACCATTTACAGTAAACTGAAACTACAGTTTTTGGTAGACTGCCAAACACGCCAGACTAGAACTGAAATTTTAGCTTGAAGATTTAGTGTTGAAATGTAGGAGTGCAATAAAGCACATCTGTACAGAAGTGTGTGCACATCTCACAGTCACCGTTAACCCTGTACTTTTCTGGCTCACATTCCTCTAAAAACATATAAAAGACGAGAAACAAATCAAAGCGTACAGTTCAGACAGAAAAATTAATAACCCCATGACGCATCTTACATCCTTTACTACTGACATGAATATTCAACGCACACTACGGGGTGACCTGATAAGCGATGCTTGTGTTGTTTTCTCCCATTTTCTCTTTTCTTTGCATGTGAACGAAGTAAAAGGCGACCTTGCTGCTCATCACTTATGGAACACTAACAGCTGTGTGATTAGCGTCCTTGGCGTAAGCAGGATAATATCAGAGGCAATTTGGATTTCAAGCCATGCTAGATATTTGTCTTAGTTCACTGGACAACATGCATTTTTTCGATCTATTTGTTTCACATTGTGAATATGAGCTGTGGAATTTTCTAGTGCTTTAATTATGACCTTAATCTCTTAAATGTTTAACCTTAGATTTTATGATCTGAGTCTCAAAGTGGTAAACATTGATCTCAAACACTCCACAAAATTAAACATAACTTTTTTAATCAATGTTGTCTTGTGCTTTTTTGCTTTACTTATTATGCATATATTTACATCCTGAGCTTTCCAAAAAAAAAAGTTCTTCAGAGGTTGACTATTTTTAATTTGTAAATGTACCTATGAATAAAATGACTTTATTTGGATTTTTCTATGATACACTGAGGTTGTGTTGAGGCCGTTTAAACTTACTAAATGTGTCAGAGAATTGTTGTTTTCTGCTTCTGTTTTCTGTCATGGGGACAAAATAGTTTTCTATAAAGGGCAGGAACCACAGGGCTTGAACTGTCTGTTGTCCCATAATTGCCCCAGTCACAGACACCTACGCACACAAACACATCACACCACAACCACAATGTCTCATCATCATTGTCAAGCAGTCAAGTGCAAGTCGAGCTTCCTCTTCTTTGTTTTGCTCTGAAACAAAATCAATATAATCAATTGTGTGACTTTAGGAAAATACTTTAAACTATTCTAAGTGCCAGGGTTATCTAAAGCGACTAATATTGTGTGTCAGGTGACTAAAGAAAATGATATCATGTTTTAAGGACAAGCAGGAACTTGATCACGCCATTGGTTCTGTGACTTTCTAACTTTCATAAGATCATGAGTTTCAAGCATTGTGGGTAACACATTTCAGTTTTTTTAAGTCTGCATTAAAACATATATACAGCAATTATTTATTTATATAAATAAATTGTAGTACTATTATTTTTCCCACATACAATAGATGTGGCTCTACTTTGACGTATCGAGCACTGTTCTACAGAAAATCGACTCAAGATTTCATATATATACAGTATATGTATATATATATATATATATATATATATATATATATATATATATAATGTTACTTATTAATGCTGTATTTATATATATATAAGTAATAAGTAATGCGCATTATACTTATATAAGTAATGCTTCTAAGTACAGAGTATACACAATCCATGCATAAAAATACATCCACATTAATATGCTCAAAATAAATGAGGATGTGCAACTATATGTTGATAATCACCTTAACTCAGATATCTGGGTGTAAATTCTGAAATAGTCATATTATTCTCTCTCACTTAGTCAGTATGCTAATTACAAATAGCTTATTTACTTCATACAGGATGTTGTAGATTTAGTTTTATTTATACTGTGGGAATGAACACGGTTAAAACTGTTAAATGTGTGTTCGTTATTTTACCTTTCAAAAATATCAATACATCTGACAATGGCTTTTTCATGACTTATGCCATATTAATGCTGAAGTTAATGGCTTGTTAAAGAAGCGTTGATCTACTAAAGACCTCCAGTTTTATATCCACACTGGGACACACTGAGTATATAATATCCAATGAAAGACAAGTGATTTCTATATTTAATCAGAGGTTAGACATATCCTGGAGGAGGTGCAGGGGGAAGTGGCCCAGTTTAGCCAGATTGATACATTGTACAGAGGCACAGTATTATAAAGTCTTCAGCCTATTTCTAGTTTTTGTTTTAATGAATGAATAAATAAAACAAACAAATAAATAAATAAACAGACAGACAAAAAAAAGCTCCGTGTGTGTACTGGAAATGTAAAAAACAAAATCGAAAGCAAGATATATGCACATAAATATAACAGCTTTAACCCAAATCATGAAAAAGATTCACTGAATCTCAGCCAAACAAAGGAAAATAAAGCCTCATCTCATCCCACCAGGCAGTGGGGCAACCTGGAGGATCCGATGAAAGAAGATTGTTTATTACTAGATAAACTTCAGAGCTGTGCGTGAAGAAAACAGACCTGGTGGTGATGTTTCATCACTAAGAATAAACGATCTTGTCCGACTTTTAAGCCGCAGCAGAAGAAGAATAAAGCGGGGAACCATGTGTGCGCGCGCGTGTGTGCGCGTGCGTGTGCGCGGTGCTGCTCGGATCCACAGCGGGAGGACGGGACGTGTCGCGCCTACCTTGTGAGTTGGGCTTCCTGGTGGTCGCTACTTCTTGCTCTGTCTTTCGTCTTGTAGAAGATCAGAAGGAGGCCGATCGTGCAGATGGTCCAGCGTTTCCGCGTAAAGCGCATTTCACACATGGAGCCCATCTGCATGCTTTAAAGCCAACACTTCACCGGCTGCCTTTCCTTAATTCTCGCGAGCCTTTTCTCTCGCTCTCTCTCTCTCTTTCTCTCTCTCTCACACACACACGCACGCACACACACATTACCCATTTACTTACTCAGCAGCTGCAGACACAGACTCCACGAGGGCTTGGCCTTTTTTTTTTTTTGGACTGATGGTGAAACCAACCAATCAGATCCTTACTATGCAAATTATCTTCCTCGCCCAGCCAATGATAATCACCGGGGGCGTGTCTCTTTGTCCCTGAAGTTGGAGCTCTGGAGCAGACAGAGGAGAGGAGAGAGGAGCGCAGCCAGACCAAAATGTAATCAATAGAAAAGTCCCTTGTCGTCCCTTGTAGCTTTGCATTGTTCGTCTCTTTTCTTGGAAAAACGGACAATAAATAACCACCCCGTTAAGCAAATAAACATAGTTTTGAGGAATGTGTTTCAAACCCAGCCCTGCAGAGATTTGTGGGTTTTCTAACCAGTGTCCATAACAGCGTCTGACTCATTTACTGGACTGGGTACTCCTATTACTAGGGTCGCGATGGGGCTGGGCCTGTCTCAGCCGACTCTGGACGAAGGCGGGGTGCACCCTGAAAAGCTCACCAGACCATCGCAGGGCAAAGAACACACACCCATTCACAATAACGTCCACCCCAAGGGGCGACCGTCAATTAGCCTAATGTGATGAGGAGGAAACCAGAGGAAACCCACACAAGCACTGTGAGAACATGCGAACACCACACAGAAACCCCCGAGCCAAATTTCATACCCAAAGACCTTTTTACTGTGAGGCGGACGTGCTAACCAAGGTTTCTAAGGTCATGAACATGACCTATGCTTATTATGCTATTCTGTTCATAGCACTTTAAAAAATAATCTAAATGGATTATATTACTATATAGGATTTCTGATCATTTCGTCTCATTTTCCGAACCAGTTTATCCTGTATTAAGGGTACGGGAAGGCTGGAGCCCATCGCAGCCAACTCCAGGCGAAGGCGGAGTACACCTTGAATTATATAAGATATATATACAATTTCGCCAAGGGTTTGTGAAGATTTAATCGTCATACCCAAATGAATGCTTACTTATACACCCCAAACTGTTGCCACAAGATTAAAAGCACACAATCACATTGTACGATTTCTGTATGCTGCAGAATTACAGTTTGTCTTAACTGAAACTTAAGGGCCTAACAGTGCCCCTGTTCACAACGTGAAGTCCATGAAGATATGATTTGTTTTATTCTGGTCAGGATCATGATGGTTCTGGAGCGTGTCCTGTAAACACTATGTGAATACATCCTGCATACGAATACACCATACATGGGATCAAACCATGCTGGGAAGGCAAGTCTTTTGTGTGACCAGTCCATCACAGGACACATACATTTATACAATTATTCAAATATAGGGGAAATTTAAGGGTAATCCACCACCTCTAGTATTTTTTAACAGCAGAAGGAAACAGGGCTACCTGTGGTAAACCCAACTGAACATGAAAAATAAAATTCCACACTGACATACAGACTGTATTATTTATATGCTCGATTTGTTAGTAATAAATTTGAGTTGCACCAAATGAAAAACTAGAGGAGCACTCAAAGAGTGCAAAGTACCTCTGCCAGGCACAAATGGATTATTATCACTTTACCCCATGTTAACGATAGGGATTTTTCTGGATTTTAGTTTTGTTTTTTTCCCAACATGATTCCATGCACGGATCACCTCCAAAATTGAATGAGTTCTTTTGAGGCCCAGGCCCTACCCCTCCACCAAGGTTGATGAAAATCAGATCAATAGTTCTTTCGTAATCCTGCTAACAGGAAAACTCCTTTAAAGTGCTTGTTTAAAAAACTTTAATAATTTCCTAAATGTTACAGGTTCTTGCCAGGCTCATACCCTGTCCCTCTACCATGTTTGGTGAAAATCAATTTGGTAGTTTTTGCGTAATCCTGCTAACAAGCAAACAGAGGCTGGGAATATGTAAGGTATTTGAGATAATTAGGTCATGGTGAAAGTTGCTGTATATTAATTAGAATGTTTTTAACAGTACACCAGTGTTAATGTCAAATTAATGTCAAAATAGGCTACAGAAAAAAAACAACATAATTTTTGATAAATAGAAGTGGGCTTTACAGTGAAATTTGATGTTATCATGCAAATTTTGTCTTCAAGACAGTCATAGCCAATTTAAATAAGGATGTGCAAGCTTTTCAGGGTGTACCCTGCCTTCACCCAGTGCCGTCTGAGGTAGGCACCAGCCTCCCCGCGACCCTAGTAGGATTAAGCGGTTCAGCAAATAAATTAACGAACGAATGTATTTTATGCAATACAACTTGTAATTGATTAAAAAACGGAGATAATGTCCTGGTAACTAAGTAATATAATGATTCATGTGTATTAAATGAGACATAAGGTAAAAATGTAAAAAAAAAAAAGGTAAACCATTATATGTTGGTGCCTTTGGATAAAATCGGTCATGACTGATTATTAGTATTGAACATATTTTTATTTGCTGTGGGGAAAAAACATGGATTGCAAATCTTTATTATACCACTATTAAAGAGGTTCCATAGTTAACACAAGTGTTATAACCTTGTAATGTCATGACTAAGAGTAAGAAGTGTAGTCACTACAGTTACAGAAGCATCTATCTTTGTTGTATAGTTTTATTTGAAATTATCAAAATAATCCTATAGCACTCGAGTTATATTATGATTAAATGTGTAATAAAGACAGTCACACATAAAACACAGTGGTAAAATGCTTATAGGGTTATGGTACACCATATACCATATAGTAACCATATATAGTATGAACTACCATATAACACCATCATATACTGCCATCATTTATTTATTTTTTTTGTAGACTGAATATTACATTACATTTTATTAAAGGTGGTACATTGTGCTCACCTCTATACTGTTAAGTGCTTTTTACGCCAGTATGTTCGCAGAAGCATGGCGTCAGACTTAAACACCATTTGGTTGAATGTATAATCCAATAAGACCTACCTCCACAATTCCAGCCCCATTACTCCCAACAGTGGAACGCACATGGATAATGACCAGATTATATTTCATCCCAGTCTTACAAGACAGGGATTTGCTTTTATAAAATATCCTGTTCTGTGATATATTTTGGGCCTATTAGGTTTAAATCTGGGCTCAAGATGTACCTCAAGAAAATAAATGATAGCTGCACTCACATAATTTAACCGCATGTGATTTATAAAAATAGTGGGTGCATAGATTTGGTAAGTGCTATAATCCTTCTAGAGATTGACAAAGAGATTGAAGGCCTGTTCATGTAAAGAGCTCAGTACAGATATAAACTAAGTGCAGAAACTCCATTGATGACAAAAGTTGTATGGAAGATAGCAATGAAAGCATTCAGATAGACAGAGAGAGAGAGAGAGAGCTATTTAATATGCCAGTTTAAAAAAAGAATTAGATGAAATTTCCATTATGGAGGAGGAACTTACTCCAAACCATCCTGTGATAATATAATTGTCTGTGAGAGTAGGGCTACATAAAAAGCATGGCTACATGAGACAGGGAAAAGTGATTGGATGAAGAAGGCCACTGTAGTAAATATGTAAAAAATACTGTGGAATACAATAAATATCTAATGTCTTATACCTTGTATTTAAATAAAGGGAAAAAAATATAAACGATGGAAAATGATGCTGATGATCACGATGATGATCAGGATAAGGTTTTTAATGGAACCCTCATATGGGATTGGTTGGATAAAAATATATTAGTATAGCTCTGGCATTCAGAGACTTACAGAAATAAAATTTGTTTTTAATGGTAAAAATATGTTTATTATAATGGGCCAATTTCTTCGTGTATATAAATAAGCTTAAGTAGAACATTTCCACTGACAATTAAATTAAAATAGCAAACTGTGACTACAAATTAAATCTATTGCAGTTAATATTGATTTTCTGTTTCGATAGGGATGAGAATGTAATGACTGTAATGACAGCAAAAAAATTGTATTAATATAAAACATAGAGTATACTTTTAACCACGTATACACAGCAGACATCGTAACTCTTAGCAATCTGTGTAATGTTGTTGTTGTTTTTTTCCAATGGGCTGGGAGGGGGATCTCCTGAGTAATTCGCAGAAATAATGTTATTTGCGCCAACATTGCAAGAATCCTACTGTTTTTGGAAAGTGGACAAAGGATAAATGCTTGTCTGGCAAGAGCTCCACAGGATTGATGACTCACCTCATAGTGAGGAAAGTGAGAGTATCCTGGTGTTCGAGTGGGCGCCAAATTTTACCAATTGAATCGATTTAAGAGGACGGACAGAAAGGTGTCTCCGGGACACAGATAAGAAGCAGAGCAAAAGTGTTCTTTACACACACTGGGATCTTTCACAGAGAGAGAGAAAGTGGATGTGATAAGATGAGCAGTGACACAGGCAATAAGTCAGTCAGCTCAAGCATTAGCGATGGGAACTTTTCTAAACACTGAAGACCAGTACCAGAAAACTATTAGACAGAGTTAATGGTCCTATACAACAACACGCTAGGGGTAATTAGCTGTGAAAACACTGCTGATGTCACCTCTAATTTTAAGACAAAGGGGTCAAGTGCCAAATCCTAACACGATTACTGAGGGGTGAATGGATACTATTCTCTTTTGACATTACTCTTCTTTTCCATATTGACTCAGTGACCCAATTAGTAACGTCTCTAAGCACACATGATTCAGCTGGCTGAATGACTTCATCCTATTGTTTCTCTATACTTCCTTTAATAGCCTCCGCCAAGGAGGTTATGTTTTTATCGGCATAGTGTTTTTTTGTTTTTGTTTTTTTAAAGCAACTAACTCCAACGTTTATGAACAGATTTGACTAATTCGTTTAGAGCAGTTTAGTATGGCCCAAGTAACACTGCCTTATATTTTGATGGTGATTTGATCCAGATCTGGGAATTCTGTAAATGATTTTTTACCCCTGTGTGATAGGGGCGATTTTACCATTTTTGTGTTTATCTCCATTAATGTCTACAGTGCTTTCCCCAAAAATACATCTAGGTAAAATCTATCACAAAGCAAGGTTTGGCCAGGATCCAAGAAACATTCTGGATCTGATGATCTGGAATGTTGAAATACTGTATATAGGGCTTGTTGAGAACAAAAATATGAAAATAATATTTAGGAGAAATGAAAACAGTGAAAGAAATGAGCTGCCTCAGTAGAGGTTTGCGTTCTCCGAGAGCTTCTAGTATGTTCTTATTTTCTGTGATAACAGATTTGAAAGCAGCACATTCAGGTACAGAGTACTGCAAATATTTAAAGCTTTAAAGCCTTGTTTATGTATATTCCATACCTTGATATACACTCACTGATCCACTGAAACTGAACAGTTGGCAAATGTTACAGATTTGTGGGGGTTTTTTGCTGACAGGACTGGAACCTGATCTGGCCTTCTGCTGTTGTCTCCGTAGATCAATGTCTTATGTGGTCTGAAATTCTTTTCTGCTCAGCGCAGTTGTGAAGAGTAACAGTTTGACTTCCTATAATCTGTCAGCTCCAAAGATTCTGGACCATTCTCTGAACTCTTACAACACTCCAACAGAACGAAAACAAAACAAAAACACAGAGGTTGTTGTGGGTGAAAATCACAGCAGTTTAACAGTTTCTGAAACCAGCCCTTCTGGCACCGGCAAGCATGCCACTGAGTCACATTTTCTTTCCCCATCCTGACTTGTATCTGCATGATTTTATGCAATGAGCTGCTGCCACATCATTGGCTGATTAAAACATTGTATCCGTGTTCCTAATAAAATGGCCTGCGACTGTATGTATAACTCTGAAATCAACCTTATGAGATATTTATATATATATATA
>JAOUQZ010000008.1:2391384-2402866 GCA_028564935.1 Neosilurus hyrtlii | reverse complement strand
TATATATATATATATATATATATATATATATATATATATGTATATATATATTTATATATGTTTCCATGTTTTTGTGACTTTGTTGCTTAAAAACTGAAATAATGGAATGTCTTCATTTGTATATTCAGATCTAGCGAATGTATTTAGCAAGTGAGTCATACAGGCTTTGAGGTATTAACGTATAACAAGCGGAGGTCTCTCCAGCAGGTATAATGCTCAGTGTGTGACGACTCTATAATATGAAGGCATAAGTAATGCTCTCAGTTTAATCATGTTATTAATAGCACATAATCAACTTTTTTAATTCTATGGTTTTCATACATGCATTTACGTATGTCTGTTTTTAATCTAGTCTCTAGCCCTTGTCTTCCTCTTTCTATTTCTTTTTTCCTCATGACTGAGTGCTTACTACCTCTTTCTATCTCCACACTCTGTGTTGTTCTACCTGCACATGGCTGCAGGTCTCTTTTTCTCTCTTTCTTTTAAATGCCCTCCTTATTCTCAATGCACTGATGACTGTTTTCACTGCCTTTTACTGCTGACATATCCAACACCACCCAACACCCATGACTTTCACTGCATATGCTCACTCTAACCGTATTTTTACCATACTTTCATTTCAACCATCTACAGTTTCAGTAGTAACTGTAATGTCATCTGTAAGGAACCCTTACACAGTTTTACTAATAGCTAATGTACTGATTATAAAAGAAATCAGCGTATATTTTTAATATACCTGGTGGCTTGTAATGTCATGTAGTTATTCCCCAGATCTCCTGCTTGCTCCTCAAACATACACCTGGAGCTAGCTAAGAAAATATAAACTAGCTGTTTAGTAAGTAGCTTTTTGGTAGTTTCATATCATTCATTCATTTGCCAAACCACTTAATCCTACTAGGGATGCAGAGATGCAGACTGACAGTGGGAGAAGGCAGGGTACACCCTGAACACCTCTCCACACTATTGCTGAGCCATCACACATACAACCATCCACACTTACACTCACACTTGGGGGCCATTTGGAACAGCCAGTTAGCCTAATGTACATGTCTTTGTACTGTGGGAGGAAATTGGAGTACCCGGAGGAAACCCAAGCATGCTCAGGGAGAAAATGGAAACTCCACACAGAACTGCCCTCCCCAAGCCCAGGACTCGAACCCAGGAACTTTTTTTCTGTGGGGTGGATGTACTAATCACTACACCACTGTACCATCAGCACTATAACATTTTTTGTTTAAAATTCTCAACACTGATTAAAGATTAATTTGAGACTTTACATTTTTTAATTCAACCAGACGGGGTGGCATGGTGGCGGAGTGGTTTGCACGTCTGCCTCACAGCATGAAGGTCCTGGGTTTGATTCCCAGGCTCAGGTGTTTCTGTGTGGAGTTTGCATGTCCTATCCGTGCTTGCATGGGTTTCCTCTGGTTACACCGGTTCCCTCCCACAATTCGAAGACATGAACATTAAGCTAACTGACTGTTAGAGATTGACCCTAGGTGTGAATGTGAATGGTTGAGTGTACCTCACCTTTGCCAAGTGTTGGCTGAGATAGGCACGAGCCTCCCTGTTCCCCTAGCAGGATTAAACAGTTTGGCAAATGAGTAAGAAATTCTCTAAGATGACTTTTAGGGACACTTTAAAAGAGATTTACTTATTCAGTCAGAAAATTGCTAATTTATCTAATAAGATATACCAGTGCCAGAGAAATGTCACAATTAAAAAAAAAAAGGTGGTTGTTATTTTTTTTTGCAATTAAATTACAGTACAATTAAAAATACAGCTTTTTTAAACAAAATATTAGCTGTTTAAAATACTGGCTGGATTTGGTTAGGTTTTATTGCCTTTTATACTTCTTAACACTGATGACATTCATTTAAGTCTGTATGCTGATGTACTAACAATGACATTCATTTAAGGCCAGTCCAGTGAATGACATTAAATAAGGCCTAGCAGACAATTAAAACATTAAGTCTATTAGACAACATAACAATGATGACATTCATTTTTGCGTGTCCGTTCCGAGGTCATCTCGGATTCATTTTAGTAATTAAAGAGATTTTACTGTTCAATGAGTTTCAACAGGCTTTGGATATATACGTGTAAACGTATGTTAATCACTGTTGGTGCATTTCTTTCTTTTCTTTTTTTTATTTACATATATCACTAAGCATATGATGGCTCAGTGGGTAGCACTCTCCCTGCACAGTGAGAAAGTTCTGGATTTGAATCTCAGCCAAGGGCATTTCTGTTTAGAGTTTGCTTGCTCTCACTGTACTTAAGTTTCCTCAGGGTGCTCTGGTTTCCTTTTACAGTCCAAAACATTCAAATTAGATAAACTGGCTACTCGGTGGTATGAACGTGTCTGTTTTACCCCTGTGATAGACTGGTCACCTGTTCAGGGTATACCTCGCCTCTCGCCTGTAATCAGCTAGGAATGGCCCTGATTTATAAGCTGTATAGATCATGGACGGAGGATGAATGGATGTATTTTTATGGTTGTTATTGACTTATTGAATTTTTGATGAGGGTAGCACTATTCTGGGTCCTGAATTTTGGAGTTAACATTTTACACCATGACGGTCCATGTTTTGAGTCCCAGGCTTGGTGAGGTCATTTCTGTGTGGCGATTACGTATTCTCCCCATGAGTTACATGAGTTTCCTCCGGGTATGCCTGTTTTCTCTCACAGTCTAAAGACATGCCCATTAGGTTAATCAACCGTTCTACATTGCACCTAGGTGTTAATGTTAGTGTGAATGGTTGTGTGTTGGCCCTGCAGTTGGACAGGTGAGCCCACTTTCAGCTGGAGTTGGCAGAGATAGGTTCCAGCCTCTCCGTGACCCTACTAGGATAAAGCAGACTGCCAAATGAATGATTAAATGAATGGATTTTGTATTTTTTTTTTATTTTTCCTATGATTCTAATCCATGAGTTATTCATTATGATCCATTCCATATAGATTCCAATCCATTTAGATTTCAAAGGCTGGTCTTTGAACTCATTAAATGTATACAATACTGTATCTGTTTTTGGGTTATAAGCTCTGTGTCCTTGCATTTGTTGTTCCATTTGAATTGTTTTTCTTTGTCTTATTCCAGGCTAGGGGATTATTTCCTATGCTGTATTATGAAAACTGAGTGCTCTTGACATGTCACATCAGCATAACATTAGTAAAAACTTTGTTTAGACTAAAAAGGCTAAGATAGACTTAAATTTGATGCAAAGTTGTGTGCGTAGGTT
Source organism: Neosilurus hyrtlii (assembly GCA_028564935.1). Lineage (NCBI taxonomy): Eukaryota > Metazoa > Chordata > Actinopteri > Siluriformes > Plotosidae > Neosilurus > Neosilurus hyrtlii. The sequence continues at coordinate 2,399,624 of JAOUQZ010000008.1, read as the reverse complement.
GCTGATCTCTTTTTATGATAACCAGGCTCTTGGTTTTTTAAAGAAAAACAAAAACAGGTGATTAGTGTAGTATTATTCTGTGTAAACACAGGCTGTTGTGCTTCAAATGTGAATGAGAAATCAGTGCTCAAGTGTTTTTCTCTTCCTGCCACCTGGTTTAGACTGCAATTGTAAATATTTTTGTCAAAATCTTTGTGGTGCTGAATGACCTAGAAAACACCCTGCAAAGATGAGTTATCCTTTGAAGTCTCGTTGACTTCCTAAAAAAAAAAGCTCTTCTCTGAGCGATTAGTGATGCTTTCATGTATGCAGATTGTGTTGAACAATATATTTACAATACATTATTGCGCAATGTATAGCAAAGGCTTTTCTGTGGTTCCACTGTGAAGTGAACTGTCTCTAAATTTTTAATCAGGCTTCATCCATTACGTGGCATCTCTGTGACAGGCAACAGACCAGCAGGAAGCAGTAAAATTCAGAGAGTGAACTCACTTTTATGGACTCCGTAGAGACACGAGCCAATTCTCACTGCTTTCGTAAATGCTTCCTGTCACGAGCTGTATTTGCCATTTGAGAAAAATAAATGGTGGTGTTTTACATGATCATGCCTTCACCCTGTGCTGTAAGACTACAAGAGAAATCCAAGATGCAAACTACATTGTAGGGTGTGCCAGAAAATCTCTCAATTCAATCAGTCTTGTTTCTCTGGAATTTGTTTATTATGTTGCTGGTAGCTCTGGTTAATATATTTGCAAATGCAGCCACATTCCAGCACAGCTCCATTTCCATAATGCTTGACTGATTGTCAGTGACAGGGTAATTTTTCCAATCAGACAGTTTGAGATCTGATGTCCGTTACCAGACGAGCAGGATGTTGATCAATCTGCCAAGACGTGAGTCCATTTACAGTGGTTTTGAAACATGTCTCCATCAGAGCAGTTAATATTTGTCTCTTGTGTAGGGATAAACAAACACACTGACAGGTGTTGGCTGCCTAAATTCTTCAACTTGATGCCTAAAGTTCTTTTTTTTTGCATGCATGCATGCATGATTCCCAAGAAACGTATTTTCACATTGCGTCCTTTGATACTTCATTATATCACACAGCAGATGATGAGATCCCATTAGTCTCTCAGAACCTGCTGGTAAGAAATGTGTCATGTTAATCTCCCATACAAATGCTGGAGTGTCAATTTGAGCAATGTGTCTTACTGATGTTCCTATAAGATCTAGCAAGCTGTGGTTTCCAATAAGCTTGGTTAACAGAGAGAAATTGTTTTTGTGTGTGTGTCTGTGTGTGTGTGTGTGTGTGTGTAAGTGTAACAAAATAGAGCTCTGTGATCGATTGGCGCTGCAGAGTAAATTCCCCAGTCTGGCTTGCCGGATCACACATGACAGTCAGTAATGAAAACAGAGGGTCTGCTGCTGGTGGACACAGCGATCCACTGAGTAACTGAACAGAGGAGACTTTCCAAACACACTGAGATGTTGGAGAAAGATAATACAAGCCAAAAAAAAAAGAAAAAGAAGAAGGAAGGGAATATATATATATATATATATATATATATATATATATATATACTCAACAGAAATATAAATGCAAGTTTTTGCTCCCATTTTTCATGAGCTGAACTCAAAGATCTAAAGCTTTTTCTATGTTTACAAAAGGCCTATTTCTCTCAAATATTGTTCATAAATCTGTCTGAATCTTTGTTAGTGAGCACCTTTCCTTGGCCGAGATAATCCATCCACCTCACAGGTGTGGCATATCAAGATGCTGATTAGACAGCATGAATATTGCACAGGTGTGTGTTAGGCTGGCCACAATAAAAGTACACTCTAAAATTTGCAGTTTTTCCACACAGCACAATGCCCCAGATGTTGCAAGTTTTGAGGGAGCGTGCAATTGGCATGCTGACTCCAGGAATCTTCACCAGAGCTGTTGCCCGTGAATTGAATGTTCATTTATCCACCATAAGCTGTCTCCAAAGGCGTTTTAGAAAATCTGCCAGTACATCCAACCGCCTTCACAACCACATGTAACCACACCAACCCAGGACCTCCACATTCAGCATCTTCACCTCCAGACAATCGCTTTGCATAACCAAAGAATTTCTCCACAAGCTGTCGAAAACCATCTCAGGGAAGCTCATCTGCATGCTCATTGCCCTCATCGGGGTCTTGACCTCACTGCAGTTCGTCGTCGCAACCAACTTGACTGGCCAAATGCTCACGTTCGATGACATCTGGCATGTTGGAGAGGTGTTCTCTTCACGGATGAATTCCGGTTTTCACTGTACAGGGCAGATGCCTGACAGCATATATGGTGTCATGTGGGTGAGCAGTTTGCATGGTGGCGGTGGGGTGAAGGTATGGGCAGGTGTATGTTATCGACAACGAACACAGGTGCATTTTATTGATGGCATTTTGAATGCACAGAGATACCGTGACGAGATCCTGAGGCCCTTGTCAAAGTCAGCTTCTTACACTTCCATTTTTCCTGCTTCAACAACTAACTGTATATTTTCTCCCTAATACATCCCACTCCTTAGCAGGTGCCACTGTAGAAAAAGATGTTAAATTGATGTGATTCAATTCACTGTCAGTAGCAACAATTTTCATATTATGGTTGATTGATGTTTATTTGTATATAAAGTTATTCTGTCTTCAGAATATGTTTAACTTGGTAATGAGTTTTCCGTGTGTATTGTCTGGCTTTTGACATTTGTGATCAGACACTCTTGCATGAGCCCCAGTGACCTAATGGATAAGGCACTGGCCTTCTAAGCCAGTTTATTTCAAGAACTGTGGGTACGAGTCCCACCTGGGGTGAATGTGGTTAGCAGAGCGGTTCAGTGGAAACATGCTGGGCCCATAACCCAGAGGCTAATGGATCAAACATTCTCTGCTAAGTACTGTGAAAGCTTTTATAATACATTTATACTAATAAAACTGTGATTTTAAAATATGGCTAAATAGTTAGAAATATTATTGCACAAGAGAAAAATAAAAATAGGTCTAAATAATGAAAAAGAATCGGAGAATGAAAGCGATAAGTGCAATATAATAGATTTAAACAGGCAGCTGTTTTGTGTATTCTCCGTGTTATTTTTCGTGCTATGGAAAAATTTCAGGATATGAAAAAAAGTTTTTTTCAATTACTTTAACACTAAATAAAGCTCATGTGAGATCAGACCAGACCACATGTACTAGCCGTTGCTCCTCACAAGCATCAGTGACACCCATGAAACTCTTGCCAGTTCACTGGTAGTAAAGTAAAAGTAACAGTAAAGTTTTGTAGTGTGTTTGGGAAGGCACTTGTGCACTTGTGTTTGTGTGCATGGCACTGTTCAGTGTGTAAAAATCACCATAATACTAGTCTTTGTTCAGCAACAAACAGAGTGGTATGTGCAAATTTCTGGATCTGGATGCCATTAATACTGAAATAAAGGTTGCTATAATGCTAGGTTGCGATTGTCCTTTAATTACTGAAATGTTCTAATGGAAATGGCTAACAGAGTTTACTAGTGCATATGTATATTCATGTATTCATTTGCCAGACTACTTAATCTGACCAGGGACAAGGGAAGTCTGGAGACTATCTCAGCTGATTCTGGGCGAAGGCCAGGTACGGGTTCACCCTGAACAGCTCACCAATCCATTCCAGTGCCAACACACACACACACAACCATTCACACTCACACCTAGGGGCATTTTGGAACAGCTAGTTATCCTAAGGTGCATAACTTTGGATTGTGGGAGGAAACCAGTGCACCCAAAGGAACCCCACACAAGCATGGGGAAAACTCTACACAGAAATGCTAAGGCATACATGCTAACCACTAGGCCACTGTGCTGCCCACATTGTACACAATTTGCATTAATTGTACATGGTGGATTACATTTTTTAAGCCAGCAAAGACCGGTGCTTAGGGTAAGCTTATTTAACCTGATCCATAATGGTTCTGTAGTAGCCTTGTTTCTGGATGATTTTCAACATTTCCCAAGCTTGCAAAAAAAAAAAAAAAAAAAAAAAAAAGACAGCATGCTGCCTGAAGAAGAATTTCCAGATATACAGCAAGGCAGAGGGTGCTACAGACATTGAATATTAAAGAGATTTACACATTCTTGAAATACATTCACTTAGACAAGCCATAGATAAAGCATAAAAATATTATCAGTCATTTCCTGTTTCGAGGATAAATGAATAGTTAATAATAAACACAATGTATGTGGTCGTTGTGCAGGGTATCCATCATGTCTTTCTCTCTTTCAGTCTCAGGAAGCTTGGATAAGTAGAACACATGGGAGTAAATTTGTGGGTGGAAAGGATCTCTTAGGACTCGACTGCAGACCTGCTAAGCCCTTAGGGTAGAAACACTTTGCTATTACATGACAAATCAAAAACCACAGGCCTAAGTACCATTTCCAGTTGTCAGAAACAAGAGAGCTTGTTAATCTGCATTCACGAAATTTATGGCACACTGACTTCCTGAACCAGGGTTGTCTCTACAACTGCTGATTATGAAAATAATTATAATCATAATATTATAGGTTGGGGTTTGTTAATGGGGTGATGTTGATTAGCTTACTGAACCATAGCTGTGTAGTTGTGTGTGTAATACCAGCACTTCCTTTTTAGTTAAAATTGATGCATGAAATTAGGAATAGAGGCTGAAATGTGATATTGTTTATAAAAAGCTATTACAGCAAGCTTATTTTCAGCCTTGTTGCTCATTTCTGTCAGTTATCTGTCATAGATTCTATTATCGAATAGTACATGTACAATATAAGTTACATAACTTATATTTATCATTGAAAATGATGTATTTATATCCCCACTGAATAATTAATATAAGGACATATTATGATAGAGATTATATACATCTTCTTTTCATAAACTTTGATCAAATATTATGGAACTTCATTAAAATACTTGCAACAATCTATCAGTAAACTGTTATTGCAAAGAGAGCTCAATACATGCAGATATGTTTCAATTCTACTGAAAATTTGGCAAAATCCCATTATTTGTTGGAAGTCTTTTTGGGAGAGTGTGTAGTTACGTGCACTTAAGCTTATGAAAAGAAGATGTATATAATCTCTATCATAATATATCCTTATATTAATTATTCACTAAGGATATAAATACATCATTTGAAATGATAAATATAAGTTATATAACTTATATTGTACATGTACTATTCAATAATAGAATCTATGACATAATTATACGCGACAAATGTCACTTTTCTAATTGTTATAAAAACAAATTTCAAACATTTGTTTTTGTCTATTATTACTCTGATACCAGTTTGAGACTATATTCTGATCTCAATCAAAATATTTATGCACATTTTATTATTCTGCAGAGGGAAAGTAAAAAACACAAGCGAAATTTATGAAAAATGATAGCTAAATATGAAGGAAATGAGCAACAAATCTGAAATTGTTTGTGTTGCTAGATCATATGTTCATGTTGCCTGTAGTAAAGTTCCATAGCCGTGGTGAACTGTCTGCATCTTCTTCTGGGGCTCACAAGATCAGCAAGTTTTCACCTACCGTTTAGTTTTTGGTCACTCACTAAAACACCATATCACATTTATTCTTCTTAAAAACTGTGTGTTTTACATGGAAATCTGCTTAAATTTGCTATAAAATACTTTTGAGGAGCGGTGAATATATTTTCTGTGTCAAAAATTCAAAAATACTTTGTTCAAAATTGCACTTTTTTCAAAATTGCAGTATCAATAGCAACCTAACCCTAACAAATAATTTTGTTGCAGATTCTGACAGAGTATTCCCAAAATGGTAAAGTGCAAGTCGCAAGTACAGGTAAAATGGGTACTAGCCTGCGATCTCAGAAATTTTTGAACTGGGACCTTGAAATTTTGCATGTGTTCATGTTGAAACATGTTCTGTGTCTGGTTAAAGAATCCTTGAATTCTGACATGGTCACCTGAAAAGTTTTCTTGATTTTCTTGAAAGATTTGATATGGAATGACCCAAATGGCTATTCTGAATTTCCCCAGGTGTGAGTGGTGGTTCGTCTGTGTTGGTCCTGCAATGGACTGGCAAGCTACTGGCTCCAGTTTGGGTTGGCTCCAGCCTCCCTGTGTCCCTAAACAGGATGAGTGCTACAGATAATGAATAAATGACGATATATTGTTTTAGTAACTGCTGGTCACAATATTGGCAAGGAAAACAAAAACACCAAGTAGTAATTTCTTTATTGTCTCAAAAATAGGCTGAGTGTATCTATAGCCTGCGAGAGAAAGATGTCCACCCCACAACTAGGTCATAGTATTCTATATTTACTTATGATTGCTGATGGTGCTGTTATTCTTGATTCCAGAAATGTAAACATTTCCCACGTTGAGTAATTTTTTCTACCAGCAAATGAGAATATGTGGGGTTTTGTTACATTTCCATCCATCCATCATCTACAAGGGTGGTCTGAAAAGTTCATAGGCTTACCATGATGCAGTGGTTGAAGTCTCCCCTGGGGTCTACGCACCTTTTCCATTGGTGTTGCTGCACTTGGATCCTCTTGGTATAGAAGCTCTCTTGATTGTGAGATGGATTACTATGCACTTTTTAGAAACCCCTTGTATACCATGTATCAGTCAAGGCTGCAGGTTAATTGGAGAAAATCCTTAGCTAACTTTGAGCATGCAGTGGCTTCTGCTAATCATTCATATGGCTAGCATGGAGACAAAGAAACATTCACACTCCCATTCACGCCTATGGACAGTTAAGTGTAAACAGCTGACCTTATGTGCATGTGTTTGGTCTGTGAGAGGAAACCGGGGCACCCAGAGGAAACCCAAGAAAGCTCAGGGTAAACATGCAAACGTTTTTAACAAAATTTGTAATTTGCCTTCAAAGGAGCTTTGACAGGATCTTTGTACCATTTTGACTGCTGCTATTAAGATTTACATTGTAATGACATAATATAATAAAATAATAGTAATGTAATAACAACAACATTAATATTGTAATAGGATTGTAAGAAAGTTGTTTGTTAAAGAAATGTAAAAAAAAAAAAAAAAAAACAACCTATGAAACAAACATACATTTCCATGAAAGTCTGTGAAATGATGTCTGACATGAAGCTCCAATAGGGAAGGAAAATACTGCATTACTATAAACATGTACATGGTGGCATAGTAGTTAGCTTACAGGGTTTCCTCCGGGTACTCTGTTTTCCCCCCACAGTCCAAAAACATGAACATTATTGGCTGTTCCAAATTGCCCCTAGGTGTGAGTATAAATGGTTGTGTGTGTGTGTGTGTTTGTGTGTGTGTGTGTGTGTGTGTGTGTGTGTGTGTGTGTGTTGGCCCTGCGATTGTCTGGTGAGCTGTACCCTGCCTTTCCACAGTGTTGGCTGAGATAGGCTCAGTCTATCTGCGACCCTAATAGGATTAAGTGGCTTCACGAATGATGATGATGTACACAATTAGCTGAATATTTAAACAGTTGTATTTTGCCCATGGAATAAATCCGCACTAATGGGATTAAATAAATCTTTGGTTTGTTTGTTATTGGTGTATTGACTTCTTGAATAATTGATTCACTCTTCTTTTTCTTCTTCTTCTTGTTTGTTTGCTTGTTTTTTTCCCCTAGCTGTTTAAATTTTTGAGATTTGAAAATTTTCATCTTTTCTTTCTGATTGTAAAAAGCCCTTCTGTTTCAATGGACACACTCACACTGACACTCACTGGACTACATCTACATTTATGGCATGTGAAAGTGCCGAGAAGATTCGGGCTGTAGAGTGCAATCTGACCTCAAAGTGCACAAGTCTGTGAAATAAACAAGTCCAAACGCATTATCGAAATAAAACGGGATGCCAAAAATCCAACCCAGCCCTCTCACTCACATTTAGGCTGCTGACCTAGAGCCGGTACGTCTGACTGGCTCCCTCTGTTGGGAAGCCATTTATCAAGTGTCTGCACATGTCATGTTGGAAATGGGAAAGGAAGCATGTGGTTCAACAGGACAAATCCTGTCAAGCACTAGAGATGGAGCAAAGGTGTAGAAAATTAGCAGGGTAGTTTGATGTATTTTAATAGGCGAGGGCACCCATGCAGAGTTAGATATCAGTATGATAACATATATCAAAAACTGAGCAAAGAAGAGGGCGGCACGGTGGCGCAGTGGTTAGCACGTCCGCCTCACAGCAAAAAGGTCCTGGGTTCGATTTCCAGCTCGGGCGTTTCTGTGTGGAGTTTGCATGT
>JAOUQZ010000008.1:2351474-2378008 GCA_028564935.1 Neosilurus hyrtlii | reverse complement strand
ATGGCGATGTGTTTTGTAAAGAAACATCTAAAATTTATGGAAAAAGACAATGTAACAGTCGAGGGGTGTTGGGCAACTGAACTTGCGTTGATTGTCAGCACTTATTACAATTGCAAATGGATTCATAATTGGCAGTTGGATTTGAAAAAAACTAAATATAGCCCAAGATTTGAAGTTTACTTTTCCTGATGTGAAGGTTTTAGTATCTTGCAGGTCTGTCTGCCTACGTGAGCTAGAGTTAGTAACTAATTACTTACTAAAGTTAGTTAATTAGTTAATAAAATTAGTTTTTATTCTCACTGGGTTTTAGATTCGTTAATAATAAAAAAAAATGATTTAAAAAAAATTATTAATCTTTTAAAAAATTGCTCCCCATTATCATACAAGTCAATGATACAAAACAGCCAGTCAGCATCAACTCAGTGACATAATAGCCTTATTGGGTTTCCTGTGGTGGGGATGCATGGACACTGGACGGACACGGGACAGCTAGGAGCGCCAGTAAGAAGGCTGAACCACTTTCAAAACACCAAACCAAAAAAAAACATTTTTTTCAAGTTAACAATATAAACATTTTCACATACTTTGAAAAATAAACAAAAATAGTAAATTTCATTCATATTACTATTTTATTTGTAAAATAAAATGAATAGACATGAACGGAAATAAGAGAAAAAAGGATCATGAAAAAAGATCACTTCCAAGGATTGGGAAATTTAATGTAAAACCTATGACAAAAAAAAAGCCTGTGGGGACTCAAGAGCTTATGGCTGAGGCTTCCTACAAAATATGCTTCAGAATGTAGGGGGAGTGGCTGTGACATACGAGTAATTCTAAGTGCTAATTACTATAAATAATTTAATATTTAATTTTAAAAAATAAAAACTCGAACGCAGGACTTACTTGCTGTGAGGCAGACGTGCCAATGGCCACCATGCCTCCCAGGTCTTTTCTAAAGCTTTTTATGCGACTTAATGGAATATTTACAATACAACTGTTACATTTTCTATGTTGACTATATTGGTATGAAATAACCACAAATCTTTTCTTATAATAAATGGCCTTAAAGTATAAATTACTTAAATTTAGAACTTTATGTAAATATCTTCATTTAAAAAAAAAAGACAAAACAAGAAAACACCAAACCAGAAGATCAAATGTGTCTATAACGTAAACACATGACCATCGCTTTATTTAATAGCTTTTGACATGAGTGCCAGCATCATAAAGGTGTAAAGGAATACCTGAAAAAGTTCCTTTAGGCTTTCATTATCAGCAAGAGCTCAGACTGTCAGTTCTCTGAAAACACTGGAGTATTTCTTCAGTCTCCTGCCCTGCAATCGAGAGGATTATTTCAATGATCAGTCTTTTTCCTAAGGAGGCTCATTTGCCAGCCCCATTCTCCTGAACACTCCCCCGACGCGCAGATCTTTTTTTTTTTTTCCCTCAGACATATGTTTATCTGAATTGCCCCTAATTTACATGAGGTTGATGAACAGAACAAGGATTTGTCGTAATGAGGCTGGTGGACTGAACCTGAAATTCATCAGGCAATCCCATCAGCCCTGGCTGCTCACTCACACTCGGAACAAGCCAGCATACTGACGTCCAAATAAAAATCGAAATTAACAAACTGACATTCAGGAGGAGATTGAAAATGTTCATGCTGGAGAAAGATTCTCTAATATTAGCTCTCTGTGTTTTCATCATATCTGTATTATTTATTTATTCTTTTGCAATGCACCACATGGTGGGCCACATGGCATCCTTACAAAATGTCTTTTCTTCTTTCTCCTCACTCTTCTCCCTCTGCTTCTCTCTCTCTATATATACAGCCACTGACTGTACCCATACGAAGGTGATACAGTCAATTCATGAAATATAAAGATATGTTTATTCTTTGTTAGCAGAACAATGTGTGGAGTTTCGTGAAATTTCTCTCGGAGTTGAGGTTTTGGACATGGATGTCTCCATTAGACATCAAATTCCAGATGCAGGAATTTTTTAATGTATTCTTTAACATTGAGAGATTTTTGACATGGAGATTTATGGGGCCTGGCTGGGGTTTGCACTTTCTGAGTGCTCCTATTGTGTTTTTTTTTTTTAAAGTCTTTTTAAATAAAAGAAATGAATTAGGCTGGTGAGGGAATGGTTGTTTATAGCTGCTATAATGTAAATAATAACATGTAAAATTTGTCCTGTGGTTTTTACAGTATTTACCACGAATAAATAAACGGTTTTGATGTTCTTTAGTGATAAGAATCCTTAAATAAATAAAATTGTTAGCATTGCCACATTGCTGTGATGTAAGAGGATTGAAACACCCCAGGATGGGCTGTTATATGAAAACAGTTTTATTTTTTTTTCTCAATAAAAATTTTTCACCTGAGATTAACAGCAACACTAACACATCCTCCCTTAAGAGTAGCACGTCCCTGTTTTTAGGAGCCACTGAATGAGTTTCCTGATTAGACCTGTAAAAAGTTCATAACTCTGTTAAAAATGATTGGGATTTCACAGCGCCAGCAAAATTCTCCTGTGAGGTTAATGATATGCAGTTTAAAGATATTTAGGTTTATCATTTATTAAATGGCGTAAAAGAAAAAAACTTGGTAAATTGTACAAACATTAAACTTGCATTTCTCTCAGTGTTTTGTTACTGTGAGTGCAGAAATACTGATGATTCCCATGATTTTCACAGAAAAGTCTATCGTTATGCTATCAGTATCGTACCATTGTATTTCCCATTATATTATATTTACCATTCCACTGATCAACAGCAGATCAGGGGGTTTATAGGACTCCATTTGCTGGCAGGCTCTGTGATTAGATTAGTGTACTGTGATGGAGGCTTTCTGTCTCTCGGTTTCTCTCCCTCTCTTCTCTCTCTCTCTCTCTCTCTCTCTCTCTCTCTCTATCTCTCAAGCTCTTCATCTTCTCTGCATGTATTTTTCATGAAGCACAAACAGCAGGTCTGTAGAACCTACTCACAGGATGCTCAGTGATGGAGAAGGTTAAATATTCTAACTTGCCTCTTTGTCTCTGTGTGTGCAGGTTTTGAAAGACGCCTGACTCTGTATCTGTGATATGCGCCATCTAACCTGAGGACGAGTGAGAATCTGCACGTTCCCTCTCACCTTCCTCCTCCTTTCACTCCTCCTCCTTCACAGTCTCTCTCCTGCCTGTTTGCTCTCTCTCTCTCTCTCTCTCCTCTTCGTTGTTGTGGCAGAGGCTGTGCCCCAGTGGGAGTGAACAGAGCTTCCAAATACGACAGTTTTCAAGCTGAGTGAGTGAAAGGAGAAGGAGGAGAGAAGAGGGTGAACCTGAGGGAAGTCCCGCCTTTGCTTACCTTTGCGCTGTAATAACAGGAAGAGAGGAAAAAAGAGGAGTGGAAAGGAGAGAGGAGGGTAAAGTAGAAGAAGCCTGGAGCCTAGCAGGACCTAACACTCAGTGTGTGGACCCTGAATAAGTTTGATGCTGTGAGACAAGCGAAGATCAGCTAAAAGATCCATTCCGTTGGCTGGAACAACTCATACTGAGTGAGAGAGTGTGAGAGGAGTGAATATGGGAGTCCTGCTGTGTAGCGTGCTTGTGCTGGCTCTGATCTGTCACAGTCATAGCTACAGTGTCAAAAGCCCTCTGGACAGATACAAACGGTAAGAAACTTATTCTGTCAATAAATAAATAAACAGTCATGTACTTATTCATAGAAGTATTTCACCCTCATATTAATATTTGTTTGATCAGAAACTTTTTTTTAATCCGTGTCTCTCTTTTTGACAGTGTGAATTTGAAATAATAAAAAAAATTAACTGGTAAATAAAAACTGTTTTTTTGTTTGTTTGTTTTTTAAAGGTGTGCTAATTATACCTTTCGCTGTTCCTAATTATACAACTACGTGCACACACACACACACACTGCTACGGAGCCCCTAAAGGGACATGGGGGGAAGAAAAAAAAAGGATAGCTTTTGCACGTAGTGCGCACGAGAAAGTATCGCGTGCGTACGAGAAACCTTGAGAAACTATCTAAATTTTTTTTTCCCATGTCCCTTTAGGGGCTCCATACACTGCATCACATTGCAGTATAGAAACTGTTACACTTATCTGCAGTATAATTAAAAAAGACATGATTATATCTTTAACATAAATATGATATAATTTTAGTATTATATTAATATTTGTCACTTTTCTGAGCTATCACAAATATTGTATTTTTATTTAAATAACAAACTGATTTGAAGCAGATTGTTAGATTGTGTTTGTATCACAGCGCAGGTGAATGGTCAGTAGGTATGCAATAGGCTGTGACAGTAGGTTTTTGTACACCATGTTGTGTGGTATATGGTAATTCCAGCTATAACATTAATGATAGGTAAATATTAATGCGCTCATTAAGTTATTGTTTCTATAGTAACAGCTCATACACAGGGTCTTGTATGATGGAGTCTGTACATGATCCAAAATTGATATGAAAAGGTCATTCTTATCATTGTCAGTGTGCCGAAGGGTTTTTCTGTTAGATTATTTAAGGTTTATGGAAGGAGGTTCAGTCTTGTTCATGCTTTTCTCAAGAAAATGACAGGCTGTGTAAGTGTGTGAGGGAGGAAAGAACTGTTTACTGCAGCGTTAATATAGATGAGAACAGGCCCTAACTTGTGTCTTGGATATTTCACAACTATAAATCCAATATTGAACTATTCAAATGTGTGACATATTGCTTATTTATAAATTAAACATTGTACTTGTAGGTAAATCACAGTGGCGTAAACAGGAATATTTATGCACAGTTGATGCTTAGTGTTTTTATGTTATATCCCAACATATCTTTTGAATTATTCACATCACCCACCCATATATTTACCCTGTAATTTGACTGTGTAAGAGAATTAGATATGTATATTGTACACTGACCAGCCATAATATTAACAATACTTGTCTGGTCTACGGTTAGGCAACCCCTACAAACTGTGTTTTTCTTATACCTTCTTATCATAGCCACCATTAACAGTTTCAGCAGTTTGTCACAGCTTATTTTCGGTGGGATCCGACCGGGCGTATTAACGTTTGCTGTCCACATGAATCAAAGCGCCTTGGACACCCATGACACTCTTGCTAGTTTACTGGTTGTCCTTTCTTTGTCCATCTTTGGTGGGTACTTATCAGTGCATACCAGGAACACCCCACAAGACCTGTAGTGTTGGAGATAATTAGACCCAGTCGTTTAGACGTTTCAATGTGGCCTTTTTCAAAGTCACTCAGTGCTCATTTTTCCTGCGTGCAACACATCAACTCTGCCATTTATTCATTTCATTCACATGCCAAACTGCTTAATCGTATTAGGAGGTTGGAGCCTATTTCAGACATCTCTGGGCAAGGGTGGGGTACACTCCGAACAATTTGGCAGTCCATCACAGGGCCAACACACATCACAGGGACAACCATTCACACTCACAATCACACCTAGAGGCAATTTGGAACAGCCAGTTAGCGTAATGTGCATGTTTTTGGACTGCCGGAAGAAAACAGAGTACCTGGAGGAAACTCATGCAATCCAAATCTAATGGATAGATGTATCTGTACCGTATGTTTGAGGTGACCTCAGTGTCCTCTGTATTGTTCAGATTTGAAGAAACTGCATATTCTGAGTCAAGTGATTGCTCCCAGGCCAGGCAGCCTTTCATCCTATCCAACCTTTACAACTTCTCTGTGGACATCCGCATGCCAGGGGTCGTTCCAACAGCAGTAAGTAAACTCTGTGTGGCCAGCATTGCATTACTGTCTATAGATGGTTAATATGTAGCAACAGGATATAAAACTGAATTACTTAGTAATGATGCTATTTACTTCACACCGGATTTGTTCATGCTTTTATAAACTCCACTGAAGGGTGTGTGATAGTGATTTTATCAGCATTACCTTACCTTCATGTAATGTGTACAGTCTGAAAATCACTATAATACTCACTCTTGCTCTCTGATTTCTCTGATCTCAATAGATTTGTGCTCAAACGTTTAAAAGCTCCCTCTCTCTATCTCTCTCTGTCTCTCTCTCTCTCTCTCTCTCATGAATTTTTGCTTTATTACATAATTATCACTCACTTTTAAAAGTAAGAGAGCACACTTGTGGTGTGACATCAAAACATCCAGTATGAAATTGTCTGATATGAGTTCTCTGAATGGGAATATTAGGTTGGGAACTGAACTGATGTATCTTTTGTATGTTCACCCGTGTGACTTCCATCCATTATTTATAGCACTTATCCATCTGGACGGGGTCCACCCTGAACATGATGCAAACTATCGCAGGGCTGACACTCAGACGAACAAGGATTCACACCTAGGGCAACTTAGAGTAGTCAGCTGCCTTATTCGGTATGTGTTTGAACCATGGGAGGAAACCAGATTACTGAGAGGAAACCCACAGAGACATGCAAATGGCACACAGAAAGGCTCCAGTTGGCTACAAGGTTCAACCCAAGAGCCTTCTTGTTCTGAGGCGACAGTGCTAACCACTGCACCTCCATGTCACCATTTCTTTACATGCATACAGAAGCCCGTTTCTGAGAAGCTCATTGAATGGTTAAATTCTTGCTAAGTTCTGGAGCTATTTATGAAAAACAGATTTCTGACAGCTAAGAGGAAAAATGCCTAACAATCTGGAAGTTTTATTCTGATAATATTTTTCTTAGTGTGCTAAGACACATAAACCAGAAGTTGGACTGCTGGTACAACATCTAACAGAAGCGCGTCATAGACCTCACATGTGTTGAACTGCTTGTCTAATGTTGTCCCGAGTTAAAGGGGAAGGAGTAATTCCATCTTTTTAATCTACTGAAAAGGGCAACTCTGCGATTTGGGATGATTCCTGATAGTTGGAGGACCTTTTCTCCCCTCTGTTTTAAAACTCAGTAAAAACATTTTTACTGAGGCCCCTGCTTTGGCATGCACCTCACCGGCTTGCTGGACCAGAAGCTGCCTCCACTCAGGAAGTGAGCACTGTGGCCCGGCCTGGATCTCCTGCAGTGTTTGTGTGCTCCATATTGATCTGGCACTAATGTAGTCATTAAACCTGGACTCGTTGCTGCAGTCCAGAGCTAATTGGCCCTTGCGGCTGCCTCAGAAGCTGCCGCACTTTGGTCCATAGAGCGAGGAATCCTCAACATAATATAAAAAAAAGGGCGGCTTCATTAAGTATAATAAAGTCGATGAACATTGGAGAGCTTCATTGCTTCTCCAGATTGTGAAAGTCTCAGGAACTGGGGAGAGGCTGATGGGCTGCTGCTATTATTATTCTCCTTACAGCTCTATGACTCATCGGCAAGTGATTCATCGCAGGCTCTCGTTGATAACTCGGCTGGGAGGAGGGGGATGTGAATGTAATATCACCGAGGAAACAGGAGTTGAGTTTGAGCGGGCTTCGTCTGTATTGAGTTATTGATCATCTGATGACCTTTGCCTGGCGCAGGGGTGTCTCTCAAGTTGTTTTGCTCGCTGTTGCTTCTCTCTTATTTGTATGTGTATGCATGTTTTAAGGTAAGATTGGCTTAGATGGGACCTGTGTTTTAGCTCAAATCTGAATAAAAAAACAGAAATTCAACTTGTGTTCTTTAAGTCCTGACCTGTCTCCTGACAGAGGCTAAAATGAGTAAAGCTGCGCTTCTGACAATGTTTAGCCTCTTGCACTTAGCAAATTTATATTATCTGTATTAGTGCATTAGTTAACGATTGCCAGTGCCAAATGAAAAATTGATTTAGTCTTGTTGCCCTAAAGCAGGAAGTCAGAGGGCTAGATGACAGCCCAAAGCTCTCAGCCGTAGCCAAGCAATTACTGCATTGCACAGTAAATGACTTGCTGTCATTTTTGTTAGTAATGTCTCTGAATGGCTGTTTGAACTCATTTTGCAGTGAACTCCATTTTTTCCCTCATAACACCCCCACCCCCCCACCCCCGCGCCTGCTTACAAAAACACACACACCTTTGCTTTGTCATTTCTGGTGTAAAACTGAGGAAAAAAGTTATTTTGAGAGCTACGTTTGACTTGTTTGAGTTGAATTCTAGTGTTAAAGGGATCAGAAAACGAGAGAGAGAAAAAGAAGAAAGAAACCCTTGTGCATCGATTCAGGGCTCATCCGGTCATCTTGGTTATTGGGTTAAGTGCATTGTGTTTGGCCTTTTGCTGAAATCCAGCCTGAGTGTGGCATGTTATGCAAGGTTGATGAGGAGGAGTGTGAATAAAACTTGAGCAAGTCTGTGTATTAGAGCGGAGCCGTGTGAGTCACATCACCAGTCTGCTTACTTCTCACTGACTGGATGTTGAATTAGAGATGTATTCAGGAGTGTGGCGACAGCAGCTGGCTGAGTTATAATTATAAATTTCATTCACAGGGGGGTGGGAGGGGCGTGTACTAACCTTAAACATTGTAATATTTGGATGTCACAACTCAATATCACAATATTTTGACAGTAAGGAAGGATTGACTTCAGTGAAAATGCACTGTGTTGTTTTGCTTTCAAATGATGCATCATTCTGTCAATACCAGCACGGTCCAGACACCCGCCGTGACTCATACACCAGATTTATTATGATGCAAGTTCTATTTCAGTTGTGTTTGTGATATACTTAGTAAACGCTTAAGTACGGCTGCAGAGTGAATCAAATTTTCATCACAGGTTCTTACTTTGTGCCGAATTGGTGAGAATAGTTAGACTTGGCTAATGTATGTTGTAACTGTAACTGTTTCTGACCAATCTCGTGATGGTAGATTTCCTTACTTGTCCTGTCCTGTGCTGGCCTGTCCTTTCTTTTTCATTTTTGTCCTGTCCTCCCCTGTCCTTTCTTTTCCTTTCTTGTCCTGTCCTGTCCTCCCCTATCCTTTCTTTTCTTGTCTTGTCCTTTCTTTTCCTTTCTTGCCCTGTCCTGTCCTCCCCTGTCCTTTCTTTTCTTGTCCTGTCCTTTCATTTCCTTTCTTGCCCTGTCCTGTCCTCCCCTGTCCTCTCTTTTCCTTTCTTGTCCTGTCCTCCCCCATGCTTTCCTTTCCTTTCTTGCTCTGTCCTGTCCTCCCCTATCCTTTCTTTTCTTGTCTTGTC
Organism: Neosilurus hyrtlii; assembly: GCA_028564935.1. Classification (NCBI taxonomy): domain Eukaryota; kingdom Metazoa; phylum Chordata; class Actinopteri; order Siluriformes; family Plotosidae; genus Neosilurus; species Neosilurus hyrtlii. The sequence goes on along the minus strand of JAOUQZ010000008.1, from coordinate 2,368,919 downwards.
TTTTCTTGTCTTGTCCTTTCTTTTCTTTTCTTGCCCTGTCCTGTCCTCCCCTGTTCTTTCTTTACATTTCTTGTCTTATCCTTTCTTTTCCTTTCTTGCCCTGTCCTGTCCTCCCCTGTCTATTCTTTGCTTTTCTTTGTATCCTGTCCTTTCCTTCCTCTCCTGCCCTCTCCTGTCTTTTTTTCCATTTCCTTTCTCTTTGTTGCTTCTCCTCTTGTTTCCTTTTCCTTCGTCCTGTTCTTGTCTTCCTTTCCTTTTCTTTTACTTTAAGAAATATAGGCTGGTAATGAACAATATCAAGATGTACTCTGGTTATTTAAAAAAAAGGGGGGGGGGTATTATAAAAAAATACTTAGTGAATAAATTTCTGAACTTGCTCACCACTAAATAATCATGATCAGGAATTTGGTCATTTTCCTACAGACCTCAGAGTAAGTTGCTTGTTTGCTTGTAATGATGTAGGTTTCTTGATGTTTTGCAGTCTGATTCCTATTACTGTATGGCTGTTCCAGTGCCCACACCAAGGGAGGCCTATATAGGTGAGTAACAACTGTACAATTATAGATAAAGAATTTCAGTGCACCTGCGAGAGAAAAAGAGCGTTAATTAGTTTCCCTTTATAAAGCGTTTCTTTAAGGAATATAAGTGATTATATTTTGAGTTCACCAATTTTTTTATCATTTTTTTTAGGCATGAAAATTTCTTTTGCTTTTAAAGATATGACCCACATTTAGAAACAAACATTGCATGGAATTTATTCATAGTATTTAATCTTTTCAAGCCAGTTGAGTCCAATCTCTTTTTCCATGTATTGGGTTTTTATATGAGACTTCGGTTGCTATTGTTAAGTCCTGTCTCAGGAGATATTTGCACAGTGCAATGAGGAAAAAGAGATCCCATAACACCAAGATGAACTATAACCCTTCAAGTGTCTGCTTGTTCCTTCTGCTTCATATGCGTAAACGTCCAGTCTGTGTTTGCCCAGTCTCAGCAGAATGAGATTACCCCTTATTCATCCGCATTCCTCCTGCGCCATCACTAGCAGCACCATAAAGAGACCGAGTCTCCAGTCCTGTTAAATCTTATTGGACAGGCTCTCACTGAGAGGCGAAGGAAATCACATCACGCACTTCACAGCTGTAGCCAGAGCCTTAACAAACCTTGTTTTTCGCCTCAGTGCTGGTTACAGCTTCAATTCTGCTTTCCAATCACAGTGCTCTCTTTTAGTTTAAAGGGACTGGGCAAGATTTTCACGATTTTTTAGTCTTTGTGTTAACCAAAGCTTTTGACACAACACCAATATCAAAGCATTGTGTTTTTAAACTTGGTATATAAACCATAAGAAGTTATATTTTATAATTATTACAAATTCAGGATATGCCAAAATGAAAATATATAGTTTGCTTCTTATACCATGTATAAAAAAAGATTTTTAATATTTTAGGGATTTTTAATGTAATCATTTTTGAAATAAATTTCTGCAATGAGATTATACTCCAGAATATTAGCTGTATTTGATGTATCTATTGCAAGAAACATTTAATACTCTTAGTCCTTTTTATATGCACCCTGGTCTATTTCAGAAAATGGGACAAAGGCACATGATCTTAAGTAAAATCAGCATGTTTGGTAATAAATCCTTTGCAATCAACAACTTCCTGAAGTGTGTAATCAATAAACATTGCCAGACGCTGGGCATCACGGTGGTACTCTGTCAGTGCTCTAATGCAGCTATTTCCAATCGCTTTTTTCCCCTTTACTTTAAAATGGTGGAAAACAGACACAACCTCCACAAATGGGGAATCATCACCAATCCTGAATGCCTGTCTGGAGAAATACAGACCATGAACCGTATACTTCAGGAATGTCCAATGGGTCCCCACTGCTCCAACCAAGATCTCAGGGAAGCGAGTAAAACGGCCATCCAATGGGTGCACTTTTACACTTTTACCGCGACACTATGTGATGATTTCCTTTACTGACTCAGCCAATACAAACATTTCAGATTTGCACCTTAAAGTTTTGACAGCTCCCTAGCATGGCACATTGTGCTCTGACAAACTTTAAGGCACCTCGCTGGATCTGTAGATTTTAGGCATCATCCTGCTGCTGTTGCTGACAGGCCAATCATCGATGAAGACAAGTGAGCCAGGATTACTGGCAGCCATACATGTCCATGCCGGCATATTTCCCAGATGAAACGGTGTGCATTGAACCCTGAGCAGTGTATTTTATTCTCCACGTATTTCTCTTCCTGTCACTCTGGAAGAGGTTACTTTTCAGCTCATCCAACAATTCTGAGGCCATGCCTATTTCTCTTTATGGGAAGTGTTCAGCTGTTTTTCGGCATAACTCACTTGTTTACTTGTTTGAGATCTATGAACTGAACTTTTTGGCCAAAACTTTGTGGACAACTGACCACACCTATAATGTGAGCCTTATCTTGACTGTTGACCTAAAGCTGGAAAATTATAGTCTTAAATGTCTTTGTATGCTGTAGCATTGAGATTTCCTACACTAAAACTGAGAGGCCAAAACCTGTTCTAGCATCACATGAAGACATCACATGAAGACATCACATGAAGACATGGTTTGCCAAGGTAGAAGTGAAATGACTTAAATGGTCTGCACAGAGCCCTGACCTCTATCTCACTGATCACCGCTGGGATAATGCCGATTATGCGCAAGGAATGCTTGAGATGAGATGTTCAAAAAGCACCTATGGGTGTAGTTACTTTCGCTTCCACTGCTTTTAAAGCCTTTCTTTTTACCAAACCAAACAGTTTGTGACACACCAAGGGTCAGATTGAACACAAAAGTGCAAAATTGATAACACTCACAGAAATGTCCAAACTGATTCAATAGGAGTCTCTTGAGGATGTTGTTTTTCAAATTAATAAATGTGCAAAAAAAACCTTAATTGGTATTCCAGGAAACCAACAACAAAGAACTAATGTACCCCATATACTTAAAAAAACAACAACCCATCACTGAACTTGAAACACATAAACCTAAAAACTGAACTGAGTAGAATTGCATGTCTTTAAAGTGAATCCTGACTGAAAAGCGGCCCAGAACCTGCTGGTATATAATAGTATGTAATCAGTAACGGGTAAAACAGAAAGCTGGCAGTCTGGTATTTTAACCTGTTGGTTATTTTGGCCTGTCAGAAACCTAAATACTTTTTAATAGGATTATGTTATAATTATTATTGATAGCCACTGCAGCTTTAAAGGGTGGATGAAGATAATGATGTTGGTGTTGTTGCTGCTGGAACTATCACAATTGACAATTGGCAGTGCATCCTTGGACCATTCGTCCAGTTTCAGATGACTTGATCTTGCAGATTTTCTTCATAACGTCAGAGGAATTTGATGTTTTCAAACTACAGAATCAGTTCACCTTTTTATATCTGCTCTGGATACCTAGATATTTCTAGACATTACTGCTATAACTCTGTTCTCCCTGGTCTTTCTTAATGCGCCACACCATATCACAGAACTTTCCAAACTGCCTGCTCTAAAGCATCCCATGAGTCTCTCAGTCAGATCCCCCACATTCCCTTTTTGCCTTTGCATACCTGCCAGATCAGAGTCAGGCATTCTGGCATACCCTTCTCTGAGGTCTTAGTGAGATCTTATTGTTTTCTCAGTGCTGGAGCGATTTTCCCCTTCACTTGAAATGGGAATCAGTACTAGAACTGGGTTTCGTCATGCTTTTTTACTTCATTGTACTATATTTGCTGGATCACCAAAAAAAAAAAAAAAAAAAAAACCCAAACTGCTTGCAGAAACTAGAATTTAGTTCAGAACCTTTGGGTTATAAATCCGTAAATATTTGCTTGATGATTCAACTGTCAGCGCTCTGCATAACAATGTCTGTGAAATGAAAATGTAAATGTGGGGTTTGTTTACATCCTGGTACGAAATACAGGGCAGAGTTTATGTAAATCGTTATTTTTTTTCTGGAATATGATTTAATAAACCTGAAAGTCACTTCAGGAACAGCAGCTGTCTGCTCAGATTAGTACAATGTTTTAATGTCCATAAAATGAATACTGCCAGTCAGGATAAATGATCTCTGTTTAAGGTACACGTCACTACGTGCCAATAATAATTTAACTATTGCTTTAAGGTTTGTGATTCTGACCAGCCCCGTCTTTTATCATAATAGGGGAAAATGAAAAAGCAATCACTCCCTAAATTCTGTTCTTACTTCTGAATGTGCATGGAGATGATCTAGCTTGTTTCTTTATCTTGTGCCTGAATTTGTGATCCAGTGGCACCTTTGAGCAGCAATTATTTTTGAGCTCCTTAATTAGGAGAAGAGTATATTTTCTGCTATGATATATGACCATGTAAAGACCAGTGGAAGCCTGATGGGCTGCACATTATCACCAAAGTGATTGCTTCATGCAAATAAATGCTATGTATTTAAAATATTTCTGCTTGAACGATGAGCTCAACAGATGAGGTGTTAAAGTGTTTAGGATGTCATCCATCTTGCAGTGGCCTTAGAGGATTTGTCATTTGTGATACAGACATTGCCGTTACAAGACATAAAACCATGTACAATCTCTCAGGTAGTTTGTGTGACATGTACAGTTGCACTTCTGCTTGTCTTCATGACTTTTGCTTTTAGGCCACTGGTACATGAAACACACCTCATCCATCTCTATCAGTTGTTTGACAGCATGCACACACACACACACACACACACACACAGACGCACGTACGCACACACAAATCAGCAGCAGCATTCAGTAATGGTTTCTATTTCTCCCAAAAGTGCTTCATCAGCCCGCCTGCTTTTTCTCTCTGTCATGTCAGCTATCCCCAGCTCTTCTAATGGAATCAAGCACCGTTATGGGCTGACTAAAGATGAAGAAGCTCTTTTATATGGACAAATCACAGCAAACTGCAATATAATCCAGTACTTGGGCCACACATTTTGCTTAGCTCTATATAAACTTTCAATATGTCAGAGACGTATGCATATGTTTCTGCTTTAAAAGCAAACCCTTACCGTGCTCTGTTCACAGGGGAATTAACACCAGTCAACCGAGAGAGAGCATTAAATAGGTTTTTGGGGGCATATTGTGATTAGCTTAAGCAAATTGCTTTTACAAGAGATTTATTTTGGGTTTCTGTGTGAGTGTATTTTACTTATGCTTGGTTGCAGGTTAAATAATTTAGGCTCTGTGTACTTTTCTTGAATGTGATATATGGAATATTTGGTATGCCCTTCATGAATATACAGTGGGTATAAAAATAAGAATCACCTCCCCTTCAACATATTTACATTTTGGTGCATCGCAGTGGAGTGTTTGATTTTATGGAATGACGACTGGGCGACAAGTTAGTTCCTGCTCTCACTTATGGTCTCCCTCTTCCTCCCTCTCTCAAAAGCAATTGTAGCTTGTCATTTTATAGCGAAATCATGAACTGCTCTATTCTGAAATCTTTCCTCTGCTTACAACTGCGATGCCTTCCATCAGTATTAACTAAATGTCTCCTTACAAAGACAATGTATCAGCGATTATAATACTGTTATAATGTTGTTACACAAAATTGCCTTACAAAAACAACACATCACCGATTATAATGCTGTTATAATACTGTTATAATGTTACACAACATTGCTTTCTGTTTATTATTACATTGTTAATAATTTAAGATTCAAGAGACTTTATCACTATGTTCACACATTTTTCGAAATTTTGTGCTATGAAATTAAATAGATAAATAGCAGCAACAGAGTGGGTATAAACTAGGGTGTAAATGTAAATGAAGTAAACTGTGGCAGTGCAAGACAGTCACAGAGTTTGTATTCAGTGTCATTTTACAGAGCTCTAATGTCTGTGTGAGAGTCAGCGGGGCGGAGGGGGGAGGTGTGTGAGTGTGAGCGTGTGAGTATGTGGCTGTGGAGGAAGATGGACACAAGAAACAAATCAACTGATTAAAAAAGAGGGAATCCGGTCCAGCTCCTGCTCAGGTCAAAAGAACCGACCCTAGATTTCCACTCACTGAAGCTTTTCTGTCGGAAAAGGTCTCAGGCAAGGACGTACTATTTCCTTTTACTGCTCATTATGGCCACGTAATTATTGTCCAATATAGTTAGAAATTAATAAATAAAGAGCATAAATATTCTGGATAAACAAACTCTAATAAGTCAATTCGCATTCCCAAAATAGCATTTTTAATCACGCAATTTTTCAAAGCATCAAGCGTTAAGTTAAACACTGACAGCAATCAATTAGGAATATAAAAATTAAATCCAAGATATGTAATTACAAACAAACAAATAAATAATGGAAAAAGAAAAATGTTTATAAATGTATTAATAAATGGAAGATCATTTTAAGTTCGTCGCTAAGGAAAAGTACTATTCTTAATTAGGAACAGTTTTCTTATCTAAAATGGAAAGTAATTTATTCTACTTTTTCATAAAATACATGTCACTCCCAAATGCCCTGAACTTTCTTTTCTTAACGGACTAAAAAAGAAAGTAAGTAGAAACAGGGAAGAAAAAAGGAGGGGGAAACTTTATATTGTGTACACGGTACATTTGTTATATTTCAGCGATGTTATTTATTTATATGTACTTATTTCTTGTGTATGAAGATCAGTATTGTGCCTTACAGAATCATTAACATCCTGTACATGTGTACTTTTCTAAGAATTAATAAAGTGGAGAAAAACGATCAGCGAGTCTCACATCATGAAGGAACTTTAATCCTCACTGATCTTCATTATAACCCAGTGATTGAGGTTTGCTAGATTCAAGTGCCTTTATTGCCATTAAAATATACAATCAAGGCAATAAATTGCACTTAACACCGTCAGGAGCAGAATATAAGCACAAGTAATTATATACACAACTTTTAAATAGAAATATAAACTTTAAACACCTGTGAATTAAAACTGAGCACTGGTATATACAGTATGTACATCGAAGAAATATGAGATGAAATAAATAAATAGATAAATAGCAGCAGCAGAGTGGATAAAAACTAGGGTGTAAATGTAAATGAAGTAAAGTGTGACAGTGGAAGACAGTCATAGAGTTTGTGGGTTCAGTGTCCTTTAACAGAGCACTAATATCTGCGAGAGTCAGCAGAGGGGGAGAGTGTGAGTGAGCGAGTGAGTATGTGGCTGTGAACCAGTAACAGTGAAGCTGACAGTCCCATGTTGTGGAGTTTCAGTACTAGCTTGTCTGGGAGAACAGTGTTGAAAATTGAGCTGAAGTCTACGAATAGCATCCTGACATAAGTGTTAAGGTGCTCCAGGAGGGTCATGGCTGTGTGGAGTGCTAGCGAGACAGAATCCTCCGTAGAACAGACCAGCGGGGATCCTTGATGTGGTTAAGGAGGATCCTCTTGAAGCACTTCATGATTACCGGGTTTAGGCAACCGGGTGATAATCGTTGAGGCAGGTAGCGGCTGATTTTTTTTGGCACATGCGCAATTGTGGAGGACTTGAGGCAGTCAGCGACCTTAGTGAGCTGTAGGGACAGGTTCAAAATGTCAAGGAAAACTCCTGCCAGCTGGTCAGCGCATGATTTCAGGGTCCTTATCCGGTCCTGCAGCCCTGTTGATATTGATCTTCCTCAGGGTAGAACAGACTTGGTGCTGCTGCAGGACCGGGGGGCTGCTGCTGCTCCTCTGATGAGGGTAGCTGTACAGTCTCCCTGCTGCTTGATGAGTCGAAGCGTGCAAAGAAGCTGTTCAGGGTGTCAGGCAGAGTGGGTCACGGCTGACCTGCTGATCTCTGTGCTTGTGGTCCGTGAAGGTCCTTATACCTCTCCAGATGTTGCGCGGGCTGCTGTTGTTGAAGAGCTCCTCAGTCTGCTGTTTGTATCTGAGTTTTGCCAGCTGGATGCTTTTTTTTCCCAGTTCTTTCTGGGCCCTTCTGTAAGCCAGCCTGTCTCCTGACCTGTAGGCTGGGTCTCAGGCTTTAAGCAGGGACCACACTGTGCTGTCCATCCATGGCTTCTGATGGGGAAAAGCCCTGGTCTTTGTGGGCAGGACAACGTCAGTGCAAAAATGAACATAGGACAAAACAGCCGACGTGAATTGCTCTAGCTCAGCTCCCTGTAGTTATAAATCTATTAGAGTAATTATATAGCTCAGTCTTACTATATAACACTAAAAACATTGTTTTTAACACCTGAGCAGTTAAAGGTTAAGGCCATTGATCAAGGGCCCTGCTGTAATATGTTGGCAGTGCTGGGATATGAACTCATGATGATTCGAACAGAGCGAACATTTATTATAGGAGAAACAGTGTAATATTTGTTTGTTTATTTATTCATTCACGCACTTATTTATTTATTTACTTACCTACTTACTTACTTACTTATGTATGTATTTATTTACTTACTTACTTACCTATTCATGTATTTATTTATTTGTTTATTTATTTATTTATTTATTTGTTTGTTTATCTGGCCATTTATTTATTCATTCATTCATTCATTCATTTATTCATTCGTTTATTTATTTATTTCCCGGTGGCTTGAAATTCAGATGATCAAAGGCCTAATTGGCTCTTGTGCAGAATCTACGTTGTGTGCTGCACCTGTTGTCATGTTCTGGCTCTTATCACCCTAATCAAAATGGAGGTGTTTGCTGTTCTGCCCGCAGGGTAGGTGATAGAACGACGAAAGCAGTCCTACGATGCAGAAAGCCAATCAGCTGCTCTTTATCCACATAAGCTTTCTTCAGTGCTGCTCAGTGAGGCAGCTAACAAAAGCATTGACATTAGCCAATAGTGGCAACCAGCCACAAGGATAGCTGTTGCCTGCTTACAGTGTGTGTGTGTGTGTGTTTGTGTGTGTGTGTGTGTGCGTGTGTTTGTGTGTGCGTGTGTGTGTGTGTGTGTGTGCTGGTGGGGAAAGTGTTAGCTCAAGGTGTGTGTGGTGCAGGACTGTCTGACAAGTGACGACTTTATCCTGTCTTCTTGCTGTCCAGGCAGGGACTAAGAATTTGCTCCTGAGCTCTGATTAATGGCGAAGCATTGTGCCACTTCATTACAGACTGCTCTCAGTGAGGACTGAGTGTTAATGGTTGGGTGTGTGTGTGTGAGGGAGAGAGGGACTGTAAGTAAGAATTACTACCCACTGTGCACACAGATCCCCTTGCAGTCAAAGAGGATTTGACCTCAGTCAAGTCTTAAATATCTTCTGTAATATCTCTGTGTAATCTTCTTTCATGTGGATTCTATCAATGTGGATCCTGACACATGCTTTAAGGAGAAATAGTAAAATATTATTAGTATTAGATCATAGAGAATTTATATCTGCTCTGAGAGTTTTGCAGGAATCATCAGTACTTTTTTCCTCCTCTCCATTATCTTCCCAATTGGATCATCTGCCACCAGCCAGTTCTTCCCTATCACATAAAGGGCAACCTGAGAGGGTGATGGCTATCGCACACTTTCCCTGAGACATTTGAAGCCAATATGGACTTTTCAAGTCACTGCTGCATCACAGGGCAGCATAATACAGAGGAAATTGCTGTCTGCCCTCTTCTACATACATGCGCTCACAGGCATCCCCAATCGATTAGTGTCTGTCTGATTGACCGAGGGGAGAAAGTATGCAGTCCTTCTTTCTTCTTAAAAAGCACAATTATCATCATATGACCACCTTTCATATCCTTTGTACAAACATAAAACTTGTTCAGTGATGCTTCTGTAGCCCCTCACTATATTGCAACACATTAAAAGTTCATTTCCACCATGGTTTTTAAGATACAAGTGCACCGTGTGTAAAAGAGCAAGAGCTGAACTGTACTTGCTCTATTTTGTAGCTTTTCATTCATTTGGGCCAGGAAAGGCCATCAGTCAGACAAGCTCATGCATTATTTATAACTCCATTAAGCTTGCCCGAAGAGGACATACAGAACGAGCCGTCAATCAAAATCAGTGCATTGATTTGCCACCCAGGTGGAGGCCATGTTGCTGAGATTGTAGTAGTAAAATGATACGGTTTGAGTTTAGAAACCGGAAGCAGAGAAAACATGAATAGTTCAGTGAGTGCAGGACTACAGCAGTGGTCTGACAGCCTTTTAAAAATTTACACATGTGTATGAGAACACACAAATGTTTGATGTTTGATATTAAGATAGTTCAGTGTGACTGTAGGCCTTTCTCAGAGTATCATAGGTGTTTTCATTATTTCCTCACTGACCAACTACATCTTTACAGGAACAAGGTTTTAAATTGCTGGTTTAAATCTGTAGTTGTGCCTTTTAAAACTTTTGTGTTGCTATTTTTGCTATTTTTTGGTAGCAGTTGATTTTTTAAAAAGATTTTTTAAATAATGTCACTTAAATCAGCCATTTCAAATGCCTGAATTCAAACTGCTTGAACACTCAGCTATTCTACATGAAGAAATACATAGCCATGATCATGACTGATACAAAATTTGCATCTGTTTGAATAAAAAGAAACACTTAAAATCCCTTAACATATAAATGATAGTGTAAAAGTGTAAAACATGGGCAGTTTTAAAAAATTAAGGAACTGTAATTCTAATAAGGTGCACATTGGAACACTGGGTAGAATTTCTGCATCAGAACTCAAGGGTTGGATTGAGCTTGAGTGATAGTATGTCTAGCATGTTCCCCCTGTGATTGTGAGAGTTTCCTCTGGGTTAACCGGTTTCCTCCAGTTTCCCAGAAACATGCTGGTAAGTGTAGTGGCTTTGCTAAATTGCTCCCAGTTGTGTGTGAGCGTGCGTGCATGCTGCGTGTGTGTGTGTGTGTGTGTGTGTGTGTGTGTGTGTGTGTGTGTGTCAGTCATGCTCTGGGTTGGAGTGACATGCCATCCAGGGGGATTTATTCCACAGTGCCAGGCCAACCACAGCCCTGATTAAATGAAGATGAATAAACAAGTATGACTGTATTAACTCGATTTGTTTTTGTTATGCGAATTATCGAAATGTAGCACTTTTTGGTGCGTTTCATTTTCTGTTGCTGCACTCTGATACAAATCAGCCTTGAGCTGTATTTAGAATTGCATCAGGCTTGTTTTTTTCCCCTGCTTATAACTGATCCAGAAGTCCAGCCTGATATCGATCCTGGATCAGTGTCATCTGGAACTTTGTTCTTGGGTTTTGTTGCAGTTGTTGTTTTTTTTTTTGGATGAATATGAGTTGAAGTGTGACACGGTATTTAAATATCCACTGAATTAAGTGTATTGATATATATTGCCCACGCCATTTTATTATCTTTTTTGTGAAGAATTGTGTGCTGCCTAGTATGTGTATGTATGTCAGTCTTGAATTCTAACCAACTGTTTCTATCCTTAGTGGATTTTGTACCCCATGCCTCCATGGAGACTGCCCACCACATGCTCTTATATGGCTGCAGAACCCCCTACGCCACTAAAGGCTATTGGTAAGTGCTTAATTTTTCCACTTGAGACTATGATCGATGTCCCTAATACTTATCAATTTACAACAGAATTACATGGCTTTATGCAGGCCAAAATGAAGGAGTAGTTTTCGAAACAAACGGATTAGGCGTTTTATCATTGCTGAAGCTGATAAACAGCCTTGTTGACTGTAATTTATAAATTTATGGAAACAAATGGAGTGAACAGATCATTACAAGCTGCCGGAGACCCCTAATTGATTTTATTTAGCCTTATGCACCAAGTCTTAGTGACGTACCATTAAGAAACTTGAGCAGCTCATTCTGGTTTGAAGGCTCCAAATAACAGTAACAGCAAATGATGCAAAGCCCTCCTGAGATAGGAGGAGAGACAGCACGAGAGAGGGATTGGGGAAGACGCTAATAAACCCGACTGTTACCAGGGCAACCACATTCAGCTTGACAACATGGATTGTTAGATGTGCCCTATGGGGCTGTGGGTAAGATGAGGAGGTGGGGGGATCTCTCATATCCGCCTCACAGCTCTGCCCCTTCATCCTTCTGTCCTTTCTCTTGGGTGAGTGTGATAAGCAACACAAAGACAACATTACAGTCAAGTCCAGACCGTTTCAAATCAGAGCATCAGACGAACCATTACACACCTCTGCAAGGAAAACCCAGCCTCTTTTTCAACACATTAATGAGACCGCAGCTCAGTCCTCTTGCCTCTGTTATTTTTGTCCATGAAACGCAGGTGATAATAACACACTTTCTAAACTGTAAGGTGATATGTGCACTTTTGGATGCAAGCGCTTACTCGCTTGCTTTTGACCTGCATATGACTGGATGCTGTAGCAGATGTTTTTGAAATCTGCCCCCGTTCTTTTTTAGTAGAACCGGCTTTTCATCAAAAATTAATCTCTCTTCAATCCTCGGGATTCCATATTCCACCAGACAGCATCAAACATTCAGTGTGAAATGCCTGCGAGGCTCCAAACATCAAGAATGCTGCAGAGGATCATTGAGGGGAAGGAGGCATAAAAAAATAGACCAGGTCATGTGACTTATCACACTCAAATGCTGCAAATCCAGTCAGCTGGGAAAGACATCAAGCGACTGTTTTATACGCATCAGCCAGGATACGCAAGTGCAGATGAATACAGAATGAATCGTGTTGAAATGTAATTTTTTTAAAACACACTTTTGTGAAAGCATTTTAAATATCTGAGGTTACTTATTCTAAAAGGAAAACCAAGACCCCTAAAATTATGGGATTTAAGCATCATAAAGCTTTAAACATCAACTATTGTGAAATATGTCATCTTTATGGTTTTAGCTTTTTTGGATACATGTGCTTATAGTCACATGGATAAAATGAAGTATGTAATTTTTTGGTTTTTTGAGTTTCATTAAAAGCCTATTTTTCCCCACCATTTTTAAAATTTCCTAAATATCTTTAAAATGGTTTGGATGAAAAGACTACAGTACTTACAAAGAGCGCAGCTGTTTTTTTGACAGCATCAGAAAAGAAAACGGTACTAATACAGCAGCGTAATGGATAGTCATTCATTCATCTTCAGTAACTCCTTCTTCCGTGTCAGCGTTGGGGAAGATCAGGGTAGATTTTTCAAGGAACCCCCCTCCCTGTCCGAAATTGTATGAGTGTATTCTGTTGTTAAATTGACATTAATATACAGTATGTTCAGATAAAGAGTAGAAACATATGATTTGAATCTCCTGCCTAATTTATTTAAAATGTTTTCACTTCCTGTTGTATCTCATGGAGGAAGAAAATCATGTCAACATCAGTGTAGTTCTCCGAGGAAAAGACTTAACACAACTACATAAGATTTCATGGATGAAGAAAAGAAATTCTAAGAATTTCCCTCATCGGATGTATACGTCTATTCATCTATGAAATATGTACAGCAGGTGCCCTTATCCAGAGTGTGAGATATGTGAAGAAAGGGGTGAATGTTTTAGTAAATGTTTAGTAAATGGTATTCTTTTTGACATTCTGAACAATTAAGCCAAGATGAGTTGGTTTTATTACCTATCCGATTCCTAACTTTTACATCCCTGGTATTTTGGCACATGCCCTTATCCAGAGCAACTTACTTTTTTCTCATTTATAGAACAGAGAAGTTGAGAGTTAAAGGCCTTGCTCATGGGCCCAGCAGTGGGAGCCTGTTGGTACAGGAGCTTGAACCCCTGACCTTCCAATAAACCCAGAGCTTTATCCACTGAGCCGCCACTGCCCCCATAAAACAGACCTTTGACCAACATATTTTAATATAAATAAGCACATACCAGATATGAAAACTGAGCTCCAGGAATGTTTCCCCAGTCTATTTGACCCTTACTGAACATCACCACTTTTTTTTTATTATATTTCTAAATTTTATCATATTTTTAAATTGTTGTACATAAATAGTTAGAAATTACAGCAACTCATGATTGTCAGGAAAATGAATAGATCTGCACCTGCTCACTCAAGTAATTATCCATGTAGCACTCAAATATATGTCCAAATCTTTTTTAATGTTTACATAAAATATCAAAAAGAGATCTTTGACCATTACATGATAGCTGTTTCTGTACAAGTTGGTTTGAGTGTTTCAAAAACAGTTGATCTCTTGAGATTTTCTCACCAGACAATCTTCGAGTTCACCCAGAAGGATGTGAGTGGGGAAAGGCGTCCAGTAGGTTACAAACACCCAGGGGTTGTAAGTTTGAAAACACTGCTGAGAAACGTCAGAGGAAAATGGCCAGCTTGGTTTGAGCTGACAGCAAGACTACATTAACTCAAGTAACCTTTTTTTTTGCAAATGCAGTGAACAGAAAATCATCTCAGAATGTGACTGGATTACAAGAGCAGAAAACCGCTTCAGGTTCCAAGTGGAATCTGAACCTACATTGCTATGGTTTCATCTTAACTGGAGAGCTTATGATTGTAAGCTCTTACCAGGTCTGATGAAACTTGATTACTGCTGCTGTGACTGGCAGATGCTATGGTCAGAAATGAGTATCATCATTCCGACTCCATGAATCGAACCTGCCTTGCGTTAACTGTTCAGGCTTGTTTTGCATGGTGTAAAGGTGTGTGGATTGTATTCTTGGCACACATTGCAAAATGATGAGCGGTTAAGGCTCTGGGTTACTGATCACAAGGTTAGCGATTCAAACCCAAATACCACCAACCTGCCACTGTTCTGCCCTTGAGCAAGGCCCTTAACCCTCAACTTGTTGTATTGCATTAAGACGAAAATGTAAGTCACTCTGGATAAAGGCGTCTTCCAAATGCAATGAGTGTAAAAAAATTCCTTTGACACGACAGTGAGTTCAGCGTTTTTCAGTGGCCCTTCCAGTCACTTCCCAGTTCCAGTTTATATAACGCTCATATTCGATCTTTCACAAGCATTTTTAATATTTTGCATAAAGTTCCCTGGGATGTTACTAAAGCTCTGTTTACAGAGAGATAATCCTTGCTGAGTAAATTTAAGATTTGATGTTCTCTCATTATAATATGTCATGGCAGTACATTCTCTCTGGCAAATAAATACGCTTCTTTGTATTAAAGTCCACATAGGACACTGGAAATACCAGTTGATGGTTTAACAGTAGTGGTGTAATTGTAACTGGGTATTATGTCTTGCACAGTTTATACCATGATTATCTTCATGATATAAACAGGTTTGACTGTGTGATTATTTAGAAAGCCTTCAGGGCTCTGAGCAGTGCTGATAGATGGTGAATAACGAAACGGCGGCAGGTGGTTTTATTGAGCGGTGTGTTTGTCTGTGTGTCTGCATGTCTGTGTTTGTGTGTGTTTGTTCAGGGATTGTGGGACTGAGCAGGGCACCTGTGAGGATGAAGCCAAGATTATGTACGCCTGGGCCAGAAATGCTCCACCCACGAAGCTTCCTAAAGGTATTCTCTGTCGTTAGACCATGGTCCATGTCTTTTTAAGTCTTTCTTACCATTTGTCAGTGCTTTTTCTTCCCTCTCTGCCTCTCTGAAACTCTTATCAGACTCTCCCTGGTATTATTAATGGCCCAAGTGCAGATAGATAACTTCTGAGGTCATTATTAATCAGAAGATTTACTCTGTACCATTGTATTTTCTCTCCAGTGAGACTTTTTATCATTGTATCAGTACAAAAAATAAAGCTACAAGGACAGTAATTGTTACCTCAGCCACCATTTATTTCTCACTCTCGAACTTTCTCCTTCTGTTTGTTTCACATGCCTATCTGATCTCACCGTTCCTCCATCTTTCTCTTTAATTTTCCCGCACAGATGTCGGCTTTAGAGTTGGAGGAGATACCAGGATTACCTACTTTGTGCTGCAAATCCACTATGGTGATGTCCGTAGATTTAGAGGTACGTTTATAAGTGATGATGCAAAGCAAGTTAGAACTCGGTGGCTTGTCTTATCTTACTGTTGCCGAGGAATCCTGTCAGAAAGCTGGCACAGTGCTGCTCTTTTACAGCCAAGTAATAATGAGAAAACATATTGATTAATTAGATGAGACCAGTTTGTCTCCTGGCACATTAATAGTGCTGGATTCAATTGATCTAAATGGGTTTTATGGTATGTTTTCTAATTATATTTAAAGTAGTTTACAAAAGCATGATGGGGAATTTGAGTTTATAATTCATACTCTAATGTAAGTAGTTAATACTGTTGATGTGCTGGGAAAATACCACTGTTAATAAAAATAAGCTTAAAGATAAAGAAATGACTTTGGAGGTTTTTAAATGAATTTCAAATGTTGGCCAGAATAAATCTAAAATAAGTGTGGACCTTGTTCAGCCTGCTTTTCAAATAGACTGCGAAATAAATGGTCCAGGCGCAAGTCCAAATAAAATGTATTGAAACGCCAAAATAAGCACCATGAGGACTAATTAATCTGCACCCAGTCAGTGTAAGAATTGGTGTGATTTGGTGTAACCGCATTTTAAGGGAAGAAATGACACTTGAGAATATTTTTTGGAAGTACCTTCACTTAAATAAAGAAGTAACAAAGAAGTAATTGAATAAATGCAGATTCTGTGAATTTTAAACCCTGTTTTCCTGTTTTTTAATTATCTTCATCTGTGAGTCTGTGCGTAGCACACCTGTTCCTAGATTTGTAGCAGACTTGGTGGTGAGGCTACCCTAAATGATTTGATGAGATGATTTGATTTGGAATGTCTGGGTCACAGGTGAAGGAGCAAGTTCAGAAGGTTTTGGAGGTAGAGCACTTATAACTTTAAAAGGAGTGCTAAGAGACATGCTGTTACTATGGAACACGAATGGAAAACCATATGTAGACTTTCAAATGAGACAGTTTCCTCTGACCTGGAGTGACCTTGAAAGGTCAAACCTCAGCCATCTTGTAAAATCTTCAAATAAGAGTTTTGTCTCTTGAATTTGGTCATGTAAACCATACTGAAAGATGAGCACATGGGTAATTTAAACCTGTACTCATATAGGGCCTATTTGCTGCAATATCCATGCTGCAGGGTGGAAGTAGCCTGTAGTTTATTTTTATCTTGGTCAGTTCCCAGACACCAGGTGGCCCTTCCCTGTCACATGACTTGTACCAGCCAGGAAAAATATGATGTAACACACTCTGAGGAAAGTGCCATCTACCCTCTTCCACATACAGGAGTTTATAGACACCAATGATTGTTAAATGATTGACAGGGGAGAGAGAAATGCAACCCATCCCACTCAGAGAGAACAGCCAATTTTACACACAGCCAATAGGTTGAATACTTTTTTGTTGGACCACACATTTAGAATATCACTGGCTTGTAATTTATAAAAGAAAGAAATCATGCCGATCATCAGCATAATTACTGTTACCATCCTGAAATCATGTCTTTCATGTGGTGAAGACTTATTCATTCATTTTCTGAACCGCTTAATCCAAATTAGGGAGGCTGGCGCCCCTCTCAGCCGGCTCGGGGTGAGGGCAGTTTGCCATGGTCATCGCAGAAACATGCTGACGGCTATGCAGCTACTCTTGACGAAAATCAGCAATGGTTCTTTTACATGCCTCCCACCACAGACAGTGAGAG
>JAOUQZ010000008.1:2318676-2342982 GCA_028564935.1 Neosilurus hyrtlii | reverse complement strand
TGTGTGTGTGTGTGTGTGTGTGTGTGTGTGTGTGTGTGTGTGTGTGTGTGTGTGTGTGTGTGTGTGTGCGCGCGCACGCAATAGAGTTGTGTTTTCATCTACTTCATACTCTGAGTGCTTTTGGACTGTTGTCTTGAGAGTCACATCAGCTGCGGGTGTGACAGGTTGTCATTAGTGCTGCTCGCTGCCCAGCTCAGTGTGACTATGTGGTTACCATGTGTGTGAGAGAGAATGAGTGTGTAGTCTGTGTGTTTTTGCACTATGATGTGTTTGCAGAATTGTCAAACTGAAAAGAAAGTTGTCTCCAGGGTAACATACATTTTTCATGAATCTCCTTTGTGACTGTGTCGACATGTGTGTCGGGGTGTGTTTGTGGGTTACGTGGGTCTGCTTTACCATTCTTGTTGCCATGGTGATTTGGGATGTGCACAATGGCGACGTCAGCGTGCCATATAACACAACCCATGGGAAGCAACCCAGAGTACCAGTCTACACACATGCGCACACACATATGTACACACAAACAAACACACACAAATTCACACATCATCTGATCTTAGCAAAGATATGATTCATTTAAATGCCAGGTAGTGGCGTGAGAGGCGAAGAAGTGACCATTTCAAAAAAGATGATGCAAACTCTGTTCCTGTCCCTTGAGCTCAGTTTAAATACAGATGGAATAGGATTTCCATACACCTATATACCATATATGTGTGCCTGTTATATAATGTTTCCAAAGGAGGTCTCTAAGCTAAACTTAAACTCTTAACTCCACACTCAAAATCCCATCCCTAATTCATACATCTAGTTTTAATACAGAGTAATAACTGCTTGATGGTTGACCTGTGACTATACAAACTGTTGCTTTGATTGGTAGTAGGTCACATAATGATAACATGTTGTGTCTACCTGTGTAAGGAACTCTCTGTAATTACCACTGAGTTACAACGTCTTTTAAATCTTGACTATATTTTATTGTTCTCTATTTAAAATCTGATATTAGTCACATTTTGCTAATATTGCTGATGGCAGGAATCCTTGAAGTTTCTTTATACTGATAAAAAAGAGAAAAATGTCTTTCCTCTTTGCAATACTATGTAACATTTCATAAACATACACACATGCATTCTGTTAAAAAACATGACTTTCATATCCAAATCGGATTAAAAACAAGCCAAGTCAAAATCTGGCTTGTGCCATACTATGGTTTCATGCATGTGTGATGGTTGTTCTATTTCCTTTTTCCCCAGTGGCACTTCCAAAGACGAGATGTGTAACTTCTACATCATGTATTACATGGACAGCAAGCATGCTGTGCCTTACATGGATTGCATGAACCATGGCAGCAGCGCTCTGTTCCGAAACATTCCTGCCGAAGCCAACGTTCCCATTCCCGTCACCCCAGACCAAATGATGTCTATGATGCATGGTTCAGAGCATAAAGGTACACACCGATTCCACTGATGCCTTAGGGCTGTTTTGTAGTGCCTGGTTTGTGAAGATTAAATGTATCATGAATTCTGTTGAACCATGTGGTTCATACTTTGCCGTAGAGAGCTTTGAATAAATGATGAACCAAACATACGCAAGTCTAAAACAAAATGTTGAAATCACTCTCACACACACACACACACACACACACACACACACACACACACACACACACACTTTCATTTGCCAAACTTCCCAGTTCCTATTAGGGTTTTGAGGAAACTGGAGCCTATCTCTGCCGACAATGGGCGAAGGTGGGGAACACCCTAAACAGCTCACCAGACCATAACAGGGCCAACACTTGACAACAACAGTTCACAATCACTCCTGGGGCAATTTGGAACAGCCAATTGGCTAAATGTGCATGTCTTTGGACTGGGAGGAAGCCAGAGTACCCCGAGGAAACCCATGCAAGCATGGAGAGAACATGCAAACTCTGCACAGAAACGCTTGAGCCCAGGATGTTCATGCTGTGAGGTGTAAGTGCTAGCCACTACACCACGGTGCCTCCCAGCATCAAATCAGTACCTTGCAATGACCATCTCATACTCTGGATTACAAACATGCTTAAACCTGAGAATTTTATAGAGGAGCCAGAAATGATCAGCATATAGGATTGGTCAAAGTGCCTCCATCTTTTTAGATACTACAGGATTGATACACTGTTGTTATTCCTTACATGGCATATTCATTGTCCCAAAATATTAAATTATACTGCTGTCGATTACTTTGAAAACAGTGTGTTGTTGACCCAAAAAATGCCATACATTTTTCTGTGTTTTAAAATAACAATACAATTGCACATAACACCCTTTTTATACATTTATTTTTGCTCTTTTTTGGATTGAGGGTGCCACTTCTGAAGGGTCGTGTAGGTGTCTAAAGGTTTCTTAGGCAGGAAGCGGAACAGTAAACCCTTGTTGATTTTAGCATCTCAATGTAGGAAATACATTTTAAGCAAAGATTGTGTGTGTGTGTGAGTGTGTGTGTTACACCCAAAGATGTAAATCGAGTTAAGCACACTCACGAGCAGAGTTTGAATGTTCACTCTTTGTTTCCTATGAATTAGTCCTGATCTGATTACATTACATGCAAATCAGGCTCATTTCTGGGTCATTTGATGATTTTTCTCTCTCCCCGTTTTCAAGACGGCGAAGACGACGTAGTGCTCCAACAGCCGAAGAGGGAGGAGGAGGAAGTTCTGGATCAGGGTGAGTAGACTGCAAGAATGATGACAAATTACTGTGCTAATGAGAACGCATATCTTCTGATGATCATAGGCTGCACTATAACACATCGTTATGTGCTCTGTTAAAAAAAGAAAACCAAGAAAAAGGCTTAGGGTTTGGTAACATCTCACAGAATCAGTTACGCAGGAGCATCACGAAATGCAGTTAGAAACAGAGAAGATAGATGATTCTGCACTGGTTATTAGCGGTTATTCAGCTGTGCAGTTCGAGAGGTTCCTCCTTTCTGCCTGCAGGCTATAATCCAAGTTTAAGTGACTAAAGATATCACATTTTTTATGTCCAAGGTTGTTGTTTGAAGCAGTGTTGCCCTGGTAACCGCTCTGGTGTGTGAGGATGCCTGAGCTCTCCCTGAGGAGCTTCCATTTTTTTATTTTATTTTTCTTCCTCTGAAGTGGCTCGTGACAGATTGGTGTCAGGTTCGCTGTTGAGCATCTCTTAAACCAAGTTGTGTGTAGGTTTAGAGCTGCTGGGTTTAAGCGTCACCTTGAGCTTTGAGGTTAAGTAAAGAGTAAAGGCTTACTTTTTATCTTTTTTAAATCTCAGTTCACTTTGTGTGTTTTTTTCTTTCTCGGGTTTTCCAGATGAGCTAGAGATAACTAGACATAAGAGTGGAGCGAATGCAGATCAGGGCACTGTGCTTTGATGTTGTGAAGCTGGCGTCTGCATTGTTAACTGCTTTTTTTAGGAACGGTTTCAGGATGCAGGCCTTTAATCCTCACACACCTGCTGAGAGCTCACTCCAGGCCCAGAAAACAGCAGCATCACCATGTAATCAGCATAACAGAGAAGACTTCTGATTGCTTGTTGCTACTGCGGCAAAAACTCAAGGACGACACGACTAAAACAGAATGTATGATGAAGTCAAAGTACTACAACATGGAGGCATATTTTAATATGAACAAGACATTTACATGGAAAAAGGGGTTAAACAGATAACAAAAATATTGTACTTTCACTAGTATCTTCTAAAGTGCAAGTTGGTAATCCAAAGACGGTGGTGGTATGTAGATATCTCATCCCTCAAAAAAAACAATCATCTGTCGAACCATGAAATGTGTGTTGCACTGATTCAGGAGCAAAGTTGTGCATAAAGAGTATAGCTGCACAGTGTTCTCCTTGTAGCGACCTTGTGTTGTGACATGCTTAAAAAGTATAACCTGTGGTGAGAAAGCTTCTTAAACCTTTATTTTGTGTTTGGGGGGGGGGTCAAAGTGAATGGTGATTTTCTTTGTACAGTTTATGTCCCGGTGTCCATTGTAAGTGTAGTTATGACTCTCATCCCATTTATTTCAGTAGGTGCCTGGTCATGTTAGCCCAAAGTAACTGTCCAAATGCATTACGAAGATGGTGGGACTTACCGCTATAAGGATTTTAATTTAGAATTTTATAGGATTCTGAAATGGAGTACTGCTTATGTTATTGACAGGCTGATAATAATACTACAAAATTCATCATTGCATTCATCTGATGCTAAAAAAAAAAAGCTCAGGTGTGTAGACAGTAGAGAGGAATAAAAACACGTAAACGCGAGGACAGCATTATATGCAATTTGCAACCATAAAAGCTTTCAAATAAATATTTATCAGCACAAGGACTGATTTACATAAACCGCCAGTATCACCTTGAGGTGATATTTAAAATACAGCTTGTGTAAGATAGGAAAATGAAACGTGAAGAGGTTATTTTTATCATTTATTATATGCAGTGACTTGGCTGACAACCATGACATGTAATCCAAATTACTGCTGCTGTTTAATAGCAGAGTAAAGCACCATTTTGTAAAGAAAATACCATCGACCTGATTTTAAATGACTGCTTTGAACGTCAATCCATCGGTCCATGTCCCACCACAGGCTCAGCGCCTGCAGACTAGGACAATGTTGTTTAAAACTAAAAAAGTCCTCCAAAGTTGAACCCTTTTGCTTCATAGCTGTGGTGCCTCTAATCATCTTGTGTATTTATAGGTTAAATGCTTATTTCTTCCCAAAACTTCCATCCATGCATCCATTCAATATCTCTACCACTTATTGATTAGGGTCACAGGGGAGGCTACAGCCAATCCCACCTGACTTTTGGCGAGAGGTTTGATACACTAACTAATTCACTGCAGGGGTAACACAGATACAACCATTCACTCTCTCATTCAAACCTATGGTGCAATTTAGAGAAGCCAGTTGACTTAAGGTGCATATCTTTGGACTGAGGCAGGAAATGAGAGCACCCGGAGGAAACCCAGACAGGCACAGGAAGAACATGCAAACTCGACACACAAAGGCCCCAGTCAGACATGAGTTTCAAACCAAGAACCTTCTTGCTGAGCCACTAAACCACCCAATTTTTAAAACATTAGCAAAGTAATTCATTTTGAATGGAAAAGAAGCTCAACTCATAAAAGATCTTATCTCAGCTCTGCTTTTAAGCAGCACTCAAAGCTCTGTTAGTCACCTCAGTTGTAAATCCCTCACATACATATTATAGCTGGCTTCTGACTTCTGTGATTATCGATGATCATTGGTCAATGGCAAATAAAACACTGGCGCAACTGCAAGTACTTTTGTTATCACTAAAGGAGCATGTGCCTGCCCTCTGAGGGTAAAAACCTGCTGGCCTGTAGATCATAGAATAAGGCCAAACTGTGTCAGGGTGTTTATAAACTATCAGAATTCACTGGTGGCCCATTCGAGGTTCATCCTCCTTTTATGTTGCATGTTTTTCTAGCAAAACACTCGGTTTTGTTCAGCAGTAGCAGAGAGAGGCCTTCTCGAATACATGCCAAGCAACGTTCAGTGCACATCAGTATACAGACTGAATGATATTTGGGAATATTAAAGGAGATTATGCTAGAAACTGTGGAAGTACTTGAATATCAGTACTGAGATTAAAGCCCCCAATTGGCATGAAAGCCTTTCACAGCCATGAGTCATTTAGTTATTGAAATTAAAATTGGGTTTCAGATTATAGCTTGGTTTGTATCATCACTGAATTTAATATTTTTTCCAGAAACCAGGTTTTCCTTGCAGCAAGTGACACTGACAAGTAAAGTAAGCAAATAGACTAAACTTTCTTATTGGATGTTATCACTCCTAGTCACTGTTTACTTACACACACACACACACACACACAATAAGGATTACAGTTTTTGCTTAGACTGAAGCTTCCTATTCACTTTGTTTTTTGACCTAAATAGAATGTCATACAGAGCTTCACCGTACTGCATGCTGAGTGTGAATGTCTCTTAACGATTTTCACTAAAGTATTAGCGTGAACAGGCACTGGTGCATGTACTGCCATTAAAACACATTTGCTGTCTCATGCCCTAGTAGCGCCACACACAATTTAACATCAAATGAGATGCGACTAGTTTAATTTTAAAATCTTTTAATTTTTGAGATTTTGTCACCACCCGATTGCTTTCAAAGAGCTTGTTGCTTTGTGTGTAGCTTAATGTGATAGGACACACTGAAGACAGATAGTCTTCAGTTTGTATTTGTTGCTCCGTTGAACCGTTCATTCCAATTGCCAAAAAGGGATCATTGATTATGTGCAAGTAATTATAATTTTAAAAGCAGTAAGTAAGTGGAAAAATGCTACGAATAACAAGTTGACCTATCTTAAAAGGTTGCATAAGAGGTTTAGACATCAATACGTAGATCCCCACGTACACACCCAGTAGCTCTTGTGTTCACAGTCACCGTCTGAGTCACACACTGCTAAAATTCTTCAGTCACTGTGCACACGGGACCATTGTTTCCCCAATCCAACAGATTCTCTTTGTGCTTTGATTATTAAACCATGCATTTTTTTTTGCTTCAGTTTCTGTTCTTTCTGCATGGAGTGTTCATTAAAATAATGGTCTTTGGTTCAGATTTGAAAGTAGGGAAAGAAGGGCAGTCACAGAGAAAAAAGCTGTGGATCCTACAGTAGGTTTGATTACATGGCTGTATGTTAAATATCTTTATTACAGGTTGTTAACAGTATTAAATAATAAACATCAAACGGTGAATTGGATGAAAATGTTGAGCAGCCATATCACTTACACACACACACACACACACACACACACACACACACACACACACACACACACACACACACACACACACACACACAGGGTACCTTACTGGTTTTTAAATCCTTACTGGTTTACCACGTCATACCAGCAATGTCTTAGCCAGGATTTTATTAGAAGTACGTTGCTAAAGGGTTTCTTCTTTCTTCCAGTATGTTTCACTATCAAACAGATTTGCTCTGTTGCCATGGCTGCTTCAAACCAAAGAGTCACAGACTGCAAGCTAGACAAGCTCATTGGTCAGAAAAGATGTGTTACCTTCTGTCTCTGTTGTCTATTTATACATCCTTGTGTCACTTTATATTCGCCCTGATCAGTGCACACATACTGAAGTCAGTTTGGAAATTTCCTGTCACCTATTTAAAATGTCCTTTAACAATACTGAAATCAAACACACTGAGAGTTGATCGCTGCTGTTTATTGCACATCTTTTGAAGCATTATTTGAGACAAGTATACATCTGGTTTCCTAAACCAAATAACACGTGAACAGACTCTGAAGATCTCCATTATCTTAAACCTGGACAAAACAGACTTAAAAGAATGCATTCCTGAGATTTGTACTAATTCAGTGAGCGTCTTGCTTTCAGAGTGGTGATGAATCAAAGATGCTAAGTAATCTCTAAGGATTGGAGTAGATGCAACCCCATCTGCCTCTTGCTTTGTTATTGCCCAGCATATCCTCATTAGCCTTTCATAAAACAGGATTACTGAATAACTAATAGAAGCTGCTTCATGCAATATTAAACCCCAGCTGTAATGTTGATTTGAGACCAACTATGGTGTTAATGTGTATGAAAAATGTGCTTTCTGTTATCTTTTGTAAGACAGAGTTATAGCTACTCTGATTGGTCTTTTTAATCAGGTATCATTTGGGTTCTTCATATCACTGCAGGAGAGATGAATGTGCTAGTGAAATTCTTTTTCTCTTTTGTGCTGAGACAAGGCCGTCATTCAAACAATACCTGGGCAGTGCTGAACACGTGATCACTTTACTTCATGAATGAGTCGGGGATTGATGAAATTGAAACTTTCTTCTTTGTTCAGACTTGGCATTAAGATCTTTCTCAAAGGATTTGGATCCAATGTGGACAGAGCTACATTTTTGTACTGGGAAGAGCCAAGTATTCTGACCTTTACTGCCAACATTAAAAACTGCTTAATCACCAGTGTTGCCAGATATATAACTTTTCTTTTAAATTGAGCTGCTTTTTTTCAGCCACATGCATGACACAGACAGGAGGTTGATTTTTGGCACTTACATACATTGTATTACCTTAATGTCTTTATTTATAGGGTCGCCATTTTGTAGTTTTTTTTTTTCCAATAAGCCCACACTGTAACACAAGTCAAAAGAACTACAGGGACCAGAAGCCAACAGTGCTTCCGGCTGCTGTTTTCCACCGGAATTAAAACCAGAACTCTGCTAGGTGCAGTTTTTTTTTTTTTTTTAAAGCAATTTAAAACATAAACGTGATATCACTATTTAAAGAAAACAAGTGCTCAATAAATTAGAAAAACTTTAATGTTATGTTTGGGTTTATTCAACTAAGGTAGGCATGGTGTGGAACGGAGTTACACTGTTAAATTCATCAGAGCTTAGTAGCTAAAATAGACATCATGTGACTGAATCTTATATGCACGAAATAAGGCTTAATGGGTAAAATAAATTAAATGTAAAGACAGTTATAGAATGAAAACACATTGGAAATGATCTGTATAGTTTTTCAACGCAGTTAATGCAGTGTTAGATAGCATTTTCATGGATTGTGAGATGAAAGGAAATCATCAGGGGTGAAGGAGACCTCCAAAAGGGCTAGAAACAGGAACTTAGCAGCTGGTCCTCCATAGAAAAACTATAAGGACCACAGGTCATGTATTATTTATCTTTTGTGCACTTTAGTGAAGTTTTTTGTTTGGATTAAAGCAGTAAATCCTCCCTATATTACCACAGATGAACTGTTCCTGTTGCTATATCTTCTGAAATAAAATGGCAGGACACAAAGTAATCTATAAAATAATAGTAAGAAGATCAAATCAAATTTAATGTATTGCCTAAAGACTAATAGAAGAAAAAAAAATGGGAGCAGTACAGGAGCCGGAGTCATTCTGAATGGGGGCGGGATGGGAATGGGAGTCATTTTATCAGGAGTGGGATGGGACAGGATTTTTTTTTTTACTCTGACCCGGGATTGGGATGGAACAAGATTTCTTTTCTGTGGGAGTGGGATGGAACAGGAGTGAAAATCCACTCCTGTGTCACCCTCTAATGCACACCTCTTAACTAATACTTTGTTTCACCTGTAATGGAATCACCAGCTTTATTTAAATTAGGCTGCCTGTTCTAGTATAAGTCATAACATTGGACAAAGTGGAGAAGAGTAATTTTCTTCACTTACTGTAATCAGGCTCTGAGAGTAGTTCAGAATCCTTGAATCAAAATCCAAATGCTTTCAGATAAATTAGATAATCAAATTTTTACTCTTTCTTTCATTTGATGGACAGCAGAGGTCCTCCTACTGTTCACAGAGATTATAAAAGACATACAGCTTTCGAAAGTTTGTTTGGACACTAATTGGAATCAGTTGTGATGAAGCATCAACCAATTACATCTATGACATTGATATCAGGACAATCGAGTAAGTATAATAAAGCAAGAGCTTTCATGTTGGACAGTGTGGTATTGTTTTTGATATACAGAGCTTTAGACTGGACTTTCTGATATGGTTTGGAGGCTTTTCTCTGAGCAGACGTCTGGCCCTTGGCAGCTTGCGACAGTATCAGTTAGAGCTGTAGGTAAGGATGGGGAAGAGGACACATCTAAGTGTGACTGCACCTCTGTCTCCACAGCAGCCAGCAAAAGCTGTGACACTCATTATCTCCAGGCTCTTAAGCTTACGGCTGGACAGCTTGATAGATCACTTGCTATATTTGCCTTTGCTGTTATTAGAACACAAATCCAGGCGCTGTCAGATGGTTTGTCTCAGCATGTTTGCTGGCCTGCCTCTGATGGATGGGCTGAATAAATAAGAAGCGACCTGTAATCGTACATCACAGGGGGCGGGGCATTTGTCCACAATGCTTGTTCAGAGGAATTGGCCAATCAGTAAATCTAGGTGATTAGTCTGAGGGGAGCAGTGGGATGGGAATGAAATCATATTGGTTGGAGGTGCAGATAGCGTATAGATAGACAAACACACATTATATACAAATGTAAATGTTCTAATACACTGTTCTGCGTTTTAAGCATAGGATTACCGTGGCCAGTCCTTGACCATTCCATTGAATTTTTGAGGTGGTCTCACACAAAATATGGGTGGTGGAAATATGTGCTTGCCTACGAAATGTGAGCATCTGTGCTACATATGTCACAGCCGTCATTGCTGAAATCTACGTTAATATATGCCTCACAGATACCTTCATGTTTGCATGGGTGGGTGAATTGATTCGGCGCTTGAGCCTCAGTAATTTTCAACACGAGGGAATTTTCCGGGAATGGGTGCCACATCCTACTGGAAAGCAGCATCGCTCCCACATATTTCAACGTATGTGTCCAGGACATACACAGAGTAATGCCAGTTGACTCTGGAAGGCTAAAAGTCATCTACCATGGTTCATTCCAGTTCATTCCAGTTATGTGAAACCTAGGCTTTAAAGCTTTGTAGCCTTCTACTGCATTTGTGATGATTACTGTTAACTGACTGCTAATATGGGGTCCTCACTTTCATGAAGCATTTGTGCAGCCTTCCAGAAACATGGCTGAATAAAAAGTAGTGTTTCGTAATGACGAGCTGACCTTTTCTTGCCAAATGACCTGTCATCTAGCAGCCTGAATACAAAGTAGTCTCCCTAAGAAGAAAGGCCATGCATATTCTCTGTCCATTTGGAATAGGATTTTAGTACTGTGTCAGTGAATAAAGCAGTAATTAGTTTGAATTAGAAAAATAATAAGAAAATTGTGATTTCTTGAAAGGTTCTGCTTCAGTTATGGGCAGAATATTAAGATTTATGCATAAACTTCTTTTTAAGTTAATTTCAGGATGGTTAGCACAGTCACCTCACAGCAGGCGGGTTCTGGCTATGAAACTGCTGGTAGACTGGAAGCTTTCTCTGTGGAATTTGCATGTTATGTCTGTGTGGGTTTACTTCAGATGTGCTGGTTTCCTCCCACACTATCAAAGACATATGGATTAGTTCAACTGGCTTCTCTAAACTGTCCATAGGTATGATGTGAGTGTGAATGGTTGTCTGTCTTGTTGTATAAGGTTGGTGACCTGTCTAGGGTGGGCCCTGCCTTTTGCCCAATGCCTTTTGCCCCCATCCCCCAATTAAAGGTAATAAACTATGTTATGTGGCTGAAGGTTGGACATGTTATCATCATCATACCTTTTGAACATTGCATTGCAGAAATAGTTCCCTTTTACAGTTATCACAACCCTCACTCCACTGGGAAGGCTTTTCACTAGATTTTGAAGGATGGCTATGGGGAATTGCTGATTCAGCCACAAGAGCATTAGTTCCAGTGAAGGGAATTTGTAATTCAGAGCATGCAGAGAGAATCAATACATCTGTGCTTCCACAGTTTGGGCAAGATCCACTACGGTGGACATAGGTGTGCCCAAAATTTGACATGACTTGCACAAAATGCCCCATAGAACACCTATACCATCTTGCATATATGTATACATGTAATGTATACATTATTTTGCTATGTGAAAATATAAAAATACGTCATATACGATGTGAAGTTATTCAGAGCTAACGGTTGACCACAAGTAAACAAATACAAGTGGGTATGTATGTATAGAACAAGAAATATAATGCATATTCAATACTATGTTTCTTACTTGATATTAAATCTGGTGATTTTCATGATGGATAAGTATAGTATTGTATGTTCAGTTAGTTGGAAAAACGTCTATAATTTAGCCTATAGAAATCAAAACTCAAAAAAATACATAACAAATCATTTTTAAATTGGATTATGGCATGCTGATGCGAAACCAAATCAAATTGTGAGGGCTGTAGAGATTGCCACGTATAGTAATAAGTGAAGTTATTTGATAGTCATCGTAATGGTGAGAACCGGTACATGAAATGATCTTAGAAATCCACACGGTGTGCACACCTCATATTTCATGCACTTAATGTGCTTAGCAGCACTGACGCACTCTCACACTCGCAAACAAATAAATATTCTGCCTCTCTTTATCAATCCTCGTCTGCTGTGTACAGTGCAATACATCTCCTCTATCACAGATACTAGCAGTCAGATGACACTCCCTTACAGCTCTGTTCACATGGACCATTCTTCTTCTTCCTCCTCTTCTGCTTCTTCTGCTTCTTCTTCTTTTTCTTCATCATCATCATTTTCTTCTTTGTCTTTCCCCCTCTATTTTTTTCCCCGTGCAGGTGACTTCTATTCCCTTCTCTCCAAACTCCTAGGCGAGAGGGAGGACGTTGTCCATGTGCATAAGTATAACCCCACAGAGGCCCAAGCGGATCTGGTGGCCGAAATCGATAGCATAATGCAAAAGAAAGACCTGGGCTGGCGCGAGCCCAGGTTAGGATACGCACACAGGGATGGTGCGGTTCTCGTGAGGGACAGAGTGCACAAGTTTCACCAGTTAGAGTCCACTGTCAGGCCTCCGGGGACCAAGACTGTACCTGCCAGACTGCCAGGCTCAGGGGTGGCAGTGGCCAAAAAACAAGGTGGGTCTTGGTGTCGGTTTACACGAAACAAATCAAAACAAACAACGATTAAAAAAAAAGGGCATGGTGTCGTCTCTCGTTCGCAAGTTCATGTGAATGCTTTGCTTTTGACACCCATGCCTTCCATCTCATTGCTGTCATTCATCTTTGGTTTTGAGGGCATTGAGGTCACTGTGTAGGTTTGCAGTATGTGGTGTAATGTATTAACCAGGGACAAAAGAGCTGGCTGACTTGAAACGATTTTCATTTGGACCAGCAGTGCTGCATCATCACATTACAGACATTAATCTTAGTGGGAAACTCCTGAGATTGTGAGGTTGTTCTGAAAAATCTGGGCCATGTCCACAGGCTTTGTCACTGTTTTTGTCTTTTCTTTTTTTGGCAAGTGGTAAAAGGAACAGAGCAGACAAAGCTCTGAGGCAAAAATAGCATTGGCATTTTATGTGCGGCAGCACGTTATTTCTCATGTTTAACTCCTCAAAGGTGCCTATATTAGTGTTGTTACTGTTTATAAAGTCTTGTGTAAGGAGCTCCTTGGCTCATTTTCCTTCAGACATTTTTTTCCTTTTTCAGCTCTTCAATATCTACTGTTCAGTACCAGTTATGTCCACCTCCATTTTCTGTTTGTACAGTCCATGATCAGTCCATGATTCTTTTGAGTGCAGAGTCCAGATTCTCAACATCAAATTCCCTGCAATGTCACTGTGTGCCTATTGGATCGCTGTCAAGGTGTTATTGATCAGCGCATGGGATCTAATTACAAATCCAGAACGGGAGGTGGGGGAAGGAATTAAACTTCATGGGATTGCTTGTAATAGATTGGAGAAGAAGCTGCATTGTTTATTTTAACTACAGTCTCTGTAATTGCTGTTCCTGTCCATGTCTTGCTAGCGGAAAAAATTATGAAGGCAGATTGTTTTGGATTTGTGCCCTTGACTTTAGCACAAAGCTGAGAGAAACTGATAGGAATGCATGCAGTGTCCCTCAGTACTGATGACACTCTTGTAAAAAAAATAAATAGTACAAAGGGTTAGAAAATGAATATATTGAAAAAACTGCAAAACAGGTAAAATCTTTAAAAACACAACCCTCATCAAATAATCATTTTCACTAAAACCACATGTACTGCAATTATTAGCACCCCTGAAATTGATTGTAAACATAAGTGCAGCAGGTTTTCATTAAAATTTTTGAGTTGTTTGTAGTGTATAGAAAAATTTTAGCTGTAATTTTCGACCACCTGATTAGTTGGGGTACAAATATGGTGACACAGAGGCAAAATTCTCTTAGTCATCCATCCATATGGGAAAGACAATGGAACACACAAACCAAAAGAGGAAGAAGTCTAATGGTATTCATAAGTCAGGAATTGCTTGCCTTAAAAACAAAGAAACAGAAAATACCTACTTTGCTGAAAATGTCTATTTCTCTTATTAGGACAATAATTAAAAAGTGGATATCAGATGGAAATGTTGCAACGTTGCCTAATTTATCATGTCCTTATGTACACTGAGGAACACTGTAAGGGAGGCAAAAACTTCCCAAAGATCATTGTTAGAGAATTACAAGAAAAACTAAATTATTTGTGTTTGCCATGAAATAAAGCCTTTTGATGTGATGTGGGGCTGTTTTTCTTCCAAACGACCTGGAAAAATTGCTAGGGTACATGGCATTATGGACTCCCTAAAATACCTGAATGGAGAAATTGTTTGTTAAAATCTGTCTGGCTCCGGCAGTAAGCTAACACTGGGTCATCACTGGATCTTCCAGCAGGACAGTGATCCAAAGCATTATGTCTAAACCAAGACAAAAATGTTAAGCTAACCACAGATCCGAGCTTTTCCCTTCTAAGATTTTGTAAAGAGGAAATGTCTCAGATGCCCTTCTATGTATATGGTAGTCTTATGCAATATTGAAGGAGAAAAGTAAAGGCTTTTTATTGGCAAAATTAAGTTTTATTAAGCAATTAATTGCAGGGTGCCAATAATTATGGCCTGTGTGGTTTTGGTAAAAGTAATTCTTTATGAGAAATTTGCTTTTCTTTGAGTAAATGTTTGTCATTGAAGGCTGAATTTTTTTAATTTTATTGAAGTGATATGAAGCTACTTCACCAAAAAGTTTGTATGCTGGAGGACGCTGTTCAAATCAGAGCAAGACTGTGTTCAACGGTTCGTAGTATGTGTGTGAATGTGAAAGACCACCCCAGTTCGGATGGCACACGTTTGTGCCTGTGCAAATCACTTTGGACAAGACCTCAGATTTGTTGTGTTCATCTCATAGCCTGCATCTGCTGAGTCGTATATATTTTATATCACCTCCATCTGGAAGAGCCCTGTCTTTCATCATGTGATAAATTTGTGACTCTGTTGTACAATCAAAAACCATCTTTACCCCAGACTGAGCACTGTAAATCATATTTATTGGTATGCCATGTAAGCCATATTTTTTTGCCAAGCAAAAAGCCTCATCAGGCTCATCAGAGCATCTTCACCTCATTTCTGTGCGTGTATGAATGTGTGGGTGAGAAACCATGTTTATTAATCACGAAGCTGGTTTGCAATAGGCATTGTTATTGTTTTTGGCTCACAGTGATTTCACACTCCATTACTATTGCCTGCCATTCATAGCGATATAAAGCTATTGGGTAGCCAGAAGAAGTAAAGGGAAATAGCTTCTGATAAATTATCTTTAATAGTTTTGCCCTTTTGAACTGAAAAAACTTGTGTACTTTATCTTTATTTAAATATGTGGCCTTATTTCTTATATCAATAACAAGGCAGAAAAATAAACAAAGTGTTCTTTGTGATGTTTGAACCTTATTATTGGGATTTTTAAAAATAAAGGATTGGTTTGGTATTTTTCCTCCTGTTTTTTTCCAAAATAAACTTATATAGTCATATCTTTCAGATATAATTTTTTATTTTTTAGCTCTTTTATTTTTCTAATCAAACATCCAGGGACCCATCCTTTGGTCCACACTCACGAGATACACGTCTAAAATATATAATCTTAACATGTATATCTAAAACCTTGAACGAGAATTAAAACTTCCTTTCATGAAATGCAGTTTACTTACCTTTCAATGTAGTAAGTTCTATTCTCTGAATTAGTAAACTATAAACAGATACTATTAGCTACACTGCGCTTACCTTTACTTGCCATGCACAGAGCTCACCTGACCTGGCTCTATAATGGTTCAAATATTTAACTTTAAAAAGTCTAATTTTAGGTTTTCTTTATGTTTCTCTGTAGTACATGATAAAACTCAGTGAAATGAAAGAAGTGTTACATTGGCGAATAAAATTTTAAGTATAGAGCTAAGGAAAAAATTTGAATCCTATTTTTAACTATATGCAAATCATTAAATCCCTCCTTTTTTCTTCAGTCTCTGTGAATAAGTCATAGCAGTTTCTTAATATCATCCATCCATCCATTTGCTGAACCACCTATTCCTACTAGGGTTGCAGGGAGGCTGGAGCCCATCTCAGCCAACTCTGGGCAAGGGTGAGGTGCACCCTGAAAAGCTTGCCAGACTCGGGGCAATTTGTAACAGCGTATTAGCTTAATATGCATGTCTTTGGGATGTGGGAGAAAATCAGAGTATCTGGAGGAAACCAGCACAAGCATAGGGAGAACATGCAAACTCTACACAGATACGCCCGAGCCCAGGACTTGAACCCAGGTCCTTTTTGTTATGAGGCGGACAAGCTGACCACTAAGCCACAGTGCCACCCTACTTAATGACTTGCTTTTTTTTAAATTTATTAATAATACTACTAATAATAATCATAATAACATGCCTAACATTAAAAACTGAAAAAGAAGTTCACTTTTTTCTCTATTTGTAATTTTACAACATAAGCAATATGCCACAAATATTCAGCAGTGTAGAAAAGAAGAAAAAAATTAAATTAGCAGCGAATCCCTCAGTAGATCTCAGTGTGAATGTGGCGTGGCCTCATAAATGCATTTACACCTTCATTTGAAACCAATGCCTCATGCTTCTCCATTGCTCTCTCAGGCATGTGCTGGGCTTGATGACTGCCTGCCATCCAGCAAGCGCTTCCGGAACGATTAAGATACACAAGTTGCTTTGATTTTCATACACACTGGATCAGACCCAAGTTAGCAGATTGCCGGCTTGCATTACAGCGTTAAATGAAGCTTGAGACACAAACAGCACAGCTCGATGTTAAGATCAGGCAGTCAGCAGGTTCTCCTCTGTTACGTTACACCATTGTGATTGCACCACCATATGTCCCCATCTAATTTATTCAATCATGACAGGGTTTATTTAAAGGTTACTCATGTATCTTTGCGTCTGTTGTTGTTCAGGAGCCCATTTAGAGGAGGAGACTGGCTGGCCGGCAGTGGAGCTGCAGCTGGGTCAGGTGTCTGG
The DNA here is from genome assembly GCA_028564935.1 of Neosilurus hyrtlii. Taxonomy (NCBI): domain Eukaryota; kingdom Metazoa; phylum Chordata; class Actinopteri; order Siluriformes; family Plotosidae; genus Neosilurus; species Neosilurus hyrtlii. Next base: position 2,326,062 of record JAOUQZ010000008.1, on the reverse strand, counting down.
TCTGGCTCTGGACTCTGATGAAAATCTGGTCATCTTCCATAGAGGAGATCACAGATGGGGAGTGAAGTAAGTACTGAAACCTACACATTGATTCGCATTCACACTGTCCAGCAGGGCTTGAAATGAACACCCGCCCACCTGCCAGAAATGTGTCACTGCAGGGCAACTGTTAATGTACCAGTCATTTTAGCAGGGAACCTTGCAATGGATTCACATTCAAAAATGTGAATTATATAGTATATATACTGCAGGCAGCATGTCTGCTCAGGTTTGGGTATTTTCTTTACTCATTCTGACTCATTCTGAAATAATAATAATAAATGTAGCACAGAATAGGGACAGAAATAGTGCTGCCATCTGAGATCTCTTGCACCTTTTTTTCATGGCAGCATTAATATATCTGTGGTTGTCCTATGTATCCCATAATTCTTTGTGACAGCCAGTGTTTAAAAATGACCGTGGGGAAATTTCAGGGAAAGGGAGTAGATTGTGAACAAATAAGCTGTTTGCAATACTTGTATTTTTTTTCTTGTTTACGATTTATTTCCCAATTAGAAAGAGCCACCTCAGCCGCCGCCACAGACACTTCTTATGAACACTCCAGCAGGGATAGTTCTTTATGGATTTATTTTATATTTATGTTGAATGGTTCCTACGGCACACTCTACCAGCCTACTGAAACTGGATCACCTTGACCTATTTTTTCAAGGTCACATAGGTCAATTCATCAAAAATGCCCGCTAACACTCTAGAGGGTGCAGTTGACCACACGGGGGATACATCGTGTGTTCTGCGACAAGAAAACATTGATAGTTTTTATCCATTTAGTTCCATTTAGTGCTCTGGAACATCCAAAAAAAAACACGTTGGTTCTTGTTATTATTTACGTTATATTAGCATAAGCCCTCTTTATTTTTTCTCTGTCTCTGGATTTTTTTAGAAAAGACTGGACCCTAATATGTAAAGAAACAGCTTTACCTCTGAGTGTTAAACAGTATTGGCACAAATAAGTGTTTCCTTACTGAAAATGTCACCATTTCAGCAAGTACAGAAGAATTAGTGGATTTTACAGTAGATTGTCCCATGGTAATATAATTATCAAAGATTTAATGCAGAATTGTAATGGATCTGTAATGGAGTTATGTTTCCCAAATATAGTTTCTAATCTGTTAGTTGGTTGGAAATGTATACTTTATTTGCCTTTATTTTCCAGAACTTTACTGAACTTTATTATCAACCATTGTGTAATTTTCTATTTAGGACCAGCTATGTCTCCCATAGTAGATATTCACACTTTTTAGACGTCCAGGTTGAAAATAAGAAGCGTTTCAGTTTAAATTCACTGATGGATTGGAGCACTTTGCCCTGTGGATGACTCTGATGAAGTCATTACTGCCTGCTGTGTGCTGTTCCTTTGTGTGCCTATTTACTCAAAGGCCATTTGCAATGTGTGAGGGACAAACAGAAGTGCTGTTTTGTTCCTGTAATCATTAAAGTTACTCAAGGATTGCCTCCCTGACTAAGGTGTCATTAGGCCAGCGCCAGCTCTAGTCACGTCTGGCTGGCTAATCCACAAAGCTCTGCTGGGATCTCTTGGCATTAGCGTAAACAGAGCTGCGTGTGGAGCGCGTGATGAATGGAGGCTAATACCCTCTCATAATCTTCTCATTATGTAGCTGGGCGTGTCGGCATTGAGTGCTTCTTCATATCGTCCCATTACATGAGAGGACTGAAAATAAGAAGGTTTGAGGTTTGTGATGCGATCAGTATCTTAATGGTACTTAATGGTATCAGATGATACTTAAACACAGCAAAGCAAGTCCTTTTCTAATCATATCATGTACTACAGAGTATCAGTACATGGTGTGTATTTATGCAATTGCTGTCATTGATTATTAGCAATTAAATGTCTTCTTATTTGAGAATGATCTCATCCCTAATGTGGTTAAACACCTGATATGAAATCAGGGATCTTAATCATTCATTTTCAGGGCAGAAACTGACAGTAATTTAAACAAAAAATCTATAGGTCTGTATAAACAAAATATTTTATATAATTTGTAGTTATTTTTTTTACTCAGTTTGGACACTGAATAGTTTTATTTATTTATAGATAGTATATTCTAAGGTGGTGCAGTGATTAGCACATTTCTGTGTGTAGTTTGCATGTTTTTTCGCTGTGTTTTTATGGGTTTCCTCTGGGTACTCCTGGTTCCTCCCACAGTCCAAAGACATGCACATTAAGCTAATTGACTGTTACAAATTGTGTGACAGTGATGGACTGGCAAGCTGTTCAGGATGATCACCTTTTCCCAGAGTCAGCTGAGATAGACTTCAGATAGGAACATAGGATTAAGAGTTTGTGCAAACCAAAGAATGAATGAAGAATAAAAACATTGAATAGCTTAGTGTATTTTTCTGCAAGACACCACTGGTCTTAAAATTCTTGTCATTCTACAATGGTTTCCTTTGGTTATTTTTTATATATATAAATTAATGTATAATAGTATTCTACATTATATAGTCTGGTTTTAAAATGCTGGTTGGTATCTATCTATCTATCTATCTATCTATCTATCTATCTATTGATTGATGAGAATCAAGTAAAAATGAGTGCTAGTAATTCTTGTGTTGACCATATATGTGTGTGTGTGTGTGTGTGTATATATATATATATATATATGCGCGCACACACACACCGTGTTTCCCATATGTCCTAATTTAACAAAGCAGAGATTGAACACAATTTATCTTTTGGAACGCATCAAATGTTGAGCTTTAGCTAATAGCTAAACTGTTAGACTTTTGAAACAAGGTAAGATTAGCGGTATATCCACTGTAAACCTCTTTTATCCATATAATTTCCTGATTCTACCCACTCATTCAGGGAATAACTGCCCTAGAATAGGGGAGAAATGCTAAACACAGCTAGTGGTTGCGAATTAGGAGCGACCATTAATTACCCCTCTTATCCACCCCAGATCATTTCCACAGAGCCTCAGGATTAAAGCAGTGCTGTGTAACCTGTGGATAAGGGATAAGGATCCATTTTGGCAGCAGGCATGAAGAAGTATTGCGCAGTCTGAGCTGCCTTAGCCTCTGTGCTCCTTGTCTGACCTCACTGGCTTTCCTACTAACCAACTAAGAGAGATGGAGAGGTTGTGGGGGTGGAAATGGTTGGAAAATAGAAGGACAGTGAAAGACAGAGAGAAATGCAGAGAGTAGAATTAATGAGCTGGGTCTCAAGGTGGGGAAGGGCAACCCTGTTAAATCCATTCATTCTCTGCCCTGAGCTGCTCCACGTCTTGTTTCAGACCTGAGCTCGAATTTATCATCAGGGAAGAGCAGGCGTGGAGGATTCCCTGCAGAAATACAGGACAGAGAATGCTTTTGTTGTCTACGAAAGACACTTCGTTAACGGAGTGATGGTGCATCTGTTCCTGGCTGAGTTGCTTGGCAGGAATATTTGTTATGTATAACAGGTTACATTAGGAAGTCCACAGGGATGTTACAGCCATAGATGGTGATGGATAAAATGCAGAAAGCTACTGATGAGCTACAGATGAGATAGTAATTACAATCCCTTCAGGATCTCTTTAGTGACTTTTGACCTGTTTAATTTACACCAATCAGATAAAAGCATTCACCCTCTCATTGGACTTAATGCTGATATTGTCTCCTTGTGGCTTTTCTTTTCACACACAATGTTTTTTTTTTTTTTTTCTAATCAACTCCCCCAGTAACAGTAACAGGATATTTCAGACAATGCACTATTAAATATCTTTAGGCTAATCTCGTCTGGTTTCTGTGTTACTACGGTCTTGTTTTATGTCCCATTTTATGTTAATTCATTATGGGATATTTTTTATAGAAGCCTTAATGAACTGCTTTTTTGGCAGCTCTTTTGACAATGATGCAATATACCAGCAGAAGTCCCTCGGCCCCATTCAACAGTCCACCATCTTGGTGGTGGATCCAGTCAAAGGCAATGTGCTCAAGGCCTCAGGGAGAAACATGTAAGTGCCACTGTGTTGTTCATTGTATGGTTTGATACATTTGTTTGGATCTATTTTTGTTGCTGATAGGTCTGTCTGGTTTTTAAACAGGTTTTATATGCCACACGGTATCACAACTGATAAGGACAATAATTACTGGGTGACGGATGTAGCTCTTCATCAGGTAAGGGTTTTGAGTGAACTGGCTTGCCTTTTTCCATCTGTAATTTAGCTTGTTATATAGTTTATACTGTAGGTCACAGATATCAACAAAGTTCTCAGAAAGATTGGCCTACAGTATATTAAATGTTTGGTATTAATGATTTAAATGAGCTAAAAATGATGAGATAATGTAATTTTATATTGTCATAATCCGATTTAGTAGTACTTAGTAGTTTTAGCCAAGTTATCAATCAGACTTTTATCAGGTTACAGTAGAAACCCTACACTACTTTTAAATCTTAACCAAGTTTTATACCCACCTGCAAATGTGAGAGGTATGATATGCAATATTATGTTGAATAAATACAAGACATAAAAATTGTTTATAGTGCTAATACAATGTTATGCAAAAGAGAAGAATTCAGTGAATACATCACTGTCAATAAGACAAGACTTAATGCACCTCCTCGCTTGAGTCAATATTGCAATATTCAAGAAAAAAAGGTTTACTTTAAGTTCAAGAAGAGAATTGTGCATACTGTATGTCTCTGTTTGTGGCAAATAGCCTGTATTTCTAATGTGTATGACTCCTCATTATGGATCCTTCTGAACATGACTCAAAATCTGGAAATAATACTGTAATATAATATGGGACATCTCTATGTGCATTATCAGGAGTACCACGACTGTCCCCTATCTTGGTTATATCGTGGATTTAAAAGCTGATTCACGTTATATATCAAACACCTTATTAATATACTCACCACTAGTAACAAGAAGGACATGTTTGAGCCTCTGCTCTGTCAATCCATTTAGCCACCATACTCGCCTGCAAGTGACAACGACAAGTAACTAGTAGCATTAAATTTAATAAAGTGGGTAGTATATTTATCAAAGATTCATTAAAAATCTGTTGCTGATTAGCAGACAAAACAAGTTTCGTTTGCAGTTTTGTGGTATATTAATTCGCCATGTTCTGTGAAACGTTTTGTGATTATCCAGAATGGCATCATATTCCCGAATGTGGTTGTTCTATAGAAACATTACTGCCAGTTGATTTTTATCAGACAACTAATATATCAAGTGAGCTCTGAAAAGAGGATTCATTTTAGCTCTGTTTATTCAACAGTGCAGGAGTTTTGCATTACAATGCTTGTGGTTGATAAGCCATCTGTTGCTATGATTTCTTGCTGCTGTAGGTGTTTAAGCTGAGCAACGATGGGAAAGAGAAGCCGCTGCTGACTCTGGGAGAGTCTTTTGTGCCAGGGTCTGACAAGAACCATTTCTGCCAGCCTACTGATGTCGCTGTGGATCCAGACACTGGAAACATCTATGTGTCTGATGGCTACTGCAATACCAGGATCCTTGCATTCTCACCAGAGGGCAAATATCTGTCCCACTGGGGAGCAGGTACACACCCTTCCACTCAGCACTGCTGTTATTGTGTATGTGACCCATTTGAGTCATTATACTCAGTTTTAGAGAAGAGCTTAAAAGACGGTGTGTTACAGGAAAATAAATATTTATGAAAAAAGTATTACTTCTTTAAATTAGGAGGACTGTATGCACCTGATTATTTATTTGTTTATTGGTGATATTCAGTAGGTAGGTAGCGTGATATAAGATAACATAAGATTAAACTTAAGTACCATGTGCAGTACAAACAAACAGATAAATAAATAGCAGCTAACATGTAAAAACTCAGATATGACAATTTCAAAGTGAGCAGCAGCAGAATATTACAGTATTACACATTACTAGTTTCAGCTTTCCATGCATCTGTTGGTTATTCTTGCATCTGTTGCTGTAGGTACATTGGACCGTCGGAGACGTGTGCCTTTCCAGATCCCCCACAGCCTGGCCTTTGCAGCAGATAAGCGCGAGCTGCTGGTTGCTGATCGGGAGAACGGGCGTGTGCAGTGTTTCATGGCCGACACTGGCGAGTTTGTGAAAGAGATCAAGAAAGATGAGTTTGGAGGGGAGGTATTTGCCGTCTCCTACTCTCCTGCGCAAGGTAATCATAATATTCATTGCATCCACTCATATACAGGATACTGTGCTGTAGGAAGCTGATGTGGTTGTTATGAGGAGTTATTGTGACAGTGGGTCCTACTATACATAAACAGGGGTATTAAGACCCCTACCAAGTATTAACATAGGACAGTAATTGGCGTACCATGTTGTCCATTCTGATCTGGTGACATTTTTATATGACAGGTGTAAAGTTTACTGAGGAAATCTGGATTTTACTCAGGAACGAAGTGCTTAACAAGAAATGCTTTTAATTCAACATGTACCTAGAGTGTCAGTTACTACACATTTGTGTGTAGAAAAGATGTTCAAACCACAGACATGATGAAACAAGTGGAAGTTGATTTGTTAACATGGTCCACATAGGGTTGTGTCCTTCACATGTGCAGAATTGAAGGTCTTGTTCTATTCCTCAAAAGGGGGGGGGGGGGGCGTCAGAATACGAAGCAGTGATTATGTAAATAGATTAATTTGACTGTGGCTTGTTTAACTTAATACCAATAAAGGGCAGGCATTAAATTTGCATAAATCATCTTCCAATATTAGAAAACACAACTATTATCAAAAAAATTACATTTATAAAAGAAATTTATAAAGTTTCTTGGAATTAATTAATTTCTGCGCACGCAACCTAGTTCTTATTTACGTCACAAACATCAAAAGATGGATCAACAGTTCTTAATGACTTGTGGCATGAGCGTCGTAACCTCGAAACATCCTATGAAATGATAAAAGTATTACTTTTAAGTTTAGGGCTTGGGAATATCATTCTGAGACGGTTAGCCTTGCCATCAGATCCAGAAACTGTGTTCTGTGAGCACTGATTTATTTTATTAATAAGTAGTAAGTCTAGCCTTGTGGGACTGGATATGATTTCTGCACATATTAATTGTGAGATAAGAGCCGTTAATTTTTCTAACTTTGTTATTGCTTTTATTGATATAATTTATGTGCTGAGTCAAAATAGAAATCGAGAATCAAGACATAGAATGTGTCACTTAAACATGTGAAATGTTGCATGAAAATGTAAGGGAGCTTTTCTACGCATTATTTAAAAAAATCTTTGATGAAGTGAAAAAGTCAGTACTGAAACTGCATTAAGGAATACAGATGGTACTGAGGTTTATTTTATATATATATATATATATATATATATATATATATATATATATATATATATATATATATATATATATAT
>JAOUQZ010000008.1:2284160-2316948 GCA_028564935.1 Neosilurus hyrtlii | reverse complement strand
TGTGTGTGTGTGTGTGTGTGTGTGTGTGTGTGTGTGTGTGTGTGTGTGTGTGTGTGTGTGTGTGTGTGTGAGAGAATCAAGCTTGAAAATAAAACCCTGTCAAATGAAGAAAACACAATCAGCCAACCAAACTCCCTAAACAAATAAACCATAATAAATAAAACCATGACCTAAACTAAACTCCCTATTGGTAAGGTAACTTGTGATGGACTCACGTTTTAGGAGTTGAACTGGTCGATTCATGCTACAGAAACCAGGATAAGCTCCGGCCATAGTAGGCTCAGGTGTAAAGGTACAATGTGAATTAAAAATGGTGATAGCAAAAAGGGCCATGTGATGGCCTGACGAGCCATCTAGGATGTGCTCCGCCTTCACCTGGAGTCGGTTGGGATGGGCTTTAGTCTCCCTGCGACCCTAATAATGGATAAAACTGTTTGGGGGGAAAGGAAAAAGAAATTAATGTTGAAAGGACATTTTTTAGATTGCCGTTGCAAGGAGGGAGGACGGATAGGTGGCACCAAGTAATAAATATAGATGGACAGCATTTCCCGTTTGTTTCTTCGTGCAAAATGAAAAGAAAAGTCACAGTGACCCCGTGTTGTTGGTTTTTGTGGTTGATCTATAACCCCTAATAAAGAGATCTGTGTGGCTGCTATGAAACCACATCAAATGTCACTTTGGCTGATTACTGGTAAACAGCAAAAATCAAGTTTTGGTCTAAATTGGGGTTAATACAAGATTTAAATGCATAAATATTGAATACACTGGTGGATATTACTCAATCCTTCACCATCCATCACAGAATCATCTGAGAAGATCATGATTTAGGATTAGAATCAGGACTTCTTTTGTGATTAAGACAGCCAAATATCCTATAGTCACAAATACTGTAAATACATGGTTTGCATTTGAGTGTGTTTAAATGGTTTAAAATTGAAGGCACCTTGAAGAATGTTTAAAGCAATGAATGGAAATTGAATTCAGAATTCACTGCTTGTGAATTGCATGGAAAAATGTGTGTGGTAACTCGTTGATGTGTCAGTTCCACTCGACTGACTCCTTCTTTTTAATATGCGTAGTTGGTTTGATCAGCCACCCTCTTTGGCAGCTCCTTTGATGATTAATGTACAAGCTGGATCAATATTTATGTGGTACTGTTTCTCAGACGGCGTGTCTTTCATGCAAATATGGCGTTTCAGGTGGCTTAATCTACGTGGTGAATGGGGAATCAGCATACGGCCAGTCTGCCCCTCTCCGAGGATTTGTGCTCAATTATTCAACCAAGGAGATCCTGGATATGTTTGCGCCAGACACACAGGTGCTCTTGTGAAGACACACACACACACACACACACACACACACACACACACAGTAGTTCATAAACATGACTGCTACTCCACCTTACAAAAAAAGATCAGCATAGTGGGTTTTTTTCCACCATCCTATACAGTCAGTGTTATTCTGAGTGACACTGGGTGAGTGTAAAGTATAAGCCTGCATGACTTTGGCTTTGATATCTTTAAGACTGTGAAAGACAAGAAATGGGATTATGGTGGTGCCTCTCACAATATCTTACATTCAGGTTCAAGCAGTATTTTAACACTGAGCAAGTATTACATCAGTAGGAGGATCTGATTTTTCTTTCTACTGGAAAATCAATTGAAACTTTTTCAAACACTGTTGACAAGGATACTTTTTCATCTAGGGTTTGTTTTCTTAGAGAATAGTTCTGGCCACAATGTTTACATGATGAAGGAGCACACACTTTATCCATAAAACACTCCAACCTGTCATGTCAGATAACTAACTAATCTAGCTTGTTATCTAATTTATTATTATTAATATTATGAGTGGCACGGTGACACCGTGGTTAGCACCGTTAGCATAGTGGTTAGTCTGCCTTACAGCAAGAAGCTCCTGGGTTCAATCCTGGGCTCAGGTGTTTCTGTGTGGAGTTTGCATGTTCTCTCCATGTTTGCGTGGGTTTCTTTCGGGTATGCTGGTTTTCTCCCATAGTCCAAAGACTTGCACATTAGGTTAATTGTGTGTGTTGGCCCTATGATGGCCTGGGTGTTCAGGGTGTACCCCACCTTTGCCCAGTGTTGGCTATGATAGGCTCCAGCCTCCCTGCTACCCTAGTGGAATAAGCAGCTGGGCAAATGAAGGAGTGAGTGTTATTATTATTATTATTATTATTATTATTATGTTATTGTTATTATCTGTAAGTTAAGATTAATTTGACTCATGATGAAGAGGGACTTGCTTGCCTTTGCTGTAGCTTTGAAAAGCAAAAAGTTGATAAAAGAGAGGCTGCTTGTGTGATTGTCTCCATACAGCCACAGTTAAAGTGCATGTTTATGACTGCTTTCAAAAAAATTCCAAGCTTTTATTTTTAGTTTATTTTCATGCTGTGATATTGTTAATGAAATATTCCAATGTGTTGTAAATTTTATATTGCAAAACTCACTTGACTTCCGTTAAAATTTACTTTTTTTAACTTGGAAAGCACGTATCTGAAACTAAAAGAGCATTTTAAAAAGCAGCTGGATCCCATCCATAGAATTGCTTGAAAAACGTGCTAGTGGTGCACTGGGTAGAACAAAATAACAGAATGTGAAAAACCTAACAGCTCGACTGAACTTGAGGCCATGAGGCCAGTAAATACAGCTCTAGAAAGCAATGATTTCATGAGTCCATATTTTATACATGATAGAACATAAAAAAATCTAGTAATATTGGATACCAGTGATCCTCGGGTGTCACTGCGTTAAAAACACACATCATTCTATTATAAGTCCCAGGTTTGATTCCGGGGCTCGGGCGTTTCTGTGTGGTATGTCCATGTTCTTCCCGTGTTTGCGTTTGTTTCCTCCTGTACTCCAATTTCCTCCCACAGTCCAAAAACATGGTTGTTCCAAATTGCTAAATTTGCTAAAAAGTGATAATTGGCTGTTCCAAATAGCCCCTCAGTGTCAGTGCGAGTGTGAATGGTTATGTGTGCATTGGCCCTGTAATGGCCTAGCAAGCTGTCCAGGGTGTACCCTGCCCTTTCCCAGAGTCGGCTGAGATCGGCATCAGCCTCCCTGCGACCCTAATTAGGAATAAGCAGCTTTGAAAATGAATGGATGAATGGAACGATTCTTTTATGGAAATCACGACATAGAACACATCCAGAAATCATTGTCTGAGAACACAGTTCGGGATGCATGCTTTTGAACTAAGCACTGATAACAAGCTGACGGTCCCTCTCCTCTTTAGCCCAGAGGACTAAAATATGGGTTTATAAGATTTTTAAATCACTGCATTCTGTTTTTATTTACAATTTACACAGCATCTTACTTTTTTGCAATTGGGGGTTGTATACAATCATGCACACTGTCTGAAATGACCATGCACTGCTTTTCCCATGAACAGATATTGATTAGTGTAAAAGCTTTTGTTTTGAATGATTGATCTGTCTGAAGTGAATCCATTTTCCAATCCTGTTCAGAATGCTGTTGCTGAGAGTTGCCACAGTTTGGCCAAACAAACATTTCAAAGTGCACGATAAAAGCATTTGCAAATGGAGCAAGCACATCAATTGTATATTATAGCACAGTGTAAATGTTTTCCATTAAGAGAGAATCAGAACAGAGAAATAAAAGGATCTGAATGTCAAATTAAGAAAACTAAATTAAATTCTATTTAAGGCAAGACTAAAGCATCAGCTCAATCACACCGAGTTTGCTGGAGCACTCACTGATCTCATGCTGCCAGAAGATTTGAACTTGTAATCCATTTAATTATGAAGGTAGTGCTGTAAAGTACTGTCTTGTTGCTTTTTCACATCTGTGGAAAGATTTAGTGCTTAAACCTTGGTACTGTATATAATATATTAAAATGTTAACTGAACATGGGGAAGTTCTGGTTTTCTCAAGAGCTTAATCCATAGATATTAATAAAGAAGTAAAACATGATTTGATGATGTAGGAAACTAATCAACAACGTGGTGCCCTTACTGCCCCTTCCAGCAACACATTTCCGATTGTTTAATTCCTCTTATACCTTAGCAATTTTCCTTTTTTTTTTTTTTGGTAAAGAAAGACACATCATACCTTTTATTTATTTGCAATTAATGTTACACAACCGAGAATTATAGAAGGTTGCATTTGTTTCTGGTTGTATTATTGAGCCAGACAAGAATACTCAGAGAGCATAAGCCTCCGCTAAGTCCAGCAATCCCACATATGAACCGAAATGTCAAAAATCATTCCATTTCACAATGTTAAAGCATTCTTTTAAAAAATTCCTAGGTCCAGAATTTGACTGGGATCATCTCCAAAATCTACTGTAGTTTTCCTTGTCGGAAACCTCACCTCTGGTAGAAATTTCATGAAAATCATAACATTTTGCAAACACACAAACTGAGGGTGAAACATAAATTTGCCACCATATCAGCAGTTACACATTTTTTTAAATCTCTGTGATGCATCCACGATACAAGCCACAACATCATCTAAGTATGAGTGCATTCATATCAGCCTGTTTGCTCAGAGCTGCTGTAATAGAAGAGTGATCAATGCGTTCTGACTAATCATTTTTAATTACTATTAATTTGAGAATTCAACTGCACTGCGGTATATCATGTGATACTTACTATTATATGTGTGTGTGTTTTATTTGGTTTAGAAATTCAAAATGCCTCATGACATTGTCGTTTTGAAGGACGGAAGTGTGTTTGTTGGCGACGCCACCTCGGACTCGGTTATAAAGTTCGTTCCATCAGAAAGTAAGTTCAGAATTTCTCTCTGCATTAATACTATCATAAATCATAATCAGTGTCTCAATCGGCTAAATGTACTTGTACTTAAAGACCTTAAAATGCAGAGGAGTGACATTTTTAAAAGATTAATCTGACTGGCTTAAGGAGAATGACTCAACTTGTGATGTCTGTCCTCAGTGAGCAGTGTAGCTCGGTCTAGTGTGTGATTTTGACTGATGTACACACATTACAGATTCTGCTTGTTGTGTAAGGAATTGCATTATTCTTAATACTTTATGCTGTACTTCACAACCCCATGTCAAGAAGCCCCTGCTGAGATCTGTGGTGTATTTCACCCTCACGTGTCAGTCATCTGTGCCTTTTCCTTTTCTGTAATGATATAGCAAGGACATGACTGCACGTTCTTAAGATCCGGAATACAGCCCTAAGATGACTCATAGCCAGGATTCTGGTTTCTTCCCCTTTTTTAAAAACATTATTCAAGGCCAAAAACCCATCAGACCTTCACAGATTCAGCTTTTTATAAGCTCTCTTTATACAAGGAAGCTTAACATGCTGCTATTATATGTCAGTCACAAAGTGCAGTTAAATACAAAGAAAATAAGCACTATTCTCTTTTCAGAAGCAGAGCACCGTTCGGTTAAAAAGGGAGGAATCGAGGTGCAGGAAATTGAAGGTACGCTTTGTTTTGTTTACATGTTTGTGTAAATGTCTGCTCATGACACACTATTTGTCATATTTGGTTCCTTCTTGTTGTTTTGGTTTCTTGTTTGACTTTTGGGTATTTCAGGTCGTAGGTGAAGGAACAAACAAAATTTGTTGTGTCAGCTGACATTTCAGGTCGTCAAACTGTACTTGTCCAGGCATGTAGAGAAAATGCCAGGCTCTCGAGGGCTGTTGTGAATACTGAAAGTGCACTAAATATTTACTGAGGACTGAACCCTCCCTTTATTAGGCCTTAGTGAACTCTAACATTTACGTTAAGCAGTGAGCAGATATTTGCTTAATGATTACACAGATTTAGGTTAACAGTTACATGTTTCAAACAGCCTTCCCTGTAATCAAGTAAGGAATTTTAGTACTTTGTAATTAGATATAATAGACAGCCATTAATGTTGGTACCTTTTGGCCAATTTCCTTTATTAATCTCAGTGTCATAGTTGACATTTTCGAACATAGTACTTACGTGAGAAAGAAAAAGTGCTCCTGCTTTATAGTATAATTACCAACTTGCTTAGCTGTAAAACTCATTTTAAATCAAAAGCCACTCCATTTTGATTGAACATCGTTTACATGACGACGCATTTACCTTAATATAGAACAAATTACACTTACATTACTTCCCAGTTGAAGTCACTCTTTTTCAATGGTTTTCTTCAGAATCAGAGACGTTTGTCCAAGCCAAACTGAAGCCGATCCACAAACAGACGGTCCATGTCCCTGAAGTGACGGTACAGAAACTACCCACAACTGATGAGAAGGAGGCAGCGCCGGTTCAACAGATCAAAGCTCCAGAGGAGCAGGAGGAGAAAAACAAGGAAAATGAAAAGAAGAGTGCCACAGCTCAGGGTCTGTCTCCTGCAGTCATCACCACTCTGCTCCTGCTTCTCCCTCTGGTGCTGGTTATCACCATTGGTGTCTTCATTCGATGGAAGAAGAGCAGAATGTACGGAGGTAACTATGTCACAAAAAGGATTTTAAGCTATAAATTTAAAAAGCAACGAGGAATCCTTGAACTTGGAGTGATTATGCTATTTCGTCTTTTGGTTACGCTGCGTTTTACATTTAATTCATGCTAATTTCAGCTCTATTAATTTGCTGCGCTTCACTTTAAAGTTTGTCTATTGATGTTGGTTTGGTGTCATAGTCTGCCTGATTATGTGATTTTCCATAACAAGGCGATTAATTTAGGACTCAAGTGACTACTTTGATTGTGTCAAGCACCCAGTTACTTGATTTTGGGTAATTACATATGTGAGTATTTAAGACAGTTGGATCAAACGCAAAATCTTGAAGCGTCTACTCAAATCAAGTTCAGTTCAAAGTCTGACTGGGATCCTTGTTTAAAGGCAGGGTAGGTAATTTTTTAAGGGGAATGTTAGTTATATTTCTTGAAATTCTTAATGAACAAATAAAAAAATAAATATACGGGGGGGGGGCGCCTAATCATGAAGTAATCAGGCAGTGCGCATTCATGTTTTGTGGAGGACTGGCATCGGAGGGAGAACTGATAGGAGGAGATGGAATTTTTCTTACAGGATCACTTCATAATCTAGCTTATTCTTGCTGGTCTCTCCAAAGTTACCTACCCAGCTATAAAATGTAATGTTCCAGAAGTAGTGATGTCATTAACCTATTCAAAACTCAGTTCAAGTACTACATCACTGTTAATAAGAGCTTCAAGGTGGACTGAATTAGTCTGAGTATTAATCTTACAGTTATGATGATGCCAGGCTCCATCATGACACCTATGACAGCTATTAGGAGTTAACAGATTCACATGTCTATTAACACATTACAGCAGCTGCGCCCGAGCTTGTGTCTTTGTGTCTCATTAGGTCTGGTTTTAATGTATCTGTTTTTTCCCCTTCTTTTTAAGATGGCCATGAGGTGAAGCTGGAACCATCAGGATCATCGGGGGGAATCTTGGGTAAACTCAGAGGTGGGTGGAATACGCTATAAATAGCGATTATAAGAGACCTGTCTCTGTACATCACTGTCTTCAGTACACACTCACACACATATATACACATATACAATTAGTCAACTGCTGCTACGTGTCAGGACATGATCAGTCCATAATTGCTGTGTAAGCAGGAGTGACTGCTTAGCTTAAGGCTAGTATTGTGTTTATTTAATCAGTGTTAAACCTACAGACATTTATATTAAGTAAAAGGAAGTTTTCCAACATGTAGGTCAGTCTGTTAGGCTTTTTACACCCAAGCCTAGCAGCTTATTACTGCCGAAGCTTATCCCAGTTTCTGTACAGTGAAGTAACTATGAGTTCAACTCCTCCTGGATGGGATGCTAGTATATCACAGTGGACACCTTCCCAGTATTTTGGTGGTACCCATTTTATACTGCTGAGGGGACAGGGGCACATTTTTGGTTCAGACTTTTCCCTGGAGTCTTAGTGTAGTGTGGGTCTAATAGGGATTCGAACCCATGACCTCTTCATTTCAACATTATTTCAACACCATTTCAACAACGGCCCCTTCTAACATGTACTAAAACCCAAAAATCTACTTTCTCTTAGATTTTAGAATCAATCGTTTAGGGTTTGGGGTATAACTGGCCATTTTTGACTACTTTTGATTTTACCATTATATTTCACCTTAAAAAACTGTTTACTTTGCCTTGCTTGGTGGCATTTTTTTTGTCACAACCTCATCTGTGTGACCTTACAGTTACTTTTTTATTTTTACATATTGTATTAACACATTAGACCTAAAATTATGCAAAAAAAAAAGTAGAAAAAAGGTTGTTGTTGTAGTTGTTTTTTTTTGTGAACAACACAAACATGTTTAATGAACCATTTTTATAACTTAGAATGCAAATATAAATTGTAAATTTAAAAAATTATCACAGACAAATTTAGCACTGACATTTCCAGGATGTGTTACTCCTCCTGTCCACTTGATGGCAGCGTTTACCTCCAGACTGCCTTGTTTTTTTGGGGGTTTTTTTTGCTGACATCACGCCTTGTAAACTGCCACCGCAGTCAGTTAAATTAAAAGTGTTATATTATTAATCATAACTCTGATTTTACTTGGCCTGTCAACACCATTTTAAAAACTGCTATATAGTTTGAAGTCTGCACTTCTGACACAAGTTGAAACTGAGACTCAGCATCTTGAATTTTCCTGTTATGTCATCTTAAATTGGCCACGTGATTTGGACGCGCCGGCGCATCCAGTGACTCCTAAGGGATAAGGGCTTGTATGTGTCTGCGACTATCTCTTGAAGAAAATTGCTGCTGTGGGCATGTGTCATGAGCAAAATCTTTTCTGCTCAATTCAGTTTAGTTAAGAGTGTCTGTACCGATGATGCTGCAGCAGTGCAGAGACATTACAGATTCTGTTCTTGGTGACTAAGCATTAGTCATTAATTGGAAAGGGCCCAGCCCTTGAAAACGTATTGCAGATGGCACAGATCTGAAGCGGAACAGCCCTCAAGGCACTTTTAAGACGGTACTGAGAGATCCAGTGAATGTAATTCATAACACTTTGCAAGCCATCACTTTTTTTTAATGGAAGAGTGTTTTACATAAATGACTTTCATGTCAGATGGAACATTGAAATTAACAGATGGTTCACTGGCTGTAGTTTCAAATAAAATGGTGAGAAAGAAGGCAGGGGGTAAAATGAGACATTACAGGCATGTGGTAAGGTGTGAGTACAGGTTTATTCTTGCCTGCATCACTACTTAGTGGAGTGCATAAAGAGTTTTATGGCAAAGATATTATAAATTGCATATATGCGTATGAAAGTGTAGGAACCCATATATAATGAAGGTAAATCAGCGTGCATTGTGTAGCCGGTGTGTAAACAAGTTCACACAGCATTGCCTATGGGAAACTGCACACAGTCGGGGGTTTAAATAAAGAAAGTGTGTGTATGACCGTGGCGAATGCAGGATTAGTACAGCATCTCTAAGCAGTTGGCTACATGTAACTACACCTTCATGCTGTAGCAGCAGCTCTGAGTAGAATGTGAGAAAAATACTTCTCTTGAATTAGTGTGCTCAGTCCTGCAGTCCTGAAAAATTGGATTGTAATATGTTTCTGAGGGACAACACAGCACCTAACTTGTATTATTAGTTTTAGCTGTGGAGTTAGGGTTGTTATTTAAAATAGAAGTGAAACTGCATGTTCTCAATTGTTAATTTAATGGCTTTTTACTGTATGTAACAAGCTTATTGGCTTTTAGTTGTGACATAAAAGAGGTTGGAGTTAAATGCAAAGGCAAGCAGCAAGAGTTATTAGAGAATATTTATTTCACCCTCACATAAGGAATTTGAAAGGTTTTTTTACTCGATATGCCTTAATGTTCACTACAGAATTGTGGCACCTTAATATTATTATTATTATTATTATTATTATTATTATTATTATTATTATTATTATTACAACACGACTGTCTGAAAAATATTATGTTATCACACTATGGGCGGTTGGGCGGGTTGCGTGGACACTGAAGGTTTCCGGACAATAACGTCAACACAAAAGCCCAGATTTGAATGAAAGTCAGCACAGTTGTTCTCCAGGCCATTATACAGAACCCTATTTAAAATGAGGTCAAAAGGTCAAGGTCACTATGACCGTTTATGTATTTTCATTGAATATTTGGTTTCTGGACAATAGTACAGTAATTATCCATCAAATGGGCTTATCTTGCTCCCTCTGGGGGTCATTATTATTACTATCATCCTCATCATCATCATCGTCATTATTATTATAAATGTTTTATATTTTCTTTAAATATTTCAATTGAAGTTTAGATTTAATACGTCTTTACCAAAGGCACAATAATTATGGAGTCAGTCATATTCCATTGATTGTCAAAGTGTGTGCATGCATGTGCATGCGTACGTGTATCCCACCATCTTTTTTCCCTGCTGCTTAATATTTAATAAACCTTAACTTAAGGAACTTTATTAAGGCAGTTGATGAGATCTTGCCAGATTGTATTAAATATTTTTTAGATGTGAAAATACTTACTCAGTAAACCGTAGCTCAGCTCTAAGAGCTCCATTTTTCATCCCCAAAAATTAGGTTTTAATTTTCTTCTATAAACCAGTTTTAAATTCACTTCATTCCCCCCCAAATGACTATGTTGAAACTTTGCTGCTGCTTTTAACTGAATATGTTAATGGTGCTTTATCATGCTCTCTCTGTTACCCCAGGGAAAGCAGCAGGGACATTAAACTTGGGCAATTTCTTTGCAACCCATAAAGGCTACACACGGCAGGGTTTTGACCGTCTCAGCACGGAGGGCAGCGACCTGGAGAAGGATGATGAGGACGCCACTGACTCAGAGAATGAGGAATACTCTGCCCCACCTCCCCCCGTTTCCTCGTCTTAATCATCCGGCCCAGGTTCCCACCCGCCCTCTCCATCCGTGCTCGAACCCTTACAATGTACTGCAATCATATATGTAACTATACGCATTGGCTGCCAATATATTTAATTTATTTGTGCAGAAACCTTTTTGTCGATAGGATATATGACTGCCACTTTAATTTATAATTTTAAGGGAGCAAACGCGTAGAGGAGCAAACACTGGTAGATTTAGAAATATAGAGCTATATGCTTATTTTTAATGGAAGAGAAGAAGGCTGTAGAGTTTTAATTTGAATTTTTACAGATGTATGCTGATAATTTATCTTAATAAAACTTGATAGGTTGTTTTTTTTTTTTTTTTAAGTTTTCGGGTAACTGGTTCAGATGTTTCATTTATATCTTATTTGTACATTTGTGCCTTTTTGATGATGTATTTCGCCTTCTGCAGCACCTATATTACTACAGATGTGCCACTTTCTTCAAAGCGCTGCTATTGTCACCTGTATTTTGATTTATGTCGTACCGCATTAAATGAAAAGAAAAAAAAGAGGATTATCGAGGTGTATCTAAAGCTGTATTTAAACATTTTCAAAGCAGGATGTGAGATGTGTCTAATATTTGTTGTGACATACTGAGGTTTTATTGCAAGAATACTATTTTCAGTAATAATGTTATTTGTGTAATAAAGTGTCTGCAAAGCATGGCTATTTTCTGGCGATCTCATTTAGTATTTTATAATTGTTCAATCCAGAATTACAGATGAGCAAAGAGAAAATATTTTAATGTGTTAATGTATAAGATGCAAAGGTGGAGGGAGGGAATCTTTAAAAGCTCTTCTGATTCTTATACAAAAATCATGAGCCCAGGTATACAGTCTGTACATTTTGCTCCAGTTCCAAGTGCAACCACCCCCCCATCACACACACACACACACACACACACACACACACACACACACAAAAAGAATGAATAGCAGTCACTGTAATCCTGTAAATCCGACACAGGCTGATGATGAATCCTATACACCCTGATCAGTACAGGATCAGAGAAATAAACCACTGGAATCGTGGTACCACCTGAGATTAATTTCTCTTTCCCTTCCAATCAAACGACCGCAGAAGGCTTTATATTTATATATATGTGAAGCCTTCTGCTGTCATTTGATTTGAAGGCAAAGAGAAATTAATCTCAGGTGGTACCACAATTCCAGTGGTTTATTTCAAATATTCAAATATCAACTTAGAAACACAAGGTTCCCCCTCACACCTCATCGATTATGACTCCTGTCTACTAAAATATAAATAAATAAGTAATAATACCTGAAGCTTATCTCTCTTTACCCCATTTACTATTAAAATTAGGTTAATGAGAGAGACTGACATCTCTCTCTTTTGATACTCGGTCTCATGCCAAGCGAACCACTTAATCCTAATAGAATCCCAAGGAGGTTGAGGCTGATCTCAGCCGACACTGGGCGAAGGCGGGGTACACCCTTAACATTGCACCCGATTATTGCAGGGCAACACACACAAATCTAGGAGCAATTTGGAACAGCTAGTAATGTGCATGTCTTTGGGGTGTGGGAGGAAACCGGAGTATCCGGATGAAACTCATTCATGCACAGGGGAGAACATGCAAACTCCACACAGAAACACCCAAGTCTGGGACTCGAACCCATGACCTTCTTGCTGTGAGGCAGACGTGTTAACCACTACACCATCATTACACCTTTCTTTATGATAGCTGTAATTATTATTTACAGCTATAAATGAAGGGGGGGGGGGGTTATTTGGTGACTCTTAGTCGTTGAAAAGCTTAGGCTTTTCCAGATTTCTCAGAAAGGACACAAATATTTCTGATCTGACAATTTGCTCCAGCTCCGCACCGCCATCTAGTGGTGATGTTTAGGAACAACACGTCAACGTTTCACAAAACAGCTCAGAGAGGAAATGTCATTCTTTCTTTTGCCCGAAACTGCTTATTCCTGCTGTGGTCACGAAGAGGGTGGAGCCTATCTCAGCCGACACTGGGTGAAGGCGGGGTACACCCTGAACACCTTGCCAGACCATCGCAGGGCAAGCACAACCACTCACACCCAGGGGCAATTCAGAACAGCCAAAATGTATGTCTTTGGGACTGTGAAAGGAAACCCATTCAAGCATGAGGAAAACATACAAGCTCCACACAGAAACGCCTTCATCGAGCTCGGGACTTAAACCCAGGACCTTCTTGCTGTCAGGTGGATTTGTTAACCATTCTGCTACTGTGCCGCCCTCATAGTGTAATAGTGAGATTCAAACTGAATAAAGTTGACCTTAAAATCATTGAATATAGGATGGATTATGATGAAAATGTGGTTATTTAACAAAGAAAACAAAGAATTATTTATGGACGTCCACTTTCAATGCTTTTGTCCACCAAAGTATATGGAAGCCTGACCAACGCACCCATATGTGAACCTTCCAAAACTCATGGAAGGACACAACTGTACAGGATCTATTTGCATGCTGTAGAATTATCGGTTTCATTCAACAGAACTAACAGACATAAACATGTTTCAGCACAACAATGCTCCTTTGCACAAAGTGAATCCCTTGTAAATAGGTTGGAGTGGCAGCACAGTGGCGCAGTGGTTAGCACATCCGCCTCACAGCAAGAAGTTCCTGGGTTCGATTCCAGAGCTTAGGCATTTCTGTGTGGAGTTTACATGTTCTCCCCGTGCTTGCATGGGTTTCCTCCAGATACTCCGCTTTCCATTCACAGTCCAAAGACTTGCACATTATGCTAATGGGCTGCTCCAGCTTGGCTGTAGATGTGAATGTGAGTGAGAATGGTTATGTACAGTGCTCTGACGAGCTGTTCAGGGTGTTCCTTGCCATCATCCGATGTTGGCTGAGATAAGCAAAGCCTTCCTGTGGCCAAAGTAGTAAGATTAAGCAGTTCAGCAAATGAGCAGCAGCAGCAACGTTGGAGTGGAAGAACTTGAGTATCCTGCACAGAGCCCTGACCTCAGCACTACTAACACTGAGCCTTTGAGAACCCGACTTTAAGCTCATGCTCAAATCTCTCCATATCTCCAAACTCGAAAGGAAAGCTGGATGCACTGCATGGCTAAATCTTTGTGGATATCTAACCATCATCCACAAATGTGCATTTTGAACATCCTATTCCAGATCTATTCCCTATTTGCTCTTATAATAATCTCCTCCACTCTTCTGCGAAGGCTTTCCACTCAATTTTAAAGTGGTTTGCTTATTCAGCCAGAACATCACAAGGCGACTTTGGGTGAAATCGATGTTTCAGTTCATCCCAAAAATGTTCAGTGCTCAGTCTGATCCCACAGTCCAAAGACATACACATTAGGTGAGTGTGAATGGTTGTGTGTGTTGCGTGACCCTATGACCCTAATAGTGTTCAGCACTCCGCAGTTCCGCAAATGAGTGGGTGAGTATGGAGTTTATCAGAGTGGCAGAGGGGTTTAGCGTGTCCACCTCACAGCAAGAATGTCCTGGGTTCAAGTCCTGAGTGCGGCGAGGGCGTTTCAGTGTGGAGTTTGCGTGCTTGGGTGGGTTTCCTCCGGGTACTTCCGGCTTCCTCCCACAGTCCAAAGACATGCACATAAGCTATTTGGCTCTTCCAAATTGCCCCTAGGTGTGTGAATATGAATGGTTGTGTGTGTGTCGCCCTGTAATGGCTTGATGAGCTGTTCAGGTGCCCAGGCTGAGACAGGCTCCTGTGACCCTAACAGTAGGATTAAGGCTCAGCAAATGAGTGAGTGAGTAGTTTCGCCTCACAGCAAGTCCCCGGCTCAGGCTTCCCTGTGTGGAGTTTGCATGATCTCATTCATTCATTTTGTGAACTGCTTAATCCTGATTAGGGTCGCGGGGAGGCTGGCGCCCATCTCAGCCGACTCTGTGCGAGGACAGAGTACAACCTGGACAGCTCGCAGGGCAGAAACACACTGATAGCTATGCAGCCTACTCTTTTACATGCCTCTCACCACAGACATGGCATTTGATAACCCAGTTAGCTGCACTGGGGGGACAGCAGTGACACCCCCCCCTGCTAGTGGGATCAGTAACCCAGCACCCTACCACTGGGCCACCACTAGCCCAGTTTGCATGATCTCCCCATGCTAAATGTGTGGGTTCTCTCCAGGTACTATGGTTTCCACCACATTAGGGACATTGGCTGTGTGAATGTGAATGGGTTGTGTGTGTGTGTGTGTGTGTTGGCCTTGCAGTGGTCTGTTGAGCTGTTCAAGGTGTAACCCCCAGTGTCGGCTGAGATAGGCTTCAGGCTCCCATGACACTAATAGGATTAATCAGGTTATCAGGACCGTTGCTTCCGGTTGTTACCTCATGGCTGCAGATGTCACAGCTCGAGTCTGTGACGTCAGTGAGAGCCGCTAGAGTTGCTTTTTGATGCGGCTCATTGAAAAGTCGCGTGCAGGAGCTTTAGCCTTTAGCTGCTGCTCGGAGAGAAGAAAACAGAGACGAAAAAAAGGGGGAAAAGAAGAGAAAACATCGCATGAATCTCGGAACAGCATTCACGGTGGCGTTGTTTTTATTTAAAGGGAATACAGTACATTAGTGCTTTCAGTTAGCAAGGCTAAGCTCAGGGTTACAGCTGGCTAACAACTTATGCTAGCTTTACATTTCCCTCAGCTTCTGGTGCTAGGCTAATTTCTGAGCTAACATTAAAAACAAACCAAAAAAAGGATTTCCGACAAGTACCAGGAAACAATATTTCAAAATAATAAACGGGGGTAAAACAGCAAGAGGTGAGTAAAAGAGTGTGGTGTGTGTTGAGAGAACATGCTGCAGGAAAAAGGAAAACAATGAGGGGTTTTATTAAAGCAGCAGGAAGGAAGTCCATGTTACACTACTGACTCTGTTCTCTTTATTTACACTCTACAATTCTGAACTTATAGCATAATATACATGAACATGTCTACATATCAAAGCAGAATTATCAGCTGCTGTATCCTCTATATACAGTGTAGGTTATTAATTCTCATGTAAGTGATGCTCAGTCTCCTTGTCATTAGGAGATTTTATATAAAAAAGAGTCTGATTTCATTTTACAGAGAAGATAAAGGGGGCTCTGGTGTCCTGATGTCACCGAACATGAAATTCAAATTCCCCGAGGCTCAACACAGCTAAGATTTCCAGTCTTTATTGAGAACACTAGATGTTTGTGGTATTTCAGGCTCGTTTATTAGGATGTGGTTTTGTCCACCCATGCCCGTATTCCCTCTCTCTGTTTTTGGCATGTTGTCAGACTGATGGGTGCCAGTGACAGATGGTCAGCGTCATCGGTCCCCGACAGTCACCGCCCATGCCGGTGTACTGCGTCTTGATAATCCTGTTTGTTTTGGATAGCTTGAATTCGGCCGTAGTCGCTTGGTTTAATCTCAATCTAGTGCACTGAAGTCCATTTGAGGATTAAGTGTCAACGTCGCAGAGGAGTAATGATTGACTCTATAATCTCTGGTTATAATGATCTGGTTCCCTTTTGACTTTGGTTCCTATTAAACATTCCTCTGCATGTCATGGCATCTCAGGCAGTTTTTCCACACCACCGTTGCCTCTGGGCTGCTCACGAGGGACAGATCTACAGCTGTGGTTCGATGTTTACGTACGGCGTAGTGTGTGTATTAGTAACTTCTACCTCACACGCCCCATTTTTTTGGAAGGATCCACTGTAACAAGATACTTAGTGTTGTTCACTTCACTTGTCAGTGGTTATAATATTTTTAATGTTATGCCTGACGGTATGTATTTGAAATCTAGGCACTGACTGGTCAGAAGGTTAATCATTTTCCATAAAAGCAGCTTATAATCGATTATAATACCCACTGTAATTTCAGATTTTTATTTATCACAGAGTATCTCATATCAGGGCCATTCACATAGACAGAATGGATTAATATAGATTTAGGCATTGCCTGACGATGGAGCTCCCGATGCATATCTCTACTGATAGGTTTCCGAGGCCGGTGTTATAGGAGTAGCACGTCTCCTTTAATCAACCTTCCTTATAATCAGTTCCTATACAGAAAGCGTTAATTTGTATCACGTGTCTTGTTAGATGAATTATCCCATTTAATGAGTTCATGTTCTGTCCTTTCGTTAATGTTTTGTGTTGTTTTTTCCTCCGGAAAAGTTTGTCCGTCTAGCTGAGTTACACTGTATGCTTTTTAATCTGTGCGAGTCTGAGTAGTGGTGCATGAGCCTCTATTTTTTTAGGTTCCAGTTTCATTATTAATAATATCATAATATATAAAATCTTTTTTTATTAATTTTGGTGATGCTGCTGCCTTATTGGGTCTCATGTGGCGATACAAACACGGGACAACCATGAAAAACATGAAATTGTGGATGGGGTATAATTTAATAAGAGTTTTGTCCCAATCATTTCAAGAGAACGAAAGAAGTAATAAACTTTATAGCTGCTATAACATAAGGGAAAATATTAACCCAACATATTTGCTTCACAGGTGTTTTGCATCATTGAATTTAAATTAGTGTATAAAAAAAACAGTGTGGCAGCTTATTGTGATACAAGATGTATGAAACACTCCAGGACGTTCTGTTATAACAACATCAACCTTTATATTCTTGATTATTTTTCCAGTAACATCGTGCTTGTGGTTACAATTCATTTGTTATTTGTCCCTGTTTAGCTTGGCTGTTTTCCAGTTCCAGTTTTGAAACACAGGTTTTGAAACATCTTTTTACTTAAAATCAAAAACCACAGCGTCTGCATGCTGTCAGCTCTGTTAGAGTTGATGCTTTTGGAATTTGCATGTTGACTTGACTTGGTTTTTGTAAGCTTTTCTGTATGAAGTCAGTGGCGGCAGTAATTCACTTTTGAGCAGTGTGTTTTAAGATTAAAATGTAGAACACAAAGGAATGAAGTCTGGGGACATTCCAAGAAAATGTCGGTGAATGCTGCCAGAGGCTGAATCACATTTAAGAGCAGAATGTTTTTTTTGGTGCTGGATATTTCATATTGGATCCTGACTTGTTCCTGTAAACGTGTATAGATGGGTAATCTGCCGAACTGCCCCAGGTGTGTGCATGGCCTGTCGTCCTTTGTTGAACTGTAATTTAACAAGCGGTAGATCTCTATCTCATCTATACAACTGAGCAGTTGAGGGTTAAGAGGGTTAACAATGAAGCTTGGTGGTACTGGCTTGAACTTCTGACCTTCTGATCAGTAACCCAAAGCCTGGACCATTGAACCATCGTATCCCATCCCGAATGTATTCCCAGTTATCCCAGGATAAGCTCTGATCACGATTAAGCAGTTAGAATACTGAAGATGAACAATGCATCATTAAAACACTACAGAAATAAAGAATACAGAACTGCATTTAGGAATTCACCTCTCCAGAAACTACATGAAGCGGCTCCCGAGTGACGCATCAACAAGGTTTGTGATTATCAACCCAGAGATCGCAAGTTCGAATCCGAATTGATGCCACAGCCATCTGTGACCGGGGGTCCATAGGAGCTAAATTGCCGATCTCTCAAGGTAGGGAGGGATGGCATACGCTCACTTCCTTGTCACTCACAGCAATCACCAGCCAATCATGTAAGCATCTGTAAGCTCATTTGTACGATGGGGCGGTTAGCGCTTTCCCTCAGAGTGTGTTAGGCCGCGCCCAAATACGCATTCGCAGCACTGCATGTCACGAAGGGGGCATGTGCATGCTTAAACCCCTCCCTGGTTGGTGGTGGTTGTGTGATAGGGAAAGGTAATACTTGAAGGGTGGGAATTAGATATGACCAAATTATGGGAGAAATATTGGAGGAAAATAAAAAAAAGAAAAGAAAGAAACTAAATGAAGATGTAGAAATGGTTATGGACTTTATTAATCTGGGAACGAAAATACAGCCAAAACTAGAAACTTCCTTATATCACTTCCTACAGAGAAACTTTAATTTGAAATGTTATTTTCATTCCAAGGGTGGCATGGTGGTGAAGTGGTTAGCATGTCCGCCTCACAGCAAGAAGGTTCTGGGTTCAAGTCCTAGGCTCGGCAAGGACATTTTTATCTGGAGTTTTCCTCCAGGCACTCCGGCTTCCTCACATAGTACAGAACATGCACATGATGCTAATGGGCTGGTCCACATTGCCCATTGGTGTGTGTGTTGTATTTATGTGTGTGTGTGTTGTCCTGTGATGGACCAGGGAGCAGTTCAGGGTGTACCCCACCTTCACCCAGTCTCGCTGCGACCCTAGAAGGATTCAAAATGATTGAATGAAGAAATGAATTTTCATTTCAGCTTTCCATTGCATAATTTGTTTGTCTTGCTTCTTAACTCCCAGATATTTTCATGAACATCTTGTGTGAATTTATTATTAGAAACATGGCTAAAACGCTGTAGCGGTTACATGGTTTGTGTTCTTATTAGCTCGTAGTTGTTACAAAATCATCGTTGTTGTTTTTTTCAGGTATGGAAATTGCTTTGGTGCTGTAATGAATTTTCATATAGTTCTACGTCTAAAACCATCGTAAAATTTTACACATTTGTGTTTTAACCTCGGTGCAACTCCTGGCTGTGAAGACTGTGATTAGTCCGGCAAACCTGATAGGACAAAGGAAATGGTTCACTGGAGCCCTTTGCTAATGGTTCTGGTAACTATTTCTGTTGATATAAATGATATCTATCTCTTCTCTGTTGTGAAATAGGTCTCTGGTTTCCATTTCCATTCAGCTAATTTATGTAATTTTTTTTTTTAAATCTAGGTAAAGAAAATCTGGATGGGGGACTGAAAAACGGGAACAAGGCAGAACAGTGACGGCTCGGCCATTTTAACCTTGCCGGCTTATGAACTGGCGCTGGGAGCTGTTCCATTCTCCTCCTGCTCGGTTGGGCCAAAGCACAAGGGTTTCTCTCAGCAGCTTGGCACAGTGGACACGAGGCAGAGCGGGTCGGAAACATGTCGGAGGGTGATCATGGCGATCACCCTCGCTTCTTCGTTGGTGCTGATGATGGAGAAGGAGAAGAGCTGCTGGACCCGGGGCGGGTCCTGGGCTACGACTGCCTTTATGAGAACGTTGTGGAGGAAGACGAGGATGTGGATGAGGAAGAGTACGACTCGGTATGTTGGAGGAAGAATTCTGCATGCGCATTATTGCAATTGGCTTGATGCTTGATCATATTTAGTTAAATTTTGCAGTGAGTAAAGTTACAGCTAATAATGGTTTACTTACCGTCCCAACTTCAGTTCTGCATTGATCTTGTTGATGCAGAATTATTTTAAAAACTAGCAACTAGTTGCTAATGATAGTATCTACAGCCAACTTGTGAACAGCACCCAGTTTTGTTTAGTTTTTTAGCTCTGATGACACAGTGTGTACATGATGTGTTATGTATGTTTTGTCATGACCCTTTTTCCCTTCTCAGAGCCACAAGATATAATATAGTTAACTGGCTCTAGCAAGCTTGTGCATGTGAGGGTGGATAGTGCTATCCTCTGAGTGTGTAACTCCACACCTGAATATGCATGTGGAAATGTTGAGGCAGCACATGCTTGATTTTGCCCTCTCTGATTCGTCGATGTGTGATCGATAAGTGGGTGGGAATTGGCTATTATTTGTTATTGGCTATTATTATTATTTGTAGTTCAGATCATCCTGAATCATTCGAAGCTCGTGATGGTATAGAGTTGATTGAGCTTAAGCCCCTTTCACAAACAACCTGCAACTTTTTTTCCACTAAGAGCCTGTGATTTTGTGTCTGGTATGGGGAAAATAGGTCGGGTCTGTAAGTCCAAATGTATGATGTTCATATGCAAGTGAAACGATTGTTGCAACACGAAAATCCTTGTATGATATTCCTGTGATACTTAGTTGATCACTATGTGTATGTTACTTGACATACGTACGCTCTACCTAACACTGTTGTAAAAATGTTGTATAATGGCTGTGGGCAATAAGGAAGTCCCGTAGGTTTAACGTGGGGCAGTCATAGAACTAGTGTAAAAAAGAGATTCATCAGCTGGGCCAAAATGTGCACAAAATTCTATCGTAACCCAGCTGTCGGACATCATAGGGCATTGCACATCAGACCTAGGAAATGGACCTGACATCGAAACGTATCTACGAGAAGGGGGAAAAAAATTCCAAACAAGTTTATAACTCAGGATCAGGAAAGGTTAGCACAGGGTCTACAACCGCATTTTCCGTCACACAAGAGGTGAGTTTCGTACGCCACGCCACAACTGTCTGAGGAATCTGGCTGCCTTTTGTTGAGGACCTGCTGTATACCTGTTGTGTGGCATATGTGACTGGAGCTTAAGGAATGCCTGTACCAGATGTCTAAACAGATGCCCTCTAACCTCCCTCAGAACGGACCCCATTGAAACTACTCATTTTCGAATATTCTGACTAATCAAGACTAATCATTCATGTCCCCCTCCAAAACCCATTGTCCATTTTAGTAAGCATTTTTCCAGAGTGGCACCTCGGTGGTGTAGTGGTTAGCACTTCTGCCTCACAGCGTTAAGGTCCCAGGTTCGATTCCAGGGCTTGGGGCATTTCTGTGTGGAGTTTGCATGTTCTCCTCATGTTTGCGTGGGTTTCCTCCGGGTACTCCGGTTTCCTCACACAGTCCAAGAACATGCACAGTAGGCTGATTGGCTGTTCCAAATCGCCCCTAGGTGTGATTGTGAGTATGAATGGTTGTGTGTGTGTTGGCCCTGCAATGGCCAGCAATGGTGAGCTGTTCAGGGTGTACCACGCCCTCGCCTGAGTCAGCTGAGATGGGCGTCAGCCTCCGTGTGACCCTAATTATTTTTAAGATGCTTAGAAAATGAATGAATGGATGAATTAATTTTTCCAAAGGATGTAATAAAATTTACGTTTTCTCCTTTAAACTGCTTTTAGAATTTTTGTGTAACAATTATGCAACATAATCTGTATAATTTGTCATAGAGAACATGAAAAGCTAGGATGTATCTTAGCCTGTAAGGCTGACTGTATAGTTCATAGTTCATGTGTCACAATAATGGAATCATTTTGTTGCTTCAGCCCTCATTATCTTATCTCATTCCACTCCCATTGCAGTCTTGATTTATGTTTCAAAAAAGCATTTGGCGAATTCCAGCACTGTTTATTTTGTATAAGGTGACCTGTAGTGCAGACAACAGCAGCGTCTGTCCTCGTGAATGTTTTACCAGCTGCTGAGATTACACTTCAGAACCAAATCGAGCAGTGAAATAGCATGTTCGTTCCATCATGCAGCCTCCAGAGAGACAGATAGTGGTGGGAATCTGTGCCATGGCCAAGAAGTCCAAATCCAAGCCCATGAAGGAGATCCTGGAGCGTCTCTGTCTCTTCAAATACATCACAGTGGTCACATTCGACGAGGAGGTCATCCTCAACGAGCCTGTGGAAAACTGGCCGCTGTGCGACTGTCTTATCTCATTCCACTCCAAAGGTGAGGGGGCGGGGTCATGTTTGTGTTATGCACGCAGGCATGTGGACGCGCACCACGATGCACGCCCTGAAAAGCACCCCAGATACGCAGGTGTGCACACAAAGACATGCAAAGAAAGACACGCACATGCACAAATACATACTCATTCACACACTCTCACAAACACACACACACACACACACACAGTTCATGCACACACTGCCTACATTCATAATACATGTCCTTGAAATAACCGTGGAAAGTTTGTTCATGTGTGTTTATGAGGCTGGAGAAACCGTCTGACATAAGAAGTGGTGTTTATTTATTTCACTCAGAGTTCTAGGTGGGGTGTGAATGAATGTTAATCTTTGTAGTTGCATTTACTTCCATACTGGTCTTATGGGTTTGTTAATGTAAACATTAGGTTCAGGTCTCAGAAAGTAAACATTTACTCGAGCTATTGATTTACTGTATTCAGCACTCTTTCCCTCAAGGTTAATTTACGCCAGAAAAGTTTCGGAGGCGTTTTTCAATCTCCTGTCTGACGACCGTCTTTTGCTATGGATGGAATTCCATTAAAG
Source organism: Neosilurus hyrtlii (assembly GCA_028564935.1). Taxonomy (NCBI): domain Eukaryota; kingdom Metazoa; phylum Chordata; class Actinopteri; order Siluriformes; family Plotosidae; genus Neosilurus; species Neosilurus hyrtlii. The sequence goes on along the minus strand of JAOUQZ010000008.1, from coordinate 2,294,109 downwards.
ACAATGCAGCAATTTGCACTGCTTTAAACACCCAGCAAGATTTGGACAGACTCCTGAGCTGATGGTGTACACAGTACTTTTCATACTCTGTATATTCTGTTGAAACTACTGCTTTAAACAGACCAGTGGCACGTACTGTCCCAACGTTTTCCATATCATTCAAAAAGGAGGCTGCCCTAAAAATACTTCCATATACCACCCCTCTTACCTCGCCACTGTGGGTGGTATTAAAAGTGGCTGGACCCCACCAGGTAGGATTTGATGCTGCTGCCATCAGCTCAGGATGGAGAATGTCTGGATGTAGAATCAAATCTGAAGTCTCTACTTTCAAAAATGAAAACACATGCATGAATTGACCAGTTCTGTCACGTATGTCAGTAGTATCACTTCCGATAGTCTCGTGCGGCAGATGTTTGTATGCATACGTACTGTGTAGATCGCTAGATTTGAAACAGCGACTTGGTGTCCGAGTCAACATTTCCGATGGGCAAGTACACGTGCAGATGTAGGTGCAATATCTGCCGTGAGGGGGCGACGAAAGGTCTGGCTTGGGGCAAAAAGCTTCTGGTTTTAAAATTCATTGTGCATGCGACGAGTTAATATAAAAAGACGTTTTCCTCCCAATTTTATTAATTTATTTGTGTAGAAATCGCAAATATTAACATCGGCAGATCCGTGAAACGAGGAATAAAAAAAGCATGGCCTTAAGGATGGTGACTTTGTGCTGCACAGTTTCCAGTCAATGTTTCCATCCCAGATAAAAATCCCACGTTCTATCAGAAATTCTCTGGTCATGAGTTCAGCACTTTTAAATAAGGTGATGTCTGCAAACTTAGCCATATACTATATATCTGAAAAAAAGGAATCGCACAGATTGAAATCCTAACAAATAGCTTTGTATGAAGAATCCCTAAAAACATTCTACAAGCACATTAATTACATACACATTTATGAATAGTCAAACAACTTGCCTGGCACCTCCATTTTAAGTACATTTTGTGTAAATGGTTTTCATATCTTCTCAATGCAGAGAAAGTGTCAGTGTACTGGTTGCTGTAATTCAAAAATCATTTGAAGGTGACTGCAGTCTCAGAACGCTGAGCCACTTCAGTAGAGGTATTGTTCAGTGTCTGTCTTTTCTCTTTGCTTCTTCAAGGATTTCCACTGGACAAAGCTGTAGCTTATGAAAAGCTCAGGAGTCCATTTGTGATCAATGATCTGGATCTGCAGTACTGTATTCAGGACAGGTGAGCCCCACAGCGCCGAAGGTTTGTTAAAAAATCGATGACCGTTTGAACAAGGCTTCCTTCTGTAAAATCGTTCGAGTTTGTTTTACAATAGGAACATCTGTTGTTGCATTACAGTGTAATATGATTATCATGACAGTGTTTAGCTTTAATTTGTTTAGTGGTGGCGAGGGACTGCTGTAAGACTGCCGATACCATGTCATTTACGAAAATCGCAATCTCAAGCGCCAAGTGTGTTTTGTTACTTGCTATATCATAAACTTTATTGCCAAAAGTATTTACTCACCCATCCAAGTAAATGAATTCAGGTGTTCCAATCACCTTTATGGCCACAGGTGTACAAATTAAAACACCTAGGCATGCAGACTGCTTCTACAAACAGTTATGAAGGAATGGGTCGCTCTCAGGAGCTCTGTGAAGTCCAGCTGGGTACCGTCATGAAATTTCCTCACTACTAAATATTGTGGAAGTGATTGGGAATGACATCAACTCAGCCACGAAGTGGTAGGTCATGAAAATGACAACGCAGGTCAGCAGCTGCTTAGGCGCATAGTGCGCAGAGGTTGAAAACTTTCAGCAGAGTCAATCGCTATAGACCTCCAAACTATATGTGGCCTTCAGATTAGTTTAAGAACAGTGCATAGGGAGCTTCATGGAATGGGTTTCCATGGCTGAGCAGCTGCATCCAAACCATACATCACCAAGTGCAAATCAAAGCGTCAGATGCAGTGGTGTAAAGCACGGCGCCACTGGACTCTAGAGCAGAGGAGACGTGTTCTCTGGAGTGACGAATCACGCTTATCCATCTGGCACTCTGATGGATGAGTCTGGGTTTGGCGATTGCCAGGAGAACGGTACTGATAGGTAGATCTGACTGCATTGTGCTGAGTGTAAAGTTTAGTGGAGGGGGGATGTGGGGTTGTTTTTCAGGAGCTGGGCTTGGCCCCTTGTTCCATTGAAAGGAATTCTGAATGCTTCAGCAAACCAAGAGACTTTTGACAATTTCATGCTCCAAACTTTGAGGGAACAGTTTGAGAATGGCCCCTTCCTGTTCCAACATGACTGTGCACCAGTGCACAAAGCAAGGTCCATAAAGACATGGATGAGTGAGTTTGGTGTGGAAGAACTTGACTGGCCTGCACAGACTTCTGACCTCAACCCGATAGAACACCTTTGGGATGAATTAGAGCAGAGATTGTGAGCCAGGCCTCCTCGTCCAACATCATTGTCTGACTTCACAAATGCGCTTCTGGGAGAATGGTCAAAAATTCCCATAAACACACTCTTAAACCTTGTGGAAAGCTTGCCCAGAGGAGTTAAAGCCATTATAGCTGCAAAGGGTGGGTCCACGTCATATTAAACCCTATGGATAAAGAATAGGATGTCACTTAAGTTCATATGCATGTGAAGGCAGATGAGCGAATAATTTTGGCAATATAGGGTATAAACAGTATATATATAAAATTTAAAAGATTATATATATATAAGCAAATAATATATAATTAGAATAAAATACATAGCTTTATTTTACATTTATCAGATTTTACATCAAAAAAGTTTAATTTTTTAATATAAAGCACAGGTTTTTTTTGTCCTAATGCAAAAAGATTATATTTTTACTGGGGATGCACCAGGATATTGACCAATAATCAGTATTGGCTGATGTTCAGCTATTGAAATCATTTGGAATTTTTGGTGTGCAATGATTTTAGTGATTTATAAACATATAAACATAAATACCAGCCAGAAGTTTGTACACACAAGAAACTGTATCCAAACTGGTACTGTATTAATATCAGAGCAAATTAGTTTTATAAACGTTGGTGTCGGACTGGAATTTCACTAATGACACAGCCATATTTTAGCATGTTTTTTACTGTGTGATGTGGGACTCTTTGTGAACAGGAGGGAAGTGTATCAGATCCTGAAGGCAGAGGGTATCCAGCTTCCACGCTATGCCATCCTGAACAGGGACCCAGCCAGACCAGAAGGTTTTGTGTAATGGTTTTAAAACATTTTGTAAACTTTGTGAATACAGCAGTGCTTTCATATGACTATGTTTTTTTTATACCTCCAAATGTGAAACGCATGAGTAAGACTCCGCCTATAAGTGAGAGCATGTTTTGCTCTTTAGCTCTACATCAGTTGTGAAATGGCACAGGAGAGCTTTTCTAGAATAAAACCCTTCCTCCCCTTGAACTTCCAGCTTTAGCTTTAAACATTTCGTCATGTTGATGGTTAATGAATATGACATCAATGGCACCAATTTGTTCGACCTTAAACTCCTAAAATGTTTGTCTGAATCGGGTTTATAAGGTACACGCAAGCAGGAGGAACATCACAGTGGGTCAGAGATTGGGCTCTTCTAACAAAAACTCCCCCATAATGGTGTGTTTTTGGGTTTTGCTTCAGCGAAAGGTCTTGTCAACCACCCATTCTATGTCCTTGGTAACAGGGCTGGTGCTATGGCAACATCTGTCTTGCATTGCCACTCTCGATCCCTTTTTCTGTGCCTCTCCCTGTCTCATCTCTGTGATGAGTTCACACTCAGGAGACTTGCGTTTTCAGTAACAAAACAACCTAGCGACCAGCTGCTGCCATTTTCATTTCCCTCCTCCTACAAACCAGTCTCTCAGTTCCCATCAGTATTTTTAGATGGCTCATGGTAAACACTCTACTCTTTCTTCCATAACGAAGCATGAATTGTTAAAACCTGCTTGGGTCCTTTGAATAGAAGTCGTCCCTGATGCACTGTTGTGGAAGTGCTGATGACTGTTTCCACAGTGATGTCTCGAAGCGTCCTTTAGTCTTGTTTATTTTAATCATGCAAATCTGTGAGAAAATGGAGCCCATAAACCCCAACCACAGCCCTCACCAGAGAAGTTATTTAGTAAACACTTATTGGCTTGTTTTCTTTTCCTGTCTCATGGAAATGTTGAAGGAGGGTGTCTGGGAGGAATGCTAATGAGGGCATTTTTGGGGAAGACTGATAAGCACTATACAGCTCCATTATAGACATCCCTATTTATGGATAAGGGAATTCTTGAAAGTGGCACAGTACTGAAGGACGAAGTTTCTGTGACTGAAGATCTGAAACAGCTTAGCCACATTTATTTATTTATTTTTTGTCAGCACTGCACAGTTCTGGATCTATTAATAGAACTTCTATTAGGTCAGGGAGGAAACAGTTTAGCTGAGACTTCTGTCAGAAAGAGCCAACTGCTGTTCTTTGTCTCAGTAAGAGCACACTTTAATCAATCCCTTCTGAGCAATCCAGATTGTGCAGCTTGTTCCTCCAGTGGAACGCTTAGAGTGATCGTGACAAGATCATAATTGGATCATAATCCTACACCATCCTGTGTTTGAGCGTTTCAGTTGCACACATTATGTTTCTGATGAACTTTGTGTGTTCTCTTGTTATCTGTTTACCACTCTTGTTATTTTCATTATACAGTTTTCTGGGCTTGCTTGCTTTCCGGAAACATTGCTTTCACTCTAGTATAATCATAACACTGATCTGAACAGATGTACCCATGGATCCCTTAGTTAGGAACACACGTACACCTATTCACTCATGCAATTTTTTAATCAGCCAATCATGTGGCAACAATGCTTTGCATCAAATCATACAGGTAAGGTAAGATTAGTCTGTTGGGCTTTTTACACCCGAGCCTACTGGCTCATCAGGCTGGAGCTTATCCACGGTTTCCTTAGCATGAAGCGACTAGGACTTCCTGGATGTGACGCTAGTCCATCGCAGGCTACCTTCCCAGTATTTTAACTGGTACCCATTTATACTGCTGGGTGGACAGAGGCACACTTGTGGTTAATACCTTGCCCAGAGGTCTTAGCACGGTGAGGGTCTAACAGGAATTCAAACCCACAACCTCTCGATCATGAGCCCAGCACCCTAATCACTACAACCCCAGCCCCTTATATAGAACTTATATAGTGCTGAACATAAAAGTATCTTCAAATGTCCCATACATGATGAAAAAAGTAGGATTGTAAAGTTGGTCTTAGAGCCACCAGTGTTTGTTTTGATTGTACATCGTAGTTGCTACAGACATGAAATAACCCATAATAATTGATTGTAGTGTTTTTTTTTATTAATGTATTTATTTTTAACATTAATGCCCAGCTGCAGTGTGTTATCATCAAAACATAATCATAATCCTAAAATCCATGTTGGGTAGACTGATAAGAAATTTACAGATTACTGTGTTCGGATTAAATTTTCTCATTTTTATGAATCCGTGGATATCAGGTTCATGCATGGAGCTACACAATTCACCAGAAAAGATTCAGTTTCTTTTGTTTAAGAAGAATAGTTATCCTTTCTCTGTTCTTTGGGTAATGACGGACAGTGCAGGATTAATGTGGGTCAAAATGCATCAAGCTATGATGCGCTGATTTCCCACAGGCATAGTTTAGCAATAATTTATTAATTTTACAAGACACAAATCCACTTAAAATTGCTTAATTAAAATCAATGTCAGCCAGTGTGTGTTGGTCACAAAGCATTGTGTTAAGCTGGAGAATTGAAACTAAATTGTGGTGAAGCATTGCTATGGTATTTCATGCTTATGATGTGTTTATTGTGTTTATTATGTGTATGATGACAGAATGTAATCTCGTTGAGGGAGAGGACCATGTAGAGGTAAATGGGGAAATTTTCCAGAAACCTTTTGTGGAGAAGCCAGTGAGTGCTGAGGACCATAATGTGTATATCTACTACCCCACGTCCGCAGGAGGGGGTAGCCAGAGGCTCTTCCGCAAGGTTAGCCATCCACACACATGAAAACAGTCAGCTAGATAAGATACCATGTCCTTGTATGCCCTTGTTCTTATTTATTTTCATTGCAGATCGGCAGCAGAAGTAGTGTCTATTCCCCTGAGAGTAATGTCCGGAAAACCGGCTCTTACATATATGAAGAGTTTATGCCTACCGACGGGACTGACGTTAAGGTAATCCGTGAATGTATTGAGTTTAAAGTCATTTAGTGCTTGCCTTGAGCTGAGGTAGGCCTAGAGATCTGAAGAGATAGAAAGGGTCCGTAGTGTGTCTGGTGCGCTGACAAGATTAGTGGCACCTGGAATGGTGCCCTGGTGCTGCAGCCGTGTAATATGCTCTCGTGAAAGACTGTCCGCTCAGGCATAGCCAATTTTCCATCTGTTAACACACATCCAAATGAAAATACACCCACCTCCCAATCATGTCTCCTGTTTATTCATGTGTGCTTTTGTACATGTGTTTACATGTCCGTACGTATCGACTCAGGTGTACACAGTGGGTCCTGACTATGCTCACGCCGAAGCCCGTAAATCTCCCGCTCTGGACGGAAAGGTGGAGCGAGACAGTGAAGGAAAAGAGGTGCGTTATCCTGTCATCCTCAATGCCAGAGAGAAACTCATCGCCTGGAAAGTCTGCCTGGCCTTTAAGGTAAAGCACACACAGTGAAATTGATACCTCCATGTTCAGTGCATTTGAACCTATTATCGGAATTTAATGCGCATTATCAAGTCGTTATCGAGAAAGGGGGATACTTAGCAGTTCATGGGGGATGGATGAGTTATGGAGCTCAGGTGATTACACTATTTATTGAGGAATTGCTTAGTCATGGCTGTAAATAACTGCAGTACACTGAAGTTTCTTGCTGGTTTTTTGTTATACTGTGGAGATGGTGTGCCATCATGTGGTTACAATTATATTACATTTAAATAGAGGTCTTATACTTGGTGTTAGTGTTGGTGTGTTTCTTTCTTTCTTTCTTTTTTTTTAATTAACTGTCTGATTTCTGTCCAATAACTACAGTAAGTGATGTGCAGTGTTTTTATGAAGTCATCATGTGCACCAGTAACCACCTACCAGACTATGTTCCCTTGTTTTCTCCAAATATACCAGCATATTGCAACACTTTGCTTTTTTGTAAACATATGTTAATAAAAACTGAATAGGATCAAACCAAATTGTTAGATTTCTTTCTTTTGCTTATTGATGAAATTATTCCAATTCATAATTCTGTGGCCCCATGCATGAACCTGATAACCCATATGCTCCCAAAAATTTTAGTTTGACATGTCTGACAAAGCTGTTGAAAATTGCCTCAGTGTTATTTTCTGGTTAATAGGAGACATATGTATGGAGCCATCATAATAATAAAAGTTCGGTCAACTGAGAAGAAATTTACAGATAACTGTGTTCAGATACACTCATTTTTATGAATCCGTGGATATCAGGTTCAGGCATGGAGCAACACAATTCATCAGAAAAGGTTCAGTTTCTTTTGCTTAAGAAGAATAATTATCAATTAGTACAAGTTCAATATACCAGCATATTGCCACACCCTCATTTTACTGTAAACATACATTAATTAAAACTGAATAGACTTTGTTAGTAAATTTTAATAACAGGATGTTATATAGAGTGACACCTCACAGATGTGGCTAAAGTGGAAAATGTTTATTTTGGTTCATTTTTGTTTTAAATTTAAAAGACAGTGGACTTTTTTAACTCTCTAATGTATACTTACCTTTCCCATCACTGCATCCAAATGTTGAAAAAAAAATTAATTCAAAACCAGACTATAAATGTGTTTTTGTTTGGATATTCGCTGTGCTTTGTGCATGGTAATAAGAAAATACATTTTTGGATTTTCATATTGTGTAGTATTATATTGCATAAACTGCATTTAATTATAATGTTGGATCTGTCTTTGCATCAGCTCTGATTTAAGCTGCTTTTACACAGTCAGTGGGAACAAGTGGCCCCTGGAAGAGTTTGCGTTTGGAGAAAGTTGCATCCACTTTCTTACTAGTTTAAATGGTCACTCTTAAATCAATTGCAAGCTGGAAGCTAGACGGGCAACATGCAAGAAACCAGTTGTGAAGAAAGCTCTCGAAATGACATTAAAACCCAGATGGACGCTACTGCACACGTGTAAACCCGCCTACTTGACACCTGTTTGTGTAAACATGGCGAGTTGTACTGAAACAAGGTGTACTAGAATAACTTGCCACCTTAAAAAATGGATCGAGTAGCAACCACCGGTGTCACGTTGTTCTGAAACAAATAGTTTTTACACAGGCATTTGTGTTGGGGCAACTTGTTCCGGTGCAGGTGCCCATGTAAAGGCAGCTTTAGGCTTTTATGTAGAGATCATGAATGCGTGACATGATACACAGGTTTACAGATCTGAAATGGCCTAGGCTATTAAATTCCGTTCATGCCAGAATATTCAGAGGATTGTTTAAGAAGAAGACTGAAATATATGTATATAAATGTTTCGCCATGCCTGTTGTGTCCTTCTGCATGTAAAGTGACAAACTTCCCAGTATGTTTTAAATCTAAACAAACCCATTTGAACTTTTATTGGCAATACTTGGTACGTACTGTACACAGTACCTGGTGACACTCCCGGCAAATTCAAAACATGGACCCTGTTTGAATCATGTAACAAAATGCTGAATAATTAAATTACCTTTAAATACAAACCCACTACAATAATTTACATTACAACATGACCTGAGGTGAAGGTCACCCAACCATGTCTATTGCAGCACTATAAACAATGACGTTCTTATTCTCTTGTTGTTTTGTTTTCTTTACTGACAGCAAACAGTGTGTGGGTTTGACCTGCTCCGTGCTAACGGCCAGTCCTACGTTTGTGACGTAAACGGCTTCAGCTTTGTGAAGAACTCCATGAAATATTATGATGACTGTGCAAAAATTCTGGGGTATGTAACATTTTTATGCTCCCATTATGATGTAAGCCGATGCCTTTCTCTCTCACTGTCTTTGGTTGTAAAACAGTACTATGGTGGGTTGCAAAAGTATTTACGCCACCATGGTAAATCGAAACAAGCAGAACCATTTGTTGATTTTTAATTTTCAGGCCTTTTGCTGTCTGTGATTCTTTTTCCAGATCTCACAATTTCTTAGACATTGTGCTCTCCTGTATTTTTAAGTTAAACAATGCCCAGCATTACACTGCAGGACACCTGATCTCTCCTGATCTCTGCTGTTTATACTAAACCAGGCATGTCCAATTTTATCTGCAAAGGGCCAGAGTGGGTACAGGTTTTCATTTCAACCAAGCAGTAGCCACAACTTCAACCTTTTTCAATCATTCATTCATTTTCTAATCCACTTAATCCTAATTAGGATCACATGGAATATGGGCCGATCTCACCGACTCTGGGCGAGGGCAAGGTACATCGCGGGGCCAACACTCACACCTAGGGGTTACTTGGAACAGATTTTTAGCTTAATATGCATGTTTTTGGATTGTGGGAGGAAATTAGAGTTCCTGGAGGAAACCCATGCAAGTATGGGGGGAACATGCACACAGAAACACCTGAGGCCGGGAATCGAACTCAGGCCTTCTTGCTGTGAGGCGGACGTGCTAACCACTGCACCACCATGCTGCCCCTGTTTCAATTAAAAAAAAAAAAAAAGACTACGTTGCTCATTAGCGTTTCAATTTTGAAGCCGGGTGGCAGCCATCTTGGTGAGAAAACCTTGCATTAAGATATCAAAATGGAGCTGTTGAAATCCAACACAGCTCGAAAGCCCTTGAAAGTTGACTGCTGATGGTCAGAATGCCTTAAATCCATATAACTTTACATCTCTCTCTCTCTCTCTCCCTCTCTCTCTCCCTCTCTCTCCCTCTCTCTCTCTCTCTCTCTCTCTCTCTCTCTCT
>JAOUQZ010000008.1:2257822-2267720 GCA_028564935.1 Neosilurus hyrtlii | reverse complement strand
ACCCCCCCCCCCCCCCCCCCCCCCCCCCCCTGTTTTCCCCCTCCCTCCAACCACAGGTGCAAAAGCCTACATGGTTCGGGTTGTGCCGTGTTGATTTGTTGAATCTCTGCAAACTGTTGCCATGTCTTTCAACTCTCCCTTCTGCATCTCTGACCTTACCTTTTCATATGCCTCATCCTGTATCTGAATGTCTTGAAACGTCTTGCACGGAATGGACTCTCTGGCCATGGGGATGTTGCACGATCCATTTCCTTTCCATTTCGTCTTTCTGTTGTCTTTGTTGCCTGTACTAACATTTGTAATGCAGCTTATTAACACCTATCTTGGAAAAGCCCTATCTCTTAAATATGAAAGGATTCAGGATATCTTATCTCCTTTCCATTTTATAGTTTGACAGTAAAGCTAATGATGGTTTTTGGGTTTCTTTAGGTTCTTTCGGAGAACAACAGTCATGCAAGGCCAAGCAGACTACACGCAGATCCGAAGCTGACCACAGGAATAGGTAAGCTGTCTCTTTCCTTTCACTGTAAAGCCAATCACAAATGAGTTGTAGACCTCAAAGTAGCTGGTGTTTTATACGTCTTAAATATCATGATGGTTTTAAACTTGCTTTGATGTTAAAGTAGTATGGTGTTATTTATTTTTTCTGGCTTATTGTTGTGTACTGTGTGATCGTCTTATTGTTACTCATGTCATGTTTCCTCAAAAAGTAATAAGTGAAGCCATGAAGTAATATTGTGTCTTTCCATTTCAACCCTTCACTCTGTGTCATGGCTTTGTGCCTCTTCAAGCACCTTTAGAGTGCCTCCTTTATGCAGGCTGCTCTCTGCTGATCCCCTGGCACCCAATGATTAATTACTAAAGGTGTGATGTGGAATTTAACGTAATACTCCCAATTGGCATAATCTGAATCTCAACCCGCAATCTCTAGAGCAAGATTTTTGCCACACAACTGCCTGAAACAGTGCTGACTCGGTTTCTCTCATACATGCTGGTAATGTCCTTTGTTTATGTTTTACTGCCTGAGAGGCAGAGGTGAATTTTTTACTAAAAAAAAAAAAGAAATGAGCTCAAGCTCTTGCAGAGAACTGCTTCGCTTTCTTGCAGTAGATTTTACAGTACTGGATTATTATGGTGTAAAAAGAGTTCTTCATATTTAGCTGCATCAAGAGGACACCCTTGTGTTCGGTTTTCTTCTTAGCAATGTATGTTTTATGATCATATTGGAATTGTGCTGCTGAGACAGATGACAACATTAAAATTTTAAAGGAACAGTTAAAAAAAACAACAAGTAAAAGCATATCTTATGCCTGAGAATACACATTTAGTGTCTGTTAATAATTTACTGATTTACCTGTGGAATATAAATGTGTAGGAGGAAGAGCAGAAAAATGTATTTGTCCTTTTTCACTTTCTGAAAATGAGCTGTACACACACACAAAAGACTTTACCCCCCCTCAGATTTCTCCTTCGTTTATTTGTAACCAATCCCCCCCCCTCATGCATATTCAGGGACAGTGTAACACACTACAGAGTAAAGGGCTGTCCACCCCTTGTGTGCATGAGCTCATACATGCCTGAGATTGCCTAAGCAACAGGGAAGCGAGCATATGCCTTCTCACGCTCTCCTGTGAGCTTAGCCAATTATCTCTCAGGGGCTCCCAAGTACATCATCCTGGACTCGAATCACGATCCCCAGGAAGATAGTGGCGCACCTTGCTACTGTGCATTTCAGGAGCCGCATGGCTTCACTTTTAAGTAAAAATTGAAAGTGCGTAATTGTATATTATATATAAATATATTTATTTGTATGTATAAGAGAAATGTGAATTATTAATACTTTCCTAAGATAATATGAATAATAATATTATTGTAAGGCACACAGTAAGGGTCATATACACAGGAAGTGATTTGCAATGATCAACAAGTCAATGAATGTCAGCGATTTGTGGCGATGACAGATGAAAAAAAAAATAGTGCTAGCAACGCAAAATGGGTGGCTACAGAGAGCTAAGCTCTCTTAAATTTAAGGTAATTATCAATGGGAGCGAAAGGACACCTTTGGCTGACAGATGGCACCGACACCGAGTTCTCCGAAATGTTTCCTATAATGAAATAATGTTACGGTTTCCAACAGCATACATTTACATTTGTGGAATTTGACAGACGCTCTTATCCAGACAACTTACACTTTTTATCCCTTTTAAACAACTGAGCAGTGGAGGGTTTAGGGCCTTGGTCAAACCTCCAACAGTGGAAGCTTGGTGATCAGGAACCCAGAGCCCTAACTATTGAGCCACCCAACCTAGCATTATCCAACTGTGTCCACAAGGAAAACAATCTAAAATGGGATTATTTATAACATCAAGACTCTTGGTTTTTTATTTTGTTGAAACCTTTAGCCAGTAATGTTTTTTTTTTTATAAAGACCTATGTGATTTTTGGTCGTAAGAATCTGTGATGTAGCCAATCACTGTGCTAACTAGATATTTCACCAGTAACTGGGCAGGTGCTAAAATGTGCTTTAACCAACATTAAAAGAGAGAAAAAGAAAATAATGGCAGAAAAAGCTAGGATTAAAAGTATATCTACTAAAAGGAATTTAAAGTGGGTGAATTGTCTCTGTTGAAGTGTAGCTTTTTCATCTACACAGTAGTGTATGTATGTATATATATATTAATGGGCTATGAGAGAATCACTTCCGGTTATGTGCATTCCCCTTTAGTACAACATGATGAATTAATTTTACTATGTTTTTATTGTTAGCCCATTTCAATCCATTTAACCAGTTTAATTTTATTGTTAAAATACATAAATAGTCTTATAATCAATATAAATGATAAAAAAGACACAAAAGCACATGTTGGGTTTAAGCCCAGAGTGTCCTGTATTTTGGTGTTGGCAAGAAATTTTCAGTTTTGTCTGTCACTCTTTCTTGGTGTATTCTAGATGATGTATTCATATGACACAGACTTAGTGTATTTACATTAGAAGGGATTATTATTAGTTTTTGTTGCTAGGTTTTGGGATTAAACTATGTACTAGATTCAGTCTTTTTTAAAATCACTACAAAATTATGTTTTGTAGTGGTGATGAATGCAAATGATAGTAAACACAACTGTTCGGCGTATCCTGTTAAGCTGTTTGCCGAAAGCAGAACAAACGACATTACTGTCATTATGGGATTTTTTTTTAAACGAGGCTGCACAAGTCTTTCTGTGGCAAGAATCTCGTAAACATGCTGCATGCTGCATGCATTGCAAGGTGTGGCTCCTGGAACACACGACTGCTGTATGTATCTTCTCTAACTCCCATCAGGGTCTCATTGTGCTGGCCTGTTTAGCACCATGGTGCTGGGAGGCTCCTCCAGCGCCCCTAACCTACAAGATTATGCTCGCACACACCGTAAAAAGCTGACCTCTTCTGCCTTCTTAGATGGTATGTGCAAACATGCGCACACATCTTTGTTTAAAAAAAAATGGTAAACCCTCATCCCCTCCTGTAAGGAATCCTGGAAGCTCCCTTTTTGTGTTGTGTTCAAGGACTGATTGTATTTTTGTTTTTTTCCCAGTTTTTTTAATTTTTAATTTTAGTTGTATGATTATGTTAAAATTTTATATTTGTTTGTTTATTTATATATTTCATGTATTTATTGTTTATATATTTAATATTGTAGTAACAAAAATATAATGATAGTAACAAATAATTTACCTTTAATTTTCCCTTAACAAATTCTCCATGAATTAAATGTATTTATTTAACACTTACTTAATGGATTAATTTATTAGAAATGGCTTTAAACTGATAAAGGATACATTTTCAAATATCCAGCTAAGCAGTAGAAGGAATAAGGTTCATGTTTCAGGTCTCACTGTTGTTTACTGGCAGTTTTAGCATACAAACTCATGATTTTCCAATTGCCAGCTTACCAACATAAACACTTAACTGCCACTATTTAAAGGGATACTAAATATTATTAGTACGTACTACACAGGAACAGCCCAATCTGACTGGTCCACTATCAAGGTGTTAAAAAACATTACCCTGAGTGGCTAATTCTTGAATCAAAACAATGACCACTCACAGTTTTATATAAAAAAAACAAAAACAAAAAAAACCCAAAGATTATTTTAATTGTAGTATATACTGAAATGTTGTGTGAGTATAAATCACACTGTGGCAAGTAACCATGTACTTACATTTTGTTTAAGTGTTTTTTTTTTTTTTTTAATGTTTCCATGTAGTACGTACTAAAACTTTTTTAAATGAGTTTTAAAACATGCCAGTGCCTTTTTTTAAACCTTTTTTTATTTTAGTTTGCTTGTTGTTCCTGTATAGTATATACTCAAACTTGGTGGATGTTGCTGAACTGAATAGTCCCTGACAGTGACGTCCACCTCGCTTTTGGCAAATTATTAGTAATTAAAAAAAAAATCTAAGATTTCTTGAATGTCCAAAAGGTAGAGCCAGAATGAAAGACCTTTTGTCCTAATGTTGATCATGGTAGAAGGACGTGAGAACAGTGTTAGAGTATTACTCATGACTTAATGACATACTATTTTTTAATTAGCATTCAGAGTACAAATAAATATACATAGATTCATTATCAGTAGATCGATGTGTTTGCATTGACATTTCTGGGCAGAAAATTGTGTGTGTAATGAAATTTTGGCAGATATTTTGCTTATTTTACCTTCACAGTAAAGACAATTCCTTGATTTAGATTTTTTATTAGTATTATTATTGTTGTTGATCATTAGGGTGACTTTGGTATTGGAATTGGAAAAAGAAAACACATTGTGATGTATTGTTTGAATTTTTAACCAGTGAGCAGTGGAAATGGTATTTCCTTAGAGGTAACAGGTTTCTTTCTTTCCTTCCTGTTAAAATGTCAGAATAGAATTACCCTATTTTTGTTTTGACAAACAAATAAGCTGTAAATAAAATAAAGAGCTTAAATCTCATTAAGGTGATAAGTTGGACAGACAGATAAGTTTGCTGTCAGATTCTGGTTTTGGTGGAATTTATCTTCATGACACCATCCATGTGCTCGCTGGTTCCACATGATTCCACATGTGCCTCGTAACATTATTCTGCCATTTTGAAAAGCAGATAACCAAAGTGATTTTGAACGTTTTTGTTTGTTTTTCTACCTGCAATCTGCCCGACAGACCCCCAACACTAAAATCTAACTCACTAAACCCAGCATTCCTCTTATTTTCCTACCCTTTCTCTCTTGCATGCCCACTAACTGTTGCTTTCTTCTGCTCTTTATCGAAGCCCTTTTTTTCTGTTAGCTGTTGTACATTTCAGGTACCTGTGTTTCTCTTTCTCAGAGGCCACACGTGGTTCTGCTGTAAAAAGATTTTCTATCTCATTTGCGCGACACCCAACCAATGGTATGTTTTGCTTTCGTTAATTCCCAGTACATCCTTCTTCCCATCATGCCCATTATTTTGTTCTGGATAAAGACGACTTCTTTCATTTCCTCCACTAACTCCAGAGCAGTGCACATGAAATGCAGCCCTGAACGTTGAAGCGGCTAAAATGCTTGTGCAGTTCTTCAGAGACCATGTGCTTTTTCAGTCCCTTTCACTCAGTTCCACTAAATGTGAGACGGCCTGGGAAAATCTGTCAGCCGACACACTGGTTAAATTCTGAAAAATGGCTAAAAATGGTTTTGACCAAATTTTAGTCATTATATCTCTTGTCATAAAAAAAACTTTATTTACATTTAGAAATATGTATTTATTTATTTTTTAAAAATAATTTAGGTTACTTTTCAACCTTGCCTTGGTGTTTTCCTGCAAAGATTATAACAAGTAAAGAGACACTTTACCAAACTGCCTAAAATCTCTCCTAGCAGACATAAGTTTATTCTGTTTGATTTATAATCAGATACCAACTTTCAAATCTCTCTCATGCCCCTGCCGTATCACAGAGCTTACTTAGTCTGTACAAATGAAAGAGGACTGCAAGTTAAAATGAGCTTATAGAATACATTAATTAAAGGGGCTGGCTCACCCTTCCCAGAATCCAAGTTGTTTTGGATTTGAAAGCACATGACTGCTGCCTGGTAGCACTATTTACAACAAAACTGACGCAAATTCACAGTTAGTGATTCCTTCAGAGCTGATCTCAAACCTTTGCTTCTGCCATATGTCATGGTGGAAACTTTGAACAAAATGTACTTGTGGTGTCGAGACCAGTTCGGTGTCATTGCATCATAAGGACCATGCAAAATAGGGATGGGTAACATAAAAGATTACTACTTTATCAAAATAACTTCAGTTTTGTGTTACAATTTATTTAGGAACTATTACCTAAGAGTTGTTGCGGGTTGTTTTTTGGATGTTGCTAGCTGAGATAATGGTGACTTGCTGCTTGGTGCGGAGGATTTAATTATTTACTGGTGAATAATAGACTGTGATTTATCTTCTGTTATCAGTTTATTTTGGCTGAATACTAAATTTTCCTGGCAAAACCACCCCCTGCTCATGGGCTTAGTATCTCTTGATCATTTGGTTTACATCTTGTTTTGGTTCTGTGTCTGTTTACAATAACACTAACAAGACCACGTGATCAGAGGAACCATCTTGCACATGGGCGATATACTTGGCAGTGCAATACTGATTCATGGAAAGTGGGAAAAATCTGATTTCAAGTGTTAAGAAACTGAATAAGGCATGCGATTTCAATAGAAGTAAAAAAGATATTGATTTTTACTAATATTGCACATGCATAAGCAAATGGTTTCAGAAAGATATTGTGGCCGATACCATTTTATTTTCAAGAGGTAACACTGCATTTCATGGTTATTTACTAAGCCTGGACCCCTTTAAACCAACAGAAGTGACTGAATGAATCAGTGATTGTTTCAGCACCCACATTTGCATGAAGTAAAATCACTGGAGTGAGGAGGGAACGGTGTGGCGTGTGTGTAATTTGTACCTCAGGTTAGACCAAGCCTTATGAGGACAGTCCTGATTGTAAACTTGTGAATGTATTTATTCAGTTGGCAGCAATGTTGGTTTTTATTAGTGGATTTTAAGTGTGGTAAATAAGTTAAAAGTAAGCCACGTATTTTACTTTAGACTTGAATTGAAATTTGCAAATGACTTTTTGTCCTTTTTCACCTTTGGTATTACCAGATATTACAGTGCTAGAACTTGAGATGCATGCAAGAGAGAAACAGGAAAGCCAGTAGTTTGACAAATATTTATAGTAAAAAAAATTCAAATCTGAACTGGTGAAACGTTTTCCCAGGCCACCACACAAGCATCACCTGAAATATCAAAATGGCTAAAACTTGCACTTTATTTTGAGCAGCCATTGAATGCAGTCCCATATCATTTAAATCAGTGGAAGCTGAACAGTATAGTGTTATATAACTTGAATAAATATGAAGTAGATTATAGATGTATAGTATTTGTGAGGTTATTCTCAAATGATAACACTTATTTATATATACATTGTATAATTATGTTTATATATACACAAACTTCTATAGGAATCTTTATGCAGTTATAAAGTCATACAACAGGCTGTTTAGATAATGGAATGAAGGTGCAGGTGTAAATAAAGTGTAAACCTAATAAAGTGGACGATGTGTGTATATATTCCTGTTTTCGGTTTAGAATTTCTGCATCATTCTCCAAAATAAAAATAAAATATAATAGAAGAAATAAAAGAAAAAAAACTTCCAAATAAAAGTAGCACTTGGTAAGGACAGTGCAATTAATTTAATTAGACCTAATTTATCAAATTTTGCAATTATTAAATGCACTTTATTACAAGGTGTTTATAAAGATTTTAGAAATTGAACCATTTTGGGAATATAATTTTTATTCTTTTTTTTTGTTGCTGTGTTTGTTTTTAATCTGCTTTTCTAAATGGGTCAGTGTTTCCCAGTATGTTTTGTGGTAAGTGTTATGTTTAATTTAACCATTAGTATCCTGTTGGTTGTTTTGTTTTGGTTCGTTTTTTTTTTATGTCTTGTAGAAGTCAGCTCCCTTATTTCGTGCTTTTAGTCACTTGTGTGACCCTTACCAAATTCACGACCCATTTGTCCATCTTTGTCACAGTAGTTTAACATTTGTGTGCTTAAGCAACACATTCATTCTCTTTAATTTCACCATTAAGGTTATAAATTCCATCATGTACACCTCAGGTGGGTGATTAATCATTCAACTGTACCTGCAGTTACACTGGTTATAAAAATCAACAAAAATACCTGCAGTTCTTCAATTTTAAGTAACTGATTTAACATGAAAGCCTCAGACATTTTGGTCCTATAAATACATCAAGTGCAATGTTACATCAAGAACAAACAAAAAACAAACAAACAATAAATAAATAAACAGGCATGATTTATATGCATCATTTAGTTTTATCTGTGCTTTCTATAAACATTTTATATAAAATAAAATAAAATTTTATATAAAAAATGCATTTTAATCAGATGTCTTCAGATCTTTCATTTTTTTAAATCTGTAATATTCCTTGCATCTGAACAACCATCAAAAATATTTCAAGAAATATAGTGGCCTTTATTTTGATATTACTTAATGTATGTTCAGTGTTCAAACCAATCAGGTAATATGGGTCTGTGTTATTTGTTTATGTGAACCCCAGTTGTTGCCAGTAGAAAGGTTGAGCATCAATCCCACCAATGCCACAGACACTCTTGAACAGCTCCATCACCCCCACAGAAACTCTTGACCAATCCCATCACCCCCACAGAAACTCTTGACCAATCCCATCATCCCCACAGAAACTCTTGACCAATCCCATCAACCCCACAGACACTCCTGACCAATCCCATCACCCCCACAGACACTCTTGACCAGTACAAACTAGATTTACACAGTTCACCGATCCTGGTTACCTTCATTCTTGCCCAATTCTGTCTGCTCCCGTGAATACTTTTGTGCGACTCCACCCATTCCCTTAGTTACTTTTGACTATACCCATCTGTTCATACAGAAAGATTCCCCTTGAATATCACAGATAACTCATGACTAATGTTACACATACCTGCAGTATTTTTTTTGTTTGTTAACTTCCAATGATATTTTACTTTAAACATCCTGACCATGTTAAAAAAGTTACTGGTGATTCATAATTGTGTTAAGAACCTCCATCATGTCCAATAGACTTCCATGTTAATCAGTCCTCTTTGTCCCAAGTGTTTTTAATTTGACTACCTGTTCTTGACACAATTTTATATTTGTTTATTTATTTCCCCCCTTGATCAGATGCACATTTGGGGTCTGTGTATTACAAGAGTGAACCATCATTAAAATGGAATACCTAAAATAAGTATTTCTGGAAGGCATCAGGTAGTTTGGCCTTTTATTACAGTGAAATTACAATGTTCTTATTGTTTTAAGTTTGATTTCCTGCTCTTTTGCATATTTTCATATAGACACTGCAGATCCTTACTCAAGAACTTAATGCTGTCAGTTATGGATATTGTGTAGCTGTGAATGTAAATTTGGTTGCAAAGAAAAAAATCATTGCGATCCATATCGATGAAGAAATAGTGATGTGGCTCTGTACTGGATTTGTTACTCCTATCTTGGTGCCTTTTTAATGATAAGTATCTGAACTTAGTCCTAAATATTGGCTTTAGGGATAATCAAACACATTTGATCACATTGAGTTTGCTTCTAAGATAACTGACCCAAAGCCTTATGGTGTACTGTGTAGTATCTGAGATTTTGAAAGTGCATGTAAGGTAAGTAGACCACCATTCTCACTCTGTAGCATCATCCTGGCTGATGATGTTGTGGAAGGTAGAGCTTGTATTGAGTTCTCTGTGTGAACCATCTGCTTCCATTCTGCCCACCTCAAACTCATGTTTGATGGTGCTGTTGTTCTTTGTCATTCTCTCAGG
>JAOUQZ010000008.1:2236555-2247594 GCA_028564935.1 Neosilurus hyrtlii | reverse complement strand
ATATATATACACACACACACACACACACACACACACACACACACACACAGTGTGTGTGTTTATTGTGAATACACATCAGTGTAACCATGTATGTTTTGATACAGTTCTGTATGTTAATATAAAATTAAAAAAAAAAAACACTTTTCGTGATAATATATGATGTTATGTAGGTATGTATGTAATGTACAGCATGCCGGGTTTTTTTTTTACCCCACATTTCTCTCCCCTAATTTTAATCGTATCCAGTTCCCACCCTTTAAGTACTGCCTTTCCTTGTCACACACACCACCACCAACCAGGGAGGGGTGTAAGCATGCACATGCCCCCCCCCTCCCCCCATGACATGCCCCCCCCCCTCCCCCCATGACATGCAGGGCTGCCACCTGCTTTTTTTCTAACACACTCGGAGGAAAAGCGCTAATCGCCCCCTCATACAATGAGCTCACAGACGCCCATGATTGGCTAGTGATCGCTGAGTGACAGGGAAGTGAGCATATGCCATCCCTCCCTCCCGTGAGAGCTCGACCAATTAGCTCCCAAGGACTCCTGGTCACGGATTGGCTGTGGCATCAACCTGGATTCGAACTTGCCATCTCTGGGTTGATAGTCAGGAGCTCAGCATGCCAGTTTTTATTGCAAAGCAAGCACTGACAGGGTGATGCAGGACCCTGATGCATAGGAGAAGGGTCTTGAATTACCCTGAAGGAGTGACATTTTTCTGTGATCATCTGCTCACTATACACTGCTATTTAATAGCACAATCAAAAATTTACTGCAAAACATTAATAATAAAAAATATTGCTTTTACTAATTATGTAGTCGGTGGCAATGGCCTATTAAATAACAGAACAGAATATTTCAGTTGACCAGTCAGTATCGCGAGTTCAACGAAGCCATGCAGTAAAGCAGGATAGTAATGTTTCAGTGTTTAACATTCTGCTACATCTGACATTTAAATATACTGTATTTAAACTGGAGCAACAAAATGCTTTACAAAATGACATGATTTTACATGACTGGAAATGAACATCAATATTTTTGTAGATTATCGATACACATTGTCGACAAAAAACATGGCTAATTGGACTAAAATAAGCTAATATTTTAGAGCCTTTGTTGGGATTTGTGTTGCAATGACTAATATGTTTCAGATAGCAATAATTGTTTCAACTCTAACTGATGCAGTGAGTAGCTTCGAACGATGGGGGTAAGGCATGAACTTTGCAGAAGAAATGTCTAAAAAATATTTACTACCCGCAGTCAGAGATCATTTACCAGCTTGGTAAATTCAAATAATAAAACACAGTAAAACTCATGGTTATGTTTAACTGTGAAATGAAGCCCATTTGTGGAAATAGAATTAAAGAAGGTGATGCCCTTTATACTGAATCACCATCCAGGTTATCCCATCAATGCAGATTCCTTCACTGATGGCTCAGATATCAAATTCAGGCTCACATTCTGAAAGAGTGGTTCAATGAGTGAGAAATTCAGAAAGCACAAGGAATTTTCTTACATGAATTGGCCACCAGCGACCTTAATCCCAGTTAAGCCATGGCAGCCATCAGAAACCTCCAAGCATGTATAGACAACGACGGCCACCATCTGGACGATGTCATGTTTAAACAATTATCTTTAATGATCACATGAGTGTAATGCAAGAGTAATATATTATCTTCATTGAAGTCTAGTATTTCTTAAATACTTAAATACAACTTAAAATTTTGAGTTGAACAGCAAGATGTTGGCTCAATCAACATGCCCAATGTGCATAAGGAAAATTTTCATCATGTGCCATGTCTGTCCGTCTGGGCTCAGTTGTATTCTCCACACTAGCTCAAAAATGTCATTACTGATCATCACAATAATTGATGTGGATGTTGGAACTGTATATTTACACAACCCTATTGATTTTTGTTGTGGTTGACAGAAGATGATCCACCTGCTTTAAGAGTTGAGCTTATAAGCATTCAAGCTCTCCTGTATGACCATATCTTTCTTTCACTATGTTTGTGAGATTTATTTAGGTTTTTCTTGATTTTGTATAAATTAAACCAATTTAATGGAACACAATGGACTGGACTGACCAGGGTCATATCTTTGAATTCACTGGAACAAATATAGAGTTTAACAGATTCACACAGGTTTCCTCCAAAGATATAAACAATTTGGAACACAATGAAAAAAAATTCTTTCTGGGATAAAGCCAAAGAAGGACAGTTTTCTGTTTAATTTTGCATCTTGCATTAGACAACCTATTTATACAATAACAGAAATGTGTAAAGTCTTCCTGATATTTATATCTTACTGATTCAGCTTCGTCTTGGTCTGCTATTTTCCACCATTTTTTCTTGGGGAAATTGTTCAGTTAATCAGAGGCTGCAGGAGATTCATAGGACATCATAGTGTGGTGCACACATACTACATACTTTGGATTATTACATACTAAAGATAAAGTAGATCATCCAGGTATCATTTGACTTCTATGAAATGAATATCTTTTTTTTGGTTTGTTTGTTTGTTGTTGTTTTTTTTTGTAATTACAGTACGGAAGTATATATTACTAGAGGCTCCTGATGTTGGAATCGCACCAGCCGCTAGCTAGGCATTATAATCAATATGTGGGCATTTTGCTGACCTCGAATTTGACCCTTAGCCTACAGTGGCCTTTTCCTAAACAGCAATTCTTGAGATATAGTTGTGTGCAGCCACTAACTAACTAAATAAATAAATAAATAAAAAATTTAAAAAACACAATTAAAAATTGCTATCAGTAAAAATGCAGCCATGGTGCACTAGACTGAACAGGAAAGACATACCTCTCACTACAGGGCTCCTGGCAGTCTTTAGCTTGTGTTGACGTCACTTCCTCTTGTGGTATGGGATTGTGGGAACAGCCAGCAGTGAGCGTTGGGTGGATTTTGACTCCGTTGGCCCTCCATAAGCCTGATACTACACTGACAAGCCGAGGCGTGTGCGTGTGGACGGAGCTGGCTTAGCTGAACAGGTCTGTTTTGTGTTTTCATTCATTCACGCTTGGAAACTCGAACATAAAATGCAGGTTAAATCCTTTTGAAACGCAGTTTTACTCTGTATTTAGAGCAGAAGTGGTGTTGTAGCGCTGAGGTAATTTCTCAGCCGTATCACTGGAGAAAGGCAGGTAGCTATCAAGCTAACCTCAGAGGATGCTACCGGTTTGGTTTCATTTATATTATTTTCTTATTTAAGTAATTCCACACTCAAGCTAAAATAACTTTTGGGGTATATTTTCTAAAATATGACTTTATTTGTTGTTATTTTTAGCGCTGTTTCCTAGCAATAGTGTTCAGGAGCTCGTGCCCTCATCACAATGGAGTTAGCATTTAGCTAAAGGCCTCAGAGGACCACAATTACATTTAATCCTTGACTTTGAAACGAATTTGTTTTTTAATTAGATTTAAGATTAGCAATACTAGATGACAAAGCTGCAGATTTTTTGGTTGCTCTCATCTGATAACAACAACAACAACTACATCAACAATAATGATGATGATGGTGATGATGATGATGATGACAGGTGTTTTGGCTTGGTGTGGACATGCTAACAAAATTTTCCTCTTAATACCAGATTATTATCGATTTCCTCCCCTCAGGTTTTATTCTGTGCTTTAATTTTAGTCTGTCTCTCATGAACACTGGTTTGTTTCCGTTGAGTTCTGCATGGTGTTTACAGTAGAAGGATCCTATCCATTTTGTCTACACTGTGGTGTGTTGCTGTAAAGTCAGATGAAAGCTCGAATCAGAATTGTAATGGAGATTGATTTAGTTTTTGGATTACACCCCCCCCGGAAGCCTTAGACAAACATTTCTCATGCCAGTGTTGCTTTTGACCGTATGTTTTGGCAGAGCAGAACTCCTAGCCATATGCCCATGTGATTCAGCAGACTGGCTCTTCTGGGATTTAACTCCATGTTATGACTCAGAGACAGATCATGTGTTTGTGTTTGCACGTGTTATTTGGTGTATTTACTTATTTTTTCTTTAAATGCATACATAAAGTCCTGATTTGTAGGATGTCAGTGGGTCTATAAGCAGAAATGAAAAGACTATTCGCATGTATGTTCTCAATAGTGTATAATGACTTAAAAAAATGTCTTCATAAGAAGCGGGTCGCCTTCCACGCGGGTCGCCATATTGCGCCACTAGAGTAGCCCAGAACTGGTGAACTTCTAGAGAGCGCCTTGCATGTGTTTTTAAAGGGGAGAAGAAAATGGAGGAATCAGTGTTTCTTGGGGCTTGTGAACAAAATTGGGGGTCTTTCCATGACATTGATTCGGAAAATGAACTCACTGGATTGTAAGAAATTAGGAATTTTTATTATTTTAATAAAAAATAATAATAATGTTGAAAATGAAAAATAAGAGGCTCTTACCATAAAATACTTAATGGAAGAACTGATTAGTACTGAACCAATAAAGTCATGTTTGATGGAAGAATAAATATCAAATTCTTAAAATAAAAAAAATAATAAGTCTAGAAGGAACACGAGAGTAGGCTGGCTAGCATTAGCATGCTAACCCTAAGTGGTTAGGCTCAAAGGGCGTCTTTCCCACTTGCCGCACTTCCAGTTACATTCTTTACAATCCTTTCTTCTTTGGTCATCACCATCAGGTAACGGTGAGGACTGAAGGCCTTATTCCTGACATCAGGCTGATAGTCATGTGTGATGCAAAAAAAAAAAAATCTTATGTTTTGCAGTGCTAAAGTGTTTGATGCGTCCGAATAGAGGTTGTTTAAAAGAAGAAACGTTTCTCTGTTAAAGGATTTCATTCTCTACTGTTCTAATGCTGTCTCGCTTTCCTAGCCAGGCCATGTCTTTAAAGATGGAGCTGGATGTCAGTGGAGTGTCCCGGGCCCCTGTGTCCGTTTTACCTGCTGCTGAGGTTAAAGCCACATTAAAGCCTGAGGTAGAGAAACCGCGCTGCTCCAGCACGCCCTGCTCACCCATTAAAAGTACTGTCTCAGGATACCAGATCCTTCATATGAACTCTAACTACCTGGTGGGGTTTACCACTGGGGAGGAGCTCCTCAAACTGGCCCACAAGTGGTCCGGGCCAGAGAAGAGCAGCACAGAGGCGCTGCCTGGTGCAATCCAGAAACCTGTGGATTTAGGGATGCACCGTGCTTCACGTGTTTACAAAACCAAAAGCCGTTACTACCAACCTTACGACATCCCTGCTGTTAACGGGCGACGCAGAAGGCGAATGCCCAGCTCAGGCGACGCCTGCTTTAAATCTCCAGCTGCCGGGGAGAGCAGTAAAGCCCTGCATGGGCCACTGCCCCTCTGCCTGCTTAAGGCTAAGCGTGCACACTCCAAATCTCTGGACTACCTCAACCTGGACAAGATGAATCTTAGCGAGCCAGCCGACACCGACGTGCTGCAGTACCAGCTCCAGCACCTGACGCTGCGCGCTGAGCGCATCTTCACCAGGAACAAAACATGAACAGATGAAAACGGGCCACTTGCACCCACAGCCAGGCCTGACACACCTAGGGAACTGGCTGCTGTTTTGGGGCCTTGAGTTTCTCCAGTCAGATCGTAGGCAGTTCCTGTAGTAAAGACACCTGTAGGCCACTAATCTTGTTATTTTAAGAACTGTTTGTTAACCAGAAGGTTCCGTGAGGTCCAGCTAACCTAAACTTTAACCTGTGAACAAAGTGAAGTTGTTTTAATAAAGTGTGTGTTTGTGTGTGAGAGAGCGGTGAGTTTGTTCAGGATTAGCAATAAACTATATGCTTAACAGTTGCTACTACTGTGTGTGTGTGTGTGTGTGTGTGTGTGTGTGTGTGTGTGTGTGTGTGTATGTAGTATGTATTAGTACTTGTTTCGATTTTATAAGGGTTCTGTTTAAATGACTCATTATTTTATTGTACTATATTAAAACTACTGCTTAGGGGTAAACCAGTATGTTTTATGTATATTACTACTTGTGTCTACAGGGAGATACATACATAAACCAGTATGTTTTATGTATATTACTACTTGTGTCTACAGGGAGATACAAACCGGGCATAGATAAACCAGATCCCAAGACTTGGAAAGCCAACTTCCGCTGTGCTCTCAACTCCTTGCCAGATGTCCAGGAGCTTCGAGACAAAAGCATCAAGAAAGGCCACAATGCTTTTCGAGTCTATATTCTACTCCCCAACAGCAAATTGTCAAAGAAAAAAAGAGGTAAGTATTCAATACTAATGTATCACTTCTACAGTAATTAATGTAACTCATTTGACATTTTTCTCCAAGGTGAATCATGACAGAAAAGTAGACTACACAGAGAGTTGTTAAAGGATACAATACTGCATGTGCTGAAAGACTACTCTATCAACTGATTATAAATTAGTGCAAAATAGTGTACGTACGATATTGTTGAAAACTGATAATGATTATTGTGTAATATGTACTTTTTATATTTACAGATAGTTAGTATAAGTATATAAAGAGTAGACCATTGAATTGCCATCAGTGTGTTTCTGCACTGCGATGGCCTAGCGAGCTGTCCAGGGAATGTCCCTTGCCCAAAGTTGGTTGAGATGGAAGCCAGCCTTCCCGCAACCCTAATTAGGATTAAGCAGTTCAGAAAATAAATGATCGGATGATGTACTAGTATATGTGTAAGGATTAGCATGTCTACCTTACAGCAAGAAGGTCCTGGATTCGAGTTGTAGGTTTGGCTAGAGCATTTCTGTGTATAGTTGTATGTTTGCATGTTATGTTAAAGGGCAGCCATGGCCTAATGGTTGGAGAAGCGGGTTTGGGACCAAAAGATTGCCGGTTCAATTCCTGAACCAGAAGGAAAAATGTGCGGGGGAGTGAGCAGCACCTTCCCTTCCTCCACTTTCTTGGCTGAAGTGCCCTTGAGCAACGCACATATGCCCCAACTGCTCCCAGGGCACTTCAATGTGGCACCCCTCTGCTCACTGTTTACGTGTGTGTGCTCAATTTGGAAAGGTTATATGCAGAGCCAGACTTCGCTTGCAGGATTAATATAGTATATCAAAATAAAAATAAAAAAACAAATTCTCCCCATGTTTGTCAGTTTCCTCTGTGTTACTCCAGTTTCCTCCCATAGTCGAAAGACATGCACATTAGGCTAATGGCTGTTCTTGAATTGCTCCTAGGTGTGAGTGTAAATGTTTGCGTGTGTTGACCCTATGATGGACTGGCAAGCTCTTCTGAGTGTCCTTGTATTTGCCCAGAGTCAGATTCAGCTTCCCAGTGAATCTAGTACATCAAACTAATGAATGAATGAAATGTTAGTACACACCACATGGGAATGGTGCAAAATGATTGGTCAGCTATGTCCAGATTTAAAAAAAAAAAAAAACAAGAAAAAAACCTTATTCTGAGTGGATCAAACTTGAATCCAAATGACGAACATTTAGTTTGTCACAGTCACTTGGAGCACATGGTGTCATAATTATCTTACATTAAAATGAAATATCAAAACATAAAAATTTAATTTTAGTTTGTTTTTATTGTTTCCACATAAATATTATATATTAAACACCTTTATGTAGTGCATTTTAGATACATTTCTGTATAGTAGGTACTAAATTCTGAAAGTGTAGGCTAAACAGACACAGCTACCCAGAATAGCTGCTGCTCGGAGCTCACCCGCCTTACCTCTGTACAGATGAGAGTTGAAACATTAGAATATTGTGCAAAAGTTCATTTATTTCAGTAATTCAACATATAAGGTGAAGCTAATATATTATATAGACTCATTACATGCAAAGTGAGATATTTCAAGCCTTTATTTGTTGCAATTTTCATGATTATGGCTTACAGCTTATGAAAACCACAAATCTAAAATCTCAAAAAATTTGAATATTACATGAAATCAATAAAAAAGGATTTTAAATACAGAAATGTCGGCTCTCTGAAAAGTATAATCATGCATATGTACTCAGCACTTGGTTTGGGCCCCTTCGCATGAATTACTGCCTTAGTGCAAAGTGGCATGGATGCTATCAGCCTGTGGCACTGCTGGGGTATTATGAAAGATCAGGATGCTCCAATAGCAGATTTCAGCTTTTCTGCATTGTTTGGTCTCATGTTTCTCATCTTTCTCTTGGCAATGCCCCACAGATTCTTTATGGGGTTCCGGTCAAGCAAGTTTGCTGGCCAATTTATCTATTTAGCACAGTTATCTCATGGTTATTGTACCAGGTTTTGGTACTTTTGGCATTGTGGGCAGTTGCCAAGTCCCTCTGGAAAATTAAGTCAGCATCTCCATAAAGCTTGTCTGCTGAAGGAAGCATGAAGTGCTGTAAAATGTCCTGGAAGACGGCTGTGTTGTCTCTGCACGTAATAAAGCACACTGGACCAACACCAGCAGATGACATGGCTCCCCAAATCAACAGAGACTGTGAAAACTTCACACTGGACTTCAAACATCTTGGATTGTGTGTCTCTTCATTCTTCCTCCAGACTATGGGATGTTGGTTTTCAAATGAGATGCAAAAGTTGCTCTCATCAGAAAAGAGGACTTTGGACCACTTAACAATAGACTAGTTTTTTTTTCTTTAGCCCAGGTAAGACGCTTCTGATGTTGTTTGATGTACAGGAGAGGCTTGACAAGAGGAATACAACATACAAATTTGATGTCTAGAATCCAGTCAGTGTTTGACACTAACTCCAGCCTCAGTTCACTCCTTGTGAAACTCCCCTACACTTTTGAATGGCCTTTTTCTGACAATCCTCTGCAGGCTACAGTCATCCCTGCTGCTTGTGCACCTTTTTCTTTTCAACACTTATCTCTTCCACTTAACTTTCTATTAATGTGCTTTGATAAAGCACTTTCAGAACATCCATCTTCTTTTGCAATTAACTTTTCCGTCCTTGTGGAGGGTGTCAGTGATGGTTTTCTCTGCACAGCTGTCAGGTCAGCCCATTAAAAGGCTCAGGAACCCTTTGCAGTTGTTTTGGATTAATTAGCTGATTAGACTGTGACACTTTGAGCCTACAATATTGAACCTTTTCACAATATTCTAATTTTTTGAGATTTTGGATTTGGGGTTTTCATAAGCTGTAAGTCATAATCATTAAAATAAATTATAGCAAACATTATATAACAAATAAATGCTTGAAATATTTCACTTTGCATGTAATGAGTCAGTATAATATATTAGTTTAATTTTTTTTAAGTTGAATTACTGAAATAAATGAACTTTTGCACGATATTCAAATTTTTCTAGTTTCACCACTTTGTGAAAATAAGCTACAAAAGTCTTGTTTAGGTTTGCTTTTTTATCTTTCTGCATAGTCTCTTATGCTCCTGCTTGTGAATGCGCAGAGCTCATGTATCTGTCATGATTTTAAAGATTTTATAAATAAACAAAGTAGTTTTTGGGGGCACAGTGGCATAGTGGTTAGCATGTCTGCCTCACAGAAATAAGGTCCTGGGTCTGACTCCCAGGCTTGTAGAGGACTTTTCACCGTGGAATTTGCATGTCCTCCCTACGCTTTTATGGGTTTTCTCAGGGCACTCAGGTTTCCTCCCACAGTCCAAGGACATGAACATTTTGCTATTTGGCTGTTTTGAATTGCCTGTAGGTGTGAGTGTGAGTGGTTGTGTGTGTGTTGGCCATGCGATTTACTGGCGAGCTGTTCAGAGTGTACCCTGCCTTCACTTAGAGTCTGCTGAAGATTAGGATTAAACGGTTGGGAAAATGAATGAATAAATGAATGAATGAATGACTGAAAAATGCTCCTAGGGGCATGTGTGATTGTTTGTGTGTGTTGGCACTGTGATAGACTGGCAAGCTGTTCAGGGTGTACCCTGCTATCACCCAGAGTTGACTGAGATAGGCTTCAGCCTTCATGCGACCATACTTGGATTAGGTGGTTTGGCGAATTAATGAATGAATGAAGGATGCTTATGTTCTCATGCAGTATACACTAAAACAGTTATTCACCTCAGGCCTGGTGGATGTCGCTGAATTGAAACTACTCAACAACATCCACTGTACCTTCGGCATATATTTCTGAATTATAAAGACTAGTGAAGTGAGGTTTAACAACTTTGTGTTTGGGAATTACTGACTAAATATACAGTAGTGTGCAGTGAAGATTTATACACCACCACTTTTGTCTAAAAGGGCTCCTCAAAAAAGAACTATAAAATTACTTCTCGATTATTTTTTGGTGAAAATGTATTGAACAATGAGGCAGTGGTGGCTCAGTGGTAGGGTGTTGTATTACTGATCCCCAGGCCCGGGGTTCAAGCCCCACTGTCAACAGTGTGGGCATCAGACATGTAAAAGAACCATTGCTAATTTTCGTCAAGGGTAGGCTTTATTGCTGTCAGCGTGTTTCTGCCCTGCGATGGCCTGGCGAACTGTCCAGGGTGTACTCTGCCCTCACCCAGAGTTGGATTGTTTTAATAATTAGGATTAAGCAGTTCAGAAAATGAATGATGTATTGAACAATGCAAAAAAAAAATTATTCCGACAAGTATATTAAGGTAAAACTATGGCTAATAAACAAAAGCAGTCCAATTTATTACTTTTTTTGACTTTTGCATAGCATGAATGAGCTTCATACCATATGGAATGATTTAGCAAGTGAAGAAATTAAAAATATGTGAACACTATGCCTGAAAGGTTAAATGCTGTAATCAAAGTAAAGGGTGGCCACAATAAATATTGACGTTTTTATTCTCAAAAAAGAGACTTATTTTTGTTATTACTATATATTGTTGTTTGTTTACTTATTCTCGTCAATATCATCCAATATTACGCGATATATATACTTGACTAGTACTTGGATTCTGATTTATCTTCATTTAGTTAAGTGTTTAATCATCACTGCATCACTACTATATATTTTTTTCTTCACTCGCTAAACCACTCCATATGGTTCATTCATACTATGCAAAAGTCAAAAAAATAAAACTTACGACACCTTTCAATTATTCCTGAAAAATTGGTATTTTCAGTGTTTTTGTTTATTAGCCATACTTTTACCTCAGTATACTTGTCGGAATTATTTTTTTGGT
>JAOUQZ010000008.1:2218608-2236455 GCA_028564935.1 Neosilurus hyrtlii | reverse complement strand
TGTGTGTGTGTGTGTGTGTGTGTGTGTGTGTGTGTGTGTGTGTGTGTGTGTGTGTGTGTGTGTGTGTGTCTGTCTGCGGAAGTGAACCTCTGTTGCAGAAGATGTTCCTATAACCTGCACTAGATCATAGTGTTAGACATCTGGATTTTTTTTATTAATTTCTTTTAACTAGTTTCGCATACTTCACTCTGGTGTTCTCCTAATGCTAGCCTCTCTTAATATTACCATCTTCACACCTGTAGATGTGTTAGTAGGTGAGCTCTGCACTCATTTGTTTGCCATTTAGGCAAAACTTTATGTAGAAAAAAAACAGACTGTTAGTTACACAACACTGAGGTTCTTTAAGACGGTTGTGCAGATAAAGCTTCTGATCACTCGCGTTGAGATTAGTGCCTCACATACACACTATTAATCCCCTCCTTTCTCGTTTCTCAAACTGGCGAATTGTCCAGACTACACATTCACACCAAGTACCAACATGATTATTTACATCATAAATAAAGGATAAATGTGGAGAGAGGAAATTATTTGTTGATCCATTCTTGTGAGATATTTTTTATTTATTTATTTTAAAAACCTTTTTTTTTTCTTATGCTGGTGAACAGCATTGCTACTAAAACAAACCAAAGGATGAACTTTGGCTGTCCTGGAAAAAACTTGATTGATGCAATTTTTTTTTTGTGTGTGCAACGACACCTGACAATCAGGTAAAACTATTTTTACCCAATAATCCAGACAGTTATAAAGCGTTATTCCTAACTTGTATTTTTGGTGCTCATCAGACATTGTATTTCTCACGTCACACTTCTTATATATCTCACACTTCTCAAATATTTATTTACTGTTAACTAGTAACATGAAACCACTACAGTTAATAGTGTGAATCTGATGCACTGGCTTGAGGCTTATAATACCTTTTTTTTTTTTTTTTTTTTTTTTTCTTTCTTTCTTTTTTTTTTTTTTTTTTTTTAAAGACCAGCTTTTTCACCTGAGTCTGAGGTTTAATTAAATAACACTGTACACTGTATGTTTTGAGAGTTTTGTATAATCTCAGAATCGACATTAATATTATTTGAGTAGATACACTGGACTTTTAATCAGCTGTTTTCCCATTTGTCACATTTACTAATTTGATTCACTTTTCCTTAACCTGTTGTACATTTGTAATAATTTATTACTGCAATCATATTATCTGTTTCTTCCCCTTAGGACAGGGGGTCTTTTTAGTGGATGATTTGTCTGATGCTGTGTCCCTTTAGTTTCTTATGAATAGCTTTGAGTATAATTGTCATGTTTCTGCTTTTTACCTTCAATTCCTCGATTAGTTCCCGCACTTCTTTTTCTTCCCCTCATTTTCTGTCTACTTTTATGTGTTAATAAGAAACTGTTGTATGAATAATGCTCAGCACCTTAGATTCACAGATATCGGTGATGTATTGGTCATGTTTTCTTCTGTCTTGATTGATCTGCAAAACATCTTGTTTACATATTAGCGGTTTTATTTAAAGGCTGTAACACTGGTATGAATTTGTGCTTCTTTTTCTTCTTTATCTTTTTTTAATCTTAATGAATTTGATGAAAGCGTGTCATGAATGTAATTGGTAAAGAGTGCTGTAGTGCTATGTATCTCATATATAAGGACTCAGGACTGAGCCAGATTATTTCTCTATTTATCTTTACAGTAACACTGCGAGAGAGACCTGCTCCTAGTGTCCGGTTTTTGTAACATTGCGAGCAATTTTACTCCTTTAGTGTTCATTACTTATACATATGCAACTTAGTACCACTTGCTCCAGACATTCAAATTTATTTAAACAGTGTGTCAAAACTTTTAACTTGTTTTCTTGCTCTCTCTACCCATACATACCTGAACATACTCCTATCAGCCATAACACGAACACCACCTGACTGGTCTGTCTCTTGGTGGCTTCATACACGGCAATCTGCAATGCACTCTGAGTTTAGACACCTTTCTCTCATCGGCAGCATTCACAGATAGCTGTTCTGTGGGATCGGGCCAGATGCACTAGCGTTCGCACCCCATGCTCCTCTGTGAGCCTTGGGCACCCATGCCACTCTTGTTTGTTTCTGAGATGAATAGACCCAGTCATTGTTACCCATCAGTATGTGGCAGCTGTCTGAAGAGGATGACATTGATTATCCTGTTACAGTAGCAGCTGTAAACGGCAGGGGTTGTGGGGTGTTACTGGTATGCAGTGGAAAGTGATCCAGAGAAGGAACAGAGTAAACTGGCATGAGTATAATGGGTGCCCAAGGCTCATTGATACACATGTGAAGGCTAGTACCTGGTGAACCTGTAAGTGCTGACTATGATAGAAAGGAGTAGAACACAGTGCAGCTTGCTGCGTATGGGGCTGCCTAGACCCAGACAAGTCGGGTGGCGTTAATGTTATGACTGATTGATTTATTTAGAGATACACTAGAGGAGTAATGAAGTAGGAGCGATGTGATATCACTATTTAACTATCAACAGTGTAGGCTTAACAATGTTATGTTTTTCTTACTAAGGCTATTGCCATAATGCAGTAGTCCCGGACTCGGATGGCTAGAAACTATTTCACCATCACGTTGTTTGTGATATAACACATTTTTACTGTTCTTGCAACACATCCCCTAATTAGCCTGCTGTACTGTTTTGCTCCTTGTGTGTGTGAATGTGATTTCAAAGATCTGTCAGGACACAGCAATGATAATGAACTAATCTTACCCTCACACTGCTTCTCTGCGAGGTGTACAGACACAAGGAGCCATGCTAGGTCCCAGTGCCTTGAGCTCTAGTTAAATGACATACAACATGTTGTATGTCAGTCTTTTTCTGCTGATTAACACTTCTCTAGCTAGTATGTTTACATCCTTAGGGTGAACAATGTTAATCTGTATTCTGTAGGCTGACTGCTGAGTGTTTGTGTGACCTGCAATGCTTTCATCTGTATTAAGTTTAATCCTACACTTTCCATTATTAAAACACTATGCTGCACTTTGGGTGTGTGGTGTTTATTTGTGTGTGTGTGTGTGTGAAATGAAGCAGATTAGAGTCCTTAGAAACTGGCTAATTAGGGACTAAAATACTACAATGCATGCCTTTTGTAAGTTTTGGAACATCTGTGTGAGAACTGTTTATAATTTAAAAAAATTTTACAAGATCATTTCTGCTTTTAGTCTCATTGGCTAAAATATTCCGAACAAACCAGCAGGCTGACCGTAACATTGCACAGCAACAGTTTATTTCATAGTAATTCAGTAATAATAAGTCAAAGTTGTACAAATAAGTTGTAAAAATTGACAGAAATCACATTTTCTTTTACCTCTGGAACCCAGGGGGGGGGGTGTATGGCTGTTCTGAAGGGGAGGGGTGCCCAGGGCCAAAATTCCAAAAAACAAACAAAAAATTTTTTGACTGTATCTTCCTGCGCCCTCGTTCAGCCTCTGTGATTTTTTTCATGGTATATAAATGCATCAGGTAGTTTTTCAAAATTTTTTGGTATTTTCAAGGTTAAATGAGGCTTTCTGCATAATTAAGCCTTTATGAGCCCGAGTTCCAGGTGAAGGTCTTCTTGATATTATCATAGAAGAGATATTGAGGAACATAACGTAAGTAATTTTATTTAATTCCATAGAGTAGAGACAGTTATAGCCTGATGAAAATGTATCAAAACTGCATTTTCACCACAATAAGCCCCTCTACACAAAAGTGACCAAACTAAGCCATCGCCATTCACGCATATTAAGAAAAGAAAGGTGCCTGTGTCCAAATATGCATGAATGAGCCAGGCGTAATCAGAGAGCGAACTGTCAGAGGTCCCGAATGCAGCCCAAAAAATTTAAATGGAAAGTCGTGATTTGAGGCACCACCTATACGTGGCGACCTCACTGGGCCTTGAAAATATCAACGTTTTTATGCCTTTATTTAAGGACCCACCACAGAAAAACTACTGGTCATTGGATATGGATCCTCAACACTCCTAATCCTGCATAAAAAGTATGGAATTCCAGTTGTGAATATCCACTATTCAAAAGGAAAATTGGCTTCAAGGCTATATGATGTTAAAACCATTTGATTCCATCCAAGTATAATTTGTGAGGCTTTGCAAACAATCTGTACCAACATATAATGTAAGGCTTATGACCAGAATCTTGCACTGAGTCTGGCATTTATCACTGTATCAGCGCTTCATAGCCTGACAGGAGATATAAACTTCATTCTGAAGCGCTCATTTGTGAATTTCCAAATATTCTTCGATTGCACAACCCAGCACTATTACTAGCTTGTGAGTACTCTCTTGCAATTCTGTAAATTTGGAAATGAAGTATGTCGGACGTTAGACATAATCAACCATGTGATAAGGATATAAATCATTAAACCTTAAATTTAGGTCGCTGTGTAATATTTTAACATTGCAGGTGCCTTTCATTCGGTTTGACTGATATTTAACATGCTCTTAATACAGAACAGAATTAAAGACGACTATTTTGTGTAGAATCGTGATTAAGTCTATTTTTAGTTCCAGGCTGTAGCATTACAAAATGTGGATGAGTTCAAGAGGTGAATCTAATGCAACTGTACATATACAAATTACTAAAATATCCTCTAAAATGTACTTTTTATTCAGAAAAGGGAAAATAGTGAGAGGATAAGGCTCATGTTGTAGTTTCACATATATAGAAAACTGACTTTCAGTAAGCAAAAATGATCCTCAGTTAAAGATTCTCAGTGTTACTGCAACCTAAAAATGGAACAAAAAAGAAAATAGCTCCTTCACAGAGAAATTGGACAATGTTCACTCAATTTTTCTGAAGAGACATTGTTTATATGCCAACTGAGTTAAAAAATTTCTCTAGCTCACATGCCTTCATGGTGAAAAAGAATGAACAGTTAGGTCAACTTGAGGGTGCCCTATTTCAGAATGTTTTTTCTGTGAAATTATTAGGAATTAAGCAGAACTATTTTGCATGTGTTCATCAGACATATGGCGGTACCTGATTTTTTTTTTTTTTAAATCTGAGACGGTCACCCGGGAAGATTTTGGAAATTTGGTTGATTTGGCATGAATGACCCACTTGTAATTTCTAATCCTTTTCATCTTCAGGATTTTCCTTTCAGAAAGATAACAGAGCTGGAGTGCTTTTTATTCCACAGGATAAAGCACTGCCAATATACAATTCTTTCCACCTGCACGTTTCTCAAGAAAGGTAGCACAAGTTTGCACAAACTTCAAAATACCAGCAATCAAACCACTTCCTCATGCATCCCTTATAAAGGCTTAACTGAGAAGTGTAGAGAGCACACAGAGTTCTTCGGTGATTAGGTCTCAGACTGCAGCACCATGAAGGTTTTGGTGTTTCTTCTACTTCTGGCAGCTGTAAGTGCTAAACGCTATGAGCGGTGTGAACTGGCGAGAGCCATGAAAGCAAATGGCATGGCTGGGTATGGTGGCGTCAGTCTGGCTAACTGTGAGTAAACTGGTATTCTAACTTATTATACAGAACATCTTCCTATGTGCCGAGGAAGCTTCTGCAAGTAAGGAAGGTGTATAGAATCAATTTGAAGTACATGTACTAATACATTACAGTGCATACAGGGGGCAGCCATAGCATAATGCTTAAAGAAGCGGGTTTGGGACCAGCAGGAAATATGTGTGGTGGCGGGAGAAGTGAGCATCAGCTTCCCTTCCTCCACCATTATGGCTGAAGAAATTCACTTAACTCCCAACTGCTTGGATTGGGCAGTAGCTAAATTTCCCTTGTGGAATTAATATAGTATATCAAAATAAATAAAACTTATGAATATGATGCTATCAAATACAATATACATTATTCTAGAGGTGAGTGTGGATTGGTGCAGCAGGAACCATTGCAGCCTCAGAACTCCAGGCTGTACAGTTTTAGTCTGCACACTTTTATTTCTGTCTGCTTGGAGTTTTGTATGTTCTTCAGTGTTAACATGAACTTTAAAATACATTATAGTAAATGGATTGGCTATGATAAATTACCCATAGATGTGAATGAATGTGTGTGTAATGGCATGCAACAGGCTAGTGTGCTATCCAGGGTGGGTACTTGCTTTAAATCCAGTGTTCCTAGCTTCGTGGGCTTAATATAGATTTATAATAGTTATTAAGTAAAAATTTAAAAATCGGAAAAATAAAAACACACATATGTATTCACCCCCTTTGCTATGAAGCCCTCCATAAAAAAAATTATATATTGTGGTGTGGATGAAGTGGACACACGCCAGCTGCAGGTAAATCACTTTATTTCTCCACACCAACAAAAAAGAAAAAAGAACTGAACCAAGAAACAGCAACGGCTAACTCCTCTCAACCCCGCGCCTCTATCGCTAAGCCTGATGGGTGAGAGATACTTCTATAACATACGCCACACAATATATATATATATACACATAGATATTTTAGAGTGTTTTTTTTTTTATTGTGGCCAGCCTAACACACACCTGTGCAATTTTGATGCTGTCTGATCAGCATCTTGATATGCCACACCTGTGAGGTGGACAGATTATCTCGCCAAAAGAGAAGTGCTCACTAACACAGATTTAGACAGATTTGTGAATAATATTTGAGAGAAATAGGCCTTTTATGTACATAGAAAAAGTTTTAGAACTTTGAGTTTAGCTCATGAAAAATGGGAGCAAAAACAAGTGTTGCATTTTAATTTTTGTTAATAGTGTATGTGTGTGTGTATGTGTGTGTGTGTGTGTGTGTGTGTGTATATATATATATATATATATATATATATATATATATATATATATATATATATATATCCTCCCAAGACCTAAACTCCAGTGCTGTGTCTTTTCATTTCTCTACACCGCTTCTGTTTCTTACCACTAGATGACCACTAAACTTAACCAATGTCTTCAAACAGAAAGACATTTGGCAAAATACCCAATACCCAATAGTCCTCATATGAGGATCTTACAAGTACATATACACAGTGTAATTGGGAGGTAATGTGATGTCCCTGTATGAGGACTGTTGGGTCTTAAGTGGAAAATACTAATAAAAAAAAAGTAATTTTGCTTTGCTCTGGAACTAAAATGTCCTATTTAATGTTTGTAGTGTATGATTACATTAAGATATATTTGTGGTATTTTTGTAAATGCTGAATATGTTTTAGGGGTTTGCTTGGCGAAACATGAGTCTAACTACAACACAAGGGTCACCAATCGCAACACTGATGGATCAACAGACTATGGCATTTTCCAGATAAACAACCGTTGGTGGTGTAGCAACGGGAAATTTCGTAGCGCCAATGGCTGTAGAATCTCCTGCAGTCGTAAGAAGCTTTTTTTCTTGTACAGCTATCCTTTCATTTAAGGGCTTGAAATTATAAAATTCCCACAAATCTGAGATTTTAGAAACAATGAAGCGGTGCAAAAGCTCATGGTCATCCTTCTATTTCTCTCAAACAGTGCTTCTTTCTGATAATATCTCACAAGCTGCTCAGTGTGCCAAGGTCATAGTGAGACGGCAGGGCATTACTGCATGGTAAGACTATCTCGAGGACTGTTTATTAAACAGTTGGGTCTAAATGTCTGAAACCACAATTAAAAATGCTATTATTTTACTTTTTTTTTTTATATAATGCAACCTCACATCCAGCTGTCAGCCAAAGTCCTCCCACAGAATAATTTAAAAATAGCCGTTTTATAGAACGTTGAAACCCCTCAGCCAGGATGCCTCAAGCCCACGGAGGACAAAAGCAACCGTCCATATGAACAGTTTCGGACAATCAACATTTCATTAGCCACCCTACACACAGGTTTAGGTCATAGGGAGTCCCTATGCAAAAGTTTAGAAAGCTGGCCCGTGAATGAGCCGAGCAATGGCCCGGACAATGTTATTATCACGCCGCCCATCAAGTTCCAAGGTCCACGGTGGTGCAGTGGTTAGCACGTCTGCCACCACAGCAAGAAGGCCTGGGTTCGATCTCTCGGGCTCGGGGCATTTCTCTGTGGAGTTTGCATGTTCTCCCCATGCTTGCGTGGGTTTCCTCCAGCTACTCCAGTTTTCTTCCACAGTCCAAAAAGTATGCACAGTAGGCCGATTGGATATTTCAAATTGCCCCTAGGTGTGAGTGTGAATGGTTGTGAATGTGTGTTTTGGCTATGCAATGGTCTGGTGAACTGTTCAGGGTGTACCCCGCCCTCACCCAGAGTTAGCTGAGATAGGTGCACCAGCAGGGCAGAGTACACACTGGACTGCAGGACAGAAACACGCTGATGGCAATCCAATGACCTACTCTTTACGAACGGCAGCAATAGTTCTTTTACATGCCTCTCACCGCAGGCAGTGAGAGACATTTGATAACCCAGTTAGCTGCACTGGGGGGACAGCAGTGACAACCCGGTAATAGTGGGGCCTGAACCCCCGACAGTCAGCCAGCACCCTCCCACTATGCCACCACTGCCCCTATGAAATATCTAAATGTCTCCCCATGACCTGAATTAGGATTAAGTGTATTAGAAAATGAATGAATGAATGAATAAAGTCATGATGTTTCACATCTTATTTAACTGTTTATTTACAGTTTCAGAGAAACACAAATTGCAGTTTCAGATTTTGTACCCAATATATGTATATCATTTAATTATCTATCTTTTATTAATTACCATAACCATTTATTTACTTTTTTGCAGGGTGGCATGGCGTAAATACTGCAGGGGTCGTAATGTAAGCTCTTATGTTGCAGGCTGTGGAGTTTAAATAAAATCACAAATACTTCACTTTATTGTTTATAAGTAATGATGATCATTTCACACGTGTTCTGTCACAGCTTTCTCACAGCAAACTCAGAACTCGCAATTCACTTCCCAGCATGCACCTCAGTCATCTCACTATTAACACTTGTGAGGGTCACATGCCCTGCACACCTGACTCCAGTCCCACTAATTCCGTGCACTCTTTCAGGATTCTGTTTACACACGCTCAGTAAGAAGTTGCTCCTGTGTCTTGTTATCAATGCATACCAAGGTATTGTGTTGCCTTGCCATTGTTTACTGTTTTGCCTTGGATTACCTGCCTGATTGACTGAAATCTCCCTGTTTTTGACCATAACTTTGGATCGTGTTTTTGGACTGTCTGCTTGTATTTTTTAAGCCCTCTGTTAATCTGCATCTGCCTTCATCTCTGCCATCAAGTGATGCAACATGCTCTAATTACTCATAATCTGCAAGAACTCATTCAAGTCTATGAATTTCTTCTAGCAATATGAACATTGCACAAATAAAGCATCAAAATACAGCAACATATGTATCTATTCTTTTGTGGGGTTTTTGTTTGTCTATGAATAATAATTTCTTTACATGTCATTTCTAAACTGTATTACATGGAAAAAAGGAAATATCTATTCATTCATTCATTTTCTGAACCGCTTAATCCTAATTAGTGCTGCAGGTGTGCTGGCGCCCATCTCAGCTGACTCTGGGCGAGGGCAGAGTACACCCTGGACAGCAGGGCAGAAACATGCTGACGGCAACCCAATGGCCTACTCGAATGGCAGCAATGGTTCTCCTACATGTCTCTCACCGCAGACAGTGAGAGACATGGCTGGCCATTGATAATGCAGTTAGCTGCACTGGGGAAACAGCAGTGACAACCTGGTGATAGTGGAGCTTGAACCCCTGACCTTCGGATCAGTATTCCAGCACCTTGCCACCGTGCCACCACTGACCCTATGAAATATCTATATAATAAAAAACCTTTTCAGTGCCGCAACATTTTATAGAGGGGCACAAGAAAGTATAGGATAAGCAGTGAAGCATCTCACACAACACTTAAACTGAACACAGGGTAAACCACAGTACTGACTGATTCAGAACCAGAGCTATGGGTAAACCCACATAGACACTGATAGAGGAAGAGGCGGAGCTTGGATACAGGATTCCTGAGAAAGCCACAAATGATAAATGATCAGGATTCGAAAGCAATTAAAGCAGTAATGTACAATTCACCCGGCCGAATCCTTTGATGATATTGTGTGATATTATCCATTTGTGGACACCACACAGTCACAATCATCTGTTTGTTAAATATTTCAGTTCAGGACTTAGTTCACCTTCGCTGTTATAATGACCTCCAGGCTCCAGAAAAGGCTTTCACCTAGACTGTGGAGCGTGGTTGTGTATAGATTTGCTCATTTAGCCACAAGATTATTAGTGTGGCTGGGTGGTGGTGATTGATGAAAAGGCCTGTCAGTGTCCAAACTATCCACATCAAAGGTGTTCAGTGGGGCTGAGATCAGTGCAGGCTACTCGAATTCTTTCACTCCTACCTTGGCACACCACATCTTTATAGATGTTAATTTGTGCACAGTAGCACCGACATCAAGGAACAGGTTCAGGCCCTTTGGATCCAATAAAGGGGAATCTTATTGCTATGACATACAAACAAACCATATTCAGCTCATTGTCTGGGGAAGGCTCACATATAGGTGTGATGGTCATCTGTCTATAAAATTAAGCATAGACTATGTATGTATAGTGGCACACTGGTGTAGTGGTTAGCATATCCGCCTCACAGTAAGAAGGTCCTGGGTTTGAGTCCTGGGCTCAGGTGCTTCTGTGTGGAGTTTGCATGTTCTCCCCGTGCGTGTGTGGGTTTCCTCCAGGTACTCCAGTTTCCAATAAGGCTAACTAGTTGTTGCAATTTGACCACAGGTGTGAGTGCGAATGGTTGTGTTTATAACCCTGCGATGGTCTGGTAAGCTGTTCAGGGTGCATCACCCCTTTTGCCCAGACACCAGCTTTTCTGCAGCCCTAACAGGATTAGGAGTGAGTGAATGAGTGAGTATCTGTATAGAGGAACATATATCAGAATATACAAGATTACTCATAATAGTTCATTACTGTATAAATTATGCAGTACAATACGTATATGTTTATATGCAAGAAGGTGAGGCTGTAGCTCTATCTAGTGGCAGATGCATATATGACGTCTAGGAAACATTCAAACCGAAGAAATGAAGCACAAATTTGGTTCAAACTCTGTTTTATTTCTAAACAAACGTAAACAAATATTTACATTTTAATTCTGAATTTTTATACAAACTGATGATGTACAGTGTATTTTGAAGAATGGTGTCTACACATTTGGCAAGCACCTGATAAATACAATCAGAGAAAAAGATCAGGAAGAAAACATCAAGAATGCCGAAGTTGGAGCCATTACACCAGAAGTCGCACAAGCACCGAGGGTCTGTTTATACAGCACCTGTAACTGCAGGTAAGCTAACTGTAACCGGTTTGTTATACTGCCACCATGCAGAGGGAAACCTTAGTTTCAGTGTGTGGGTGTGTGTTGGTGTGGATGGTAGAGAGAGACTTACATCACAAGGCTATGTAAATGGTGTGGGAATGTTAGCTTGTAGTGTATAAAAGTTCTCTTAACCTTAAGAGGTGAAAGTAATTGTTGTAATTCTGTGTGGAAAACTTTCCTGGATTTTAAATGCTGCGTGAATCAAACCCAAATTTTCCCCAGAAAATTGTAGGACTGAGTGGTTCCGCATCTGCTCCCCCAGTTCATGGGACCTAGATTACATTTTGGTTCCCTCTGGAAGACGACTCATGTAGTCATGAAGTGCTTGATGCAAAGGCAGCCATTTTCCTA
This sequence comes from Neosilurus hyrtlii, assembly GCA_028564935.1. NCBI lineage: Eukaryota > Metazoa > Chordata > Actinopteri > Siluriformes > Plotosidae > Neosilurus > Neosilurus hyrtlii. The sequence continues at coordinate 2,224,807 of JAOUQZ010000008.1, read as the reverse complement.
TAGATGCCTTTAACGCCCCGATCCACCTGTCACCAATAAATAAGAAAGTCATGTGAGGAGACAGAAGAGCACTATTTGTTTTAATGTTAATAAAGATTAATGTATTATAAATTGTTTTATAATATACACAGTATTTAAAATAGTTTGCATGTTCTACCTGTGCTTGCATGGGTTACTCTGGTTTCCTCCAGTCCAAAGACAAGCACATTAGGCTAATTGCCTGTTACACATTGCTCCTAGATGTGGATGTGAGTATGAATGGTTGTGTGTGTTGGCCTTGCGATGGTCCGGCGGGCTGTTCAAGGTGTACCTTGCCTTGTGGGATCATGTGGTTGGGCCAATGTGTGAGAGAGAGAGTGTGTATGGCCAAAAGTTAGTGGATACTTGACTATTACATTCATGTATGCTTGTTTAATCTTCCATTAGCCCTCCTTTGCTGTTCTGGAAAGGCTTGAGGTTTGATGTTGGAGTGTGGCTGTTGGGATTTTCTTACTCAGTCAGAAGAGCATTAGTGAGATCAGGCATTCATACTGCCTGGTGCATAGTCAGCATTTTTGTTTATCTCGAAAGTGTTCAGTGGCGTTGAGATTAAGGTTTTTTTCTGGGCACTTACGTTTTTCTACTCCGTCTTCAGTGACCTTGGTTTGTGCACAATGACATTATCATGCTGGAACTGTTTTCACCCTCTTAGTACCAGTGAACCAGTCTTAATGGTACAGCATACAAGGTATAAAGATTAAGGGGGAAGGCATACATATGGCTGTGATGGTCAGCTGTCCACAAACCTTTGGCCTTATAGTGTCTGTTCTTACAACTGTGGATTTGTAATAACAAGTACTTTCAGCTCAGCAGATTGTGCATTGATGTATTTCTAACTCTCTCCAAAGCGAGTTTAGGTCTCAGTGGTTGGTTTTTAGTAAAATATATTAGCATACGTAACTTCATAGCTTCTTAAAATGGTGCATGTTACTTCTGGTAACTGATAGTGAACATCACAGCCTTAATAGATGCTGTACTTTGCTTTATATCAGTATGATCATATTTCTAATCAGTTGCACACCCCTATAGTTAAAAACATTAATAAATGAAATTATTCTGTACGTACTGATTCGCCATTCTACTAGTAGGATATCACTGCATATACCATTAGTAGCCATGCCACTACAGGAAAAATCCCAAAGTGGTCACGACTCGTGCTACTCTAACTGATAACGCTCAGTGGCTACCTCTTCCATTCATTCTAGAAACAACATTTTTAATGAAATTATTTAATATTAAGGATTTTTTCTTTTTTTTTGTTTGTTTTAAATTTAACTTTTTAAAATGTGAAAAAGTTTTAAGCTTTTTCGAGATTTAAACTCAACACCCCCCCCACCAAACCTCCATTCTTCTGTTAAGTATTTCATGACCAGAACGTATATTTTTTAATTTTTTAATTTTTAATTTTTTTTCATTTTCAAGAATTTGATTAAAATCGTGAAAATGTTTTAGTTCTTACAATGCAGTGAGGGTGCATAGAACAAATAGTTATTTATTCTCCCTCTCACCGTATGTGTGGCGATAGCATAGTAGCTTTGAGCTTGTGGAGTAACTATTCATTAATAGATTAACCACTACTTGGTGCGTAATGACCAAATCATTAAATATCCATATGATATAAGTTTGAGTATCACACAGACAGTATGAATCTAGTTTAATGTAGGTTTGTTAGGTACCGTTTGTTTTCATTGACATTTTCTGCACAGAGGTGGAAGACTTTGAACTCTTCTGATGGGGGTTTGAGCTCGATAGTGGTCCGCTTGAATCCGTGAGGTTGTTCCCTCACTGTGTAGCCATGCAGGTAGATCCCACCTGTGTATCACAGGAAATAAATTACAGAAGAACTGCACATAAAGACAAAACTGACAGTCTTCCAAAACCTGCATGATAAAATTCATAACTGGACTACTGCTTGTGGTGCATCATCACCATGGTTTCAGATTTCTCCCACAAGTTATGATAAGGTTTAAGACAAAGGACAAAGGAATGATGCTGGTGAAGGTGAGAGTGTGTTTTGCTGCAATATCATAAGTGATAGCAAGAGGTACCTTTCATTGTCGTAAACTATAACTATAAACTATAATAAAAAAGCATGGAGTCATTCTTTAATTCAGAAAAAGTGCTGCAGTACTGCAGTAAGAGGAATAAAAGTATTCTACAGAGTGCATGCATTATTATTTTTATTATTATTATTATTATTATTATTATTATTGTTTATGGTTTATAGCGGAGTAGATATTAATCTATATCTCATCATTCCCCGTTCTGTAATTTCATGGATTATGTATGCGTTATTGTTGGCATACCGACTGCGTATGTTGATCGTATGCTGGTGTAGAAATAAAGGCATCCATCTTTTAGGATGCAGTAGTGCCGCACCCATGAGTCCTTGTTTCTATCCAGCAAGTTTAGAAGGCCGAGGCACTCGGGGTTCTTCACAGCCAGGGGAGGTAGGTTTGAATTGTGGCGTGTCACATCCACCCACACATGGTTCTGCAACATGAGTCACCACCTTTATAGTCCCTATTGTTACCATGGCAACACCATGAGGACATTTTCTGATTGGAAAAGATCCATTAAGATTTGTTATGTGTGCCTGGGCTGTTACAGGTAGATGAACCAATATTGGTTTACTGTCCATTAGGCTATTCACCAAAATCAGTTCCATTGCTATACTTAACAGTGGAGGCTCAAATGCACTACATTCTTGTCATTTTCTCACTGGTTTACTGATGGAATTATTGTCATCAGTACAGTGTATACAAAAGTCTAATTTGTCTCAGGAGGAACGGTGGTTAGCACGTCCGCCTCACAGCAAAAGTGCGAGTCCCGGGCTCGCCAAGGGTGTTTCTGTGTGGAGTATGAATGCTCTCCCCATTGTTGCATTTGTTTCCTCCAGGTACTCCGGTTTACTCCCACAGTTCAAAGACATGTTTTTGGAAATACTAGGCTATATTGGCTAATATTATTAATATTAGCCAAATAAAGAAAATATTAGGCCAACTAGCTGTTCCAAATTGCCCCAAGGTGTGAGTGTGAATGATTGTGTGTGTGTGTGTGTGTGTGTGTGTTGCCCTGCGATGGACAGGCATGCTGTTCAGGGTGTACCCCGCTTTTGCCCAGAGTTGACTGAGATCATCTCCAGCCTCCATGTGACCCCAATAGAATTAAGCGGTTTGCCAAATAAATGAATAAATGATTTTGTCTAGATCTTATTACTGATATACTATCAAACAGAAATGTAGATACTTCCCAGACATTTTCTAGATAAAATGATTTACCTGCGTGATGGGGTGAACAGCTTGTTCCAAAACTTCCACCCACCTGAGAAAAATTAAAGTATATGAAGCAAAAACTATAATAATAATCAGAATAACTATAATAAAGGAAAGATGCTGAAGAAACTGGATCTGGACATTTGCTATTTTCTTTGCACATCTGGGTGTTATTCAGCATCAAATTTTTAATTAAAGGAGTAAAAGTAATAGATTACTGGTTTAAGGAATGCATTCATGAGAAATATTTCTTTAACTTTTTAGGGCAAACGGATAAAGACAATTGATGATCACTACCAGAGAAAGGTATTTTATAATTATCTGCTACATATTTCTTATGAAATAATGGGTCACCTTCGCATCTCCTGGTTTGATGTAGCACAGAAGTAGTACACACGGTTTCCAGCAACAGGAGAACATTTGAACACAAATGGCTTCCCCAGACTGGTGTCAGCCTCCACTACTGCACCTTCTAGCCGTATGGCTGCCAAAGCATGGCTCTTCCCTTCATCCTGTCACACACACACACACACACACACACACACAAACAAGCCTCAATTCCTGACCCATAAAAAGCTATTTGGAGAAAACTGAATTAAAGAAGAACACTGAACCCACTCTTTTATTCCTGTAGTAGTAAAGGCAGCAGTCATGTCTGAGAACAAACCACCTCTTCCTCCAGCCTCTGATGAAACTGGTCTGAGTACGTTTGTGCAGGTAGCCTCGACACGCAGGCTTTGGTGTGTTTGGAGTACGACCAATATCCGAGCCAATGGTGAGAATCAGAAGATCAGGGCCTTTTTAACATGCCACAGAGATTAAAAAGATCATCATCGTCATCATCATCATCATCATCGTCAACAACAAAAACATAGTCTGTTGAGTCACATGAGCACTCAGGTTTTCCTCCCCTTGCCCCCAGAGGTCACTGTGCTGTGTTTTCAATTGTCACTATTCTATGTTTTTATTAAAATAAATCTCTTGTGACCACACACAAGTACTGTGAACAGTAAGCAGTGAATCTGACCTCTGCATCTGGGGGCGGGGTGTGTGTGTTCCTGCCAGTTCTGGGACTCGAACCAACAACCTTTTGGTCACAAACCTGCTTCTCTAACCTTTAGATCACAGCTGCCCTTGACTGGATTAAAGGTCCATTATAAAGGAATCAATTGATTGCAATCAATAACGCCCCTCTTTAACCCCTTCCCTTCCAAGTGTGGATTAGAATGTACTGTAGCCAGCAGAGGATTCCAACCCTGCTCCTGAAGGACCTTCTGCCTAGCACATTTTAGTGTTTTCCTTGTTCCCAACTCACCTAATTTAGCTAATTATCATGGCTTAAAGTTGGTGTGGTAAAGAAAGAGCAGGGAAAGCACTAAAATGTGCAGGACCTCTATGGGTTTGTCTCTTCTAGCCTTCTGAAAGAACATAACAGTGCAACATAGATAGACAATCCGCTCCCTCAATAGGACTCGTTCTACCCAAACAGCATACATATAGCTGCTGGTAATCTTTGTGAAGTCCTGCATTAAATTATCTGCATTTAGGAGCATTCCTTTTATACTGTATAAGTATTGTACTCTCTGGTTTGTTAATGTCACGTCTCTAAAAATGTAAAGTTAATGGTAGAACACAGAATTTTTTAAATCGTTCCCATTTAATTCCCTAAAAATTCAAAAAGTGATTCTGACCTGAAGTGCACTTGAATGCAGGTTAAAAAATCTAATAAATAAATGGCCAAATGTAATGTCTGTATGTTTTGCCATACCTTGCCGTGCCAGGTCAACTGCCTCTGAGTGTGGCACTCCCGTGACATCGGTGCCATTAACCGCCAGCACATTGTCTCCAACTTTTAACCCGGCCTCCTCGGCAGCTCCATCTGAAACCAGCAGGAAAACTGTGTATGGCTTTATGTATGGTGTAACAGTCTGAGAATGAATGGTATTTACTCATTTATTATAAATGCATCTCCAATGACAAAGCATGAGGCCAACTGGGCTGGTTGTAAGGCAGACAAAATATCAGCTTAGTTAAATTGCCCTCAGATTTCTCTGGTGAACTTACTTGTATCAACTTCTGTCACGATAATTGGTTTGGAGTATTGAATTCTGAAGCCCCACGGATATTCTCCCAGTCCTTTGCTGATTTTCACAGTTCGCTCACGAACTTGATTAAAAAAAAACAAAAAACAAATCCAGCATCGTGTGTTAGTAAGACTCAAAACAGTATGTTATCTCATATTGAATTTGAGGGAGCTCACGTAGGTAAAACTGCACTAATGGTTAATCAATAGGCTGGTAATGCTCACCTGCGACTACACGAGGGCTTTTACTAAGACATTGTATGGTTTCATTTGAGTTGACATCATCTCCTTGATAAATCCATGATGCGGAGTGGAACGTCTCTGTATGAAATCCTCGGTCTTCGACGTCTCGGAGTGACATGTCAACAGAACGCGTGTCCTCGGAATTCATTGTGTCTGATAAAAACAAACAAAAAACTTTTCAGTAAAGTCTTTGCAATAGAAATGATTGAATTTAATATATGTCTTGTTGGTTACTGTTTGTTCAATAATTTTTGTGGATGACTGAGCTCTAGTGTTTATTATAAATTCCCTTAGTATTTTGATCACAGTTAAATTATTTACGTTAACAAAATGGGTATCACAGGTACGGGTAACACACTGGGCACCAGGGTATGTTGCTGCCTCACAGTTAAGGTCCCTGGTTTAAACCTGAGCTCTGGTTACAGTCTGTTTGGAGTTCCTCCTGTGTCGGAGTGTGTATCCTGGCAACTTTAACTGCCCATAAGGGTGTGTGTGTGTGTGTGTGTGTGTGTGTGTGTGTGTGTGTGTGTGTGTGTGTGTGTGTGTGTGTGTGTGTGTG
>JAOUQZ010000008.1:2182371-2203940 GCA_028564935.1 Neosilurus hyrtlii | reverse complement strand
TATGTAAAGCTGCTTTGTGACAATGTCAATTGTAAAAAGCGCCATACAAATAAAACTGACTTGACTTGACTTGACTTTAATCGAAGTTTCAGCAATTCCTTTGAATATGCATTTGGTTATATGTAATACTAATTTGGTCAAATATTTACTCAACTCAAAAAGACATTCAATTCAATTCAATTCAGTTTTATTTGTATAGCGCATCTTACGATTGACATTGTCATAAAGCTTTACATAGTAAAAAGTAATTTGGTAAAGAATTTTAACATTTCCCTACAAACCCAACACATCTCCAATGAGCATGTCGACAGTGACGGTGGGAAGGAAAAACTCCTTTAGTCGACCCAAGGAAGAAGCCCTGAGAGAAACCGGTCTCAAAACCCATCCTTATTTGGGTGAAACCAGATAAAAATACAAACCATAAGACTTTATATTACCAGAAGTGGAAAGTCATCTTCACAGAACTCTAACCAGAAGTAGCACATCATGACGGATCACAGGATTCAGAGCGCAGAAGGATCAGGATCACTTGTATCTCAGAAATAGCAGCTGTACCTCAGCAAACACACACACACACACACACACACACACACACACACACACACACACACACATAAACGGTTGTTAGGTATGCTCATAACAGTGTAATGGTTAAAGAAGAGAGTTTATTAGTGGTAAGTACATTCAGGGATTCCAGCATGACTGACTATGGCAGCATAACTAAAAGGAGAGAACCAGAAGGAAGACAGACATGAGGGCACCCTGTACCATGAGTAACAAGTAAGGTTTTAGCCTAGTCTTAAAAACAGAGATGGTGTCTGAGTCCTTGATAAATCATGTCATTATAAACCCTTGCTTTGTGTACAAGGCCATTGTGATGCTGGAACAGACCCATATTTGGGTGTGATTGCTCAGGTTTGTGGTCAAGTGTATAAGTGAAATTAAAATGCTAATATGGTGTACGGTACCAATTAAAAGTTTGGACATACCTTCTAATTCAGTAAGAATAAGTGGGTGTGTCCAGACTTTTGACTGGTACTGTATGTTATAGTAGTTGTTGTTAGAATTAGATTTCCTCACCAGGCTCAGTGTTTGTCTTTTCCTGAAGCAAGGCACTGTACCCATAATTCTGAACTTTCTGCAGGCCAAGTTCTCAATGAAAGTGTGATGGGACAGTCATGAAATTTGGAATTTGGGAAATCAGGAACTTGGGCAACATCCAAGTTGTGTGACGCTATTCCAATGTATAACGCTTCCTTAAGTATATGTGTTCATTAAACCAAAAATAGCTGAAATAAAGTGGAATTTTGGTGTTCTGTGTTTTCAGTGTGCGAGTTCTGATATATTACCCTTATTCTTATGAATATACAGTACCAGTCAAAAGTAATTAAAAGACTGTACTGTATAAAATTAAATTATAATGCCTATAAACTTCTTTCTTGTGCTTCATATTTTTGCAGTAGGAAAGTAATGTTTTAATAATTTGAAGACAACTGAAAGCTGAAATCAGTAAATTGCATGACTTTGATTCAGTGATCAACTATTTTCTAGATACTTAAAGGGCTTGCTTTGTATTCTACTGCAGAATGAGAGGTTTTGGTCATTTTTAAATTAGAGATCGAGAAATTAGTAAAAAAATAATAAAGTGAATAAACGATTTGATTGGATTCGTGTAATATGGAGTGCATTGTGAATAACAAAAGGCGCATCTTGAAAAAGCAATTTTTCTTGTAATATATCAGGATGGTTCTCTGTTATATTATTCCCTGCTCAAATTTTCATTCATTTTAAACTTGTATCGAGGTGACTCTGACCCTGTTTGACCAAAAAGTGTACATTATTTAAAATGCAGAGGACATGGCAATGCCAGGCAATTATTCAAGTTTGCAGTAATAGACTGCAGATGAGCTCTCCTCCATTTCCTATCCCTCTCACACCATAGGCAATATGTCTGCACTTGGCATCTCTGCTTCATGCTGTTCTGTACGGTTTCTTGTCGGTGTGTGGCTCAGCACTTTTACATCCCCAACAAACAGCCATCTCAGGATCTCCAAAAAAAAAAAAATGCCAGTCTTGAATAGCAAAATGCATAACCAAAGGCATGCTTATAACAACTTCTAAACTGACAGGGCTTTAAAATTAAAAAAAAAAAAAAAAAACCTGCTTGAATGGGCCACGATTCAATTATAGCCACACATAGCCCCAGAGAGAGTGTATGAGGCAAGCAAAGCCACATGCAGTGTGTGAAAAAGAGCTAATAATGTTCACACGACTGCAGTGTGTAAAGATGTAGGCTATTGGAGCACGGACACGTCACACCGCGCTAGGATCGCAGAGGTAAGAACATGGCGCTTTGGGCCAAAACCATAATATACTGACAAAGCCTGGACTTTCTTCACTTTGTTAAATAATTATAGAAACCATGTTTAGATTAAACAGTGTGTGTGTGGGAGGGTGAGGTGGGGGTGTATTTGAATTTGAGCTCTCATAGCAAACATCTGAGGAGTAGCGTGTATCAAGCTGGGCTACCGTAGGTGCTGAGGCCACCCTGTAGCGGAGGACTGCTGTGTGTGCTAATGTTAATACTGTCACACTCCATGCCAAAATAGGAAGCTTAGTCCCCTGGGACATAGTGAGTGTGTGTCTCTCTCTCTTGCTCTACTTCCCTATCTTTCTCTGTAGGGAGAGCTTGTCAAAATGATTGACAGAGCAGATCGAGGAAGAGACTCTAGGCCATGATAGGGCGGCCACAGAGGGCCTGTTTATCCTGTCTAGGGAGCTTTCACATTGTGCCTCACTCATTACAGACTTGAATAGCCGAGCAATAAATTTGACAAGACACTTGCTGCTCCAGAGGTGTGGTTTGATTTTTAAAACAGTGAAGCAAAGCAACTTTCAATTATTATTACAGCTAATATTAATTAGGGTGCAGTCAGACACAACTGGTGTTTTGGATGTTTAAGTAATGAATATAAGATTAGACACGTGGGCTTCATGTTGGAAGAAGAAGAAATGACAGTCGTTGTAGTGGGATGAAGGGTTTTGAGTAAAGAATGCATTTTTCATATTGCTTCTGTTCATGGTTTTGTTGCAGACTGACAAAATGTTTTACATATTTTGTGAAACTGTGACAAATTATTGCCTTTTAAATTACTGCCCTATATTAACGACATTAATTTAACATGAAGGCGGACACTACTAAAACTCAGTCTGACAATACCGTGATACACAACCATAACCATTCTGATGTTCAACCTGTTATACATTTACCTTATTATTTTGGCATGATGATGTAGAAGGTCGCATTGCCACCTGACAGTGGGTTTTCTCTACAGTCTTCAGTTTCCTCCCACTACCTACTGTTTTGTTGACTGGTAACTCTAAATAACCCAGGTTTCCTGGGAGAGGCTCACGATTCCCATGACCCTCACCAGGATAAAGCACTTATGAATTCAAAAAAGATGCACAACCTTTTATCTGCTGCAACATTTGCACTCCACCCCCCAAACAAATTATCTGAGAATAAAATGAATTTAAAAATGAACACTCAATTTTTCAATGATACTATATTAACAGGGTTACTCTTATTTAACAAAATGTGTTAACACTAATTAGTATATACTACACACGCCATTGGCGGAATCAAGTTGGTATGCTATCTGAGGAATAATGGACATTATCCCGAGTGGATAATGCTTAAATCAAACACTCACGGTTCATCAAAGCCATTTGGGGCACTTGCTTTCATTGTGTTTCTACATTGTATTATATACTAAAACTGCATTTAAAAACACGCTGTTACACATCACAGAAGAACAGAACTCACCTGTCTTTGTCATGGTTAAATTGGGTACAAATAAACCATAGAAATCTTGAGTTATTTTGTTTTTTATCTTTCCATCTAGTATATACACTAAAACAAATATTAATCTCATGCTTGTTTAATGTTACCTGGTGCATGTGGCTGCATCTCCCTCACCTTTGGTGAATAATCGTTAAATCTTTTTTGTTTGGTCATAAAGGTGTGCAAACTTTTACACATCACCACATTTTACCGTAGGATAAACAAAATAGTTACAGCTCATTTAAATTTAATATTGCACACAGTATGCATCTTTGAGCTATCTTTAGCTCGGGAAAAAGCTGTAAAGATCAGCCAGCGTGTATGTGGCCAGTTGTAAAAGCTGCCTGCAGAGGAAGAGAGGAGTGCCAGCACTCATCCATCTGGCTACTGAATGCAGAATCCCTCCTTTCAGACACAAAGAAAGCAAAGCAATTAGTCTTTCAGCTTAAATCGCTGAAGCGACTTAATAAAATATGCACAGTGATGCAGATATACCCCCCCCCTTTAAACTGTAGGGTCTGGTAGAAATTCAAAGAATTTTAGGTCCATTTCAATTTCTATTACATCTTTATGTTTAACTTGCAGTTGCTATGCAGGTGTGGGTCTAGAACATGCTGCTTAAGGATGGTGAAATAGTCGTGTTCTCTACAGGGCAGGAGTTGTTGTTTTTTTATTGAATGTGTGCAGATATCGGTGATTGTAAAAATATTTATTATTTTAAATGCATTCCCATAGGTCTTGATATTATTCTTCCTGATGATATTCTGGTGCTGGAACCGTTAGCCTGCCTCACATATGAAAGCAGAGACTGCACTAAACTTCAGCCTTTAACCTTTCAAGCTGTAAAACCATTGCTGGTCGGGTCAGACTTCTCTATTCTGCTTAAGGGTAGATTATATACAATTATATATTATAAACAAATATATATTATACACAATTAGATTATCTGTTTATCTTCCATTATCAGATAATTTAGGCTGAATACAAAGGTTTCCCAGTAAAACCAGCCCAGCTCAGAGGTTTAGTATCTCTTATTCACCTCTTTCTCTCTTGTTTTAGTTCTGTGTCTGTTACACTAACACTAACCATAACAAGACCACATGACTGGGAGAACGATCTTACTCATGCATGATAACTTGGTATACAATTTCAAGAGAAATTAAAACATGGCAATGTTTACTAATATCATCACACCCGCTGCTGGGGTCATTAAGAACCATGTACAGGATGTGTACAAATGGTTTCAGAAAAACATTGTGGCTGATTTTATTTAAATTTTATTTCCTAGAGATAACACTGTATTTTAGGTTTATTTAATATGCCTGTGAAGTGAATGGTCACCGTTAATGTCACTTCATCTCTCACTATTGTCCAGCTTTTTATTTAGAGATATACGTTTGTAATAATTTACAGTTTCTGTTTTCGGGTTGTGGTCTTTTTAACTCTCTTTAACTTTTGTTGTTACTCTGTGGACTTTTACACTACTTTTAAGTACCACCTTAACACATTAAGTGCCACTTAACAACCCCTGTAATTAGCATTTTTATACAGTCAGGTGCAATCAACCGTAGCAATTCATACAAATAATACAGCTATTCCGCCCAGGAATGTGTATTTTAAAGTTGATCTATATCTTCCTTAAACCAAAATCAAAACTGTTGTGTTAAACAAATTAAATCCAGCTGGCTCATTAATCATGCACGGATTTTAACATGCACCAATCCCAGGTGAGAGACCTGTAAGACAAACCTGCATACCAAATTTCATTAAAATCCGAGCAAGCATTCTCAAGTTATTGTCAGGAATGTTCGACAAATAACTGATGTGTATGGCGGATAATTCACTGCCTGTCTAAAAAAAAGTTGTGCACTCTAATATTTTGTTGGACCTCCTTTAGCCTTGACCAGTGCCATAGTGCATAATCACTGCAGCATCGTTTCTTCAGTTGCTCAGGTTGAGGCTTGTGTGGCAATAAAATGAAGTCAGCTGTTGATCTGAATATACGGAATGACCAGGTAATCACATTAATGGAATTTTTCTTCCTCGAGGTTTCACATATAAAACTGGGGATATAAAAAGTCCTAACCTAAGCCCTACTGGAAATCTTTGGGATGTGCAGGATAAGATTTTATGGAGTGGCTCGATTTTCCTATCATCAATTAAAGATTAACTTGACTCTGGATGGAAATAAATATTATAAAGTTGAAACAATGGCATGGCAATTATGCGCTGTAACCAAGGCTAAAGGCGGTCCAGAAAATATTAGAGTGTTGGACTTTTTTGGCCGGCCGGTGTATTGAAGTAGAAAATGAGACATATTCTGCCTTGGCTGTTGAGTGTTTACTCTGTCTCTCTCCCTCTGTAAAGAAAAATTCATTCTTAAAGAAATACAGAGACAAGCCACAAAGGTCTGACCTCTAAAAGGCCAAAGTGTGGAGAAAGAAAGGATCTACTCATGATCCAAAACATAAGAACTTGTCAGTAAAGCAGTTAGTGTAATGGTAGTGTTATGGTAAAGGCTTACATGGATCCTTCAGGGAAAGCCTCAATAAACTTTATTGGTGATACAGCAGATGTCAGAAGTCTACAGAAACATTCAATCTACCAATTTATAGAGGAATGCATTCAATCCACATGTGAGGAACTTCATTTTTTTGCAAGACAGTCACCCAAAACACATTGCCAACACAGTATTGTTTTAGGTTGCTCATCACAGATACATATTTTGATCTTAAACTCAATGTATCTAATGCATAGAAAAAAAAACACTATAGAACTGGCCTTTGTGTTTCGATTCTTGTGAAGATGAAATACATGCAATTTATTTGGTCTTGAGCCTAGAGATAGAAACCCACACTATCCTCACTGATGCATCATTAAAGTGTTTGATGAAAGTCATTCACCAAGTTATTGTCCATAATGCATCTAAATCACAGTTGCGAAAGCTATCAGAAAAAAACTCACTGCCATCAGTATTATGCTATTACTGTAATGGCTTGGGCTGGAACAAGATCTCGGTCACTGAATATGCTGTAGAATATCCATTTGATCTTTTTTCCCCCCTCACAACAGGCATACATCCCACAGGTGACTGCTCTTAGACTACAAAGCGAGTTGAATCTATCTCAGCCGACACTTGGTGAAGGCAGGGTACACTCTGAACAGCTTGATAGACCATTGCAATGCACACACAACCATCCATACTCACATTCACACACACACACACACACCTAGGGGTAATTTGGAACAACCAACCAATCATTCTAATATGCATGTCTTTGGGCTGTGGGAGGAAACTGGAATACCTGGAGGAAACCCATACAAGCACAGTGAGAACATACAAACTCCACAAAGAAATACCTGTGATAGGGGCTTGAACCCAGGACCTTTTTCCTTTGAGGCGGACATGCTAACCACTAGACCAGCGTGCCGTTCCACTTGAATGTCATAAATTATTTTTAATGATATTTTGACAAGTCATTTTCATAGCCCTGTTTCCTGAATTATAGCTTGAAACAAAATAAAATATGAGCACAAGCAGCCATTAACAACCAAGAATCGAAATATTATTGCTGCGTGTCTATCCGTCTGTCAGTCCATCTGTCTGTCATGCTTGTACACTACAGATACTGATCATTAGTTTGTCGCAAGACCTTTATATTTTAAACATAAATCCACATTGAGCGTGCTACATTGACACAGGACCTTTATATTTAAGACACAACTCCAGCTAAACACTCTCTCATATGAATTCAGAGGACCATGACCTTGACGTACCTTTTTTTGAGGTCAGATTGAGGTTGCTTGGTCAAAATTGGTCTTTGTCGTGCAGTTACTGATTGACAAAGACCAAATTTGACAACATAACCTCAATTTGCACAAGCTATTAGGTTTACTTGTTGATTTAAATTTTGAAATAATTATATCTTAAGAGTTAAGCCTTAAGCAACATGGCGACCATAGAATCATCCATTTACATCCATCGTCAGTGTTGGAAGAATGAACTGTATGTATATGTATGTATATCTTCAGATGGATTACACTGTGGATGGAGAAGGCACCAAGACAATGTTTTTACAGAATTTAATTATTGAGCAGTAAAAGTATGGAGTTATTGACACGAAATTGACTCTGTAGAGGAGGGTATTAAATCACAGGATCTTGGGCTCCACTCTTTTGTCACAGCACTCCTGTCCATGCCCTCTAGACTCACAAGGTTGAATTCTCTAGAGACCTCAGCTGTATTTCAGTCAGAATTTATAGACCCGAACAGTGCTATTCGGGTCACACCTGCATCATCTCTCGACCCCCATGAAAGTGTCCGTGGTTGTATAGTTGATGTACATCCAATTGTGTCTTTCCTACCTAATTAAATCAGTGGTAATGGTTTGTGTAGTGTGCAGGTTTAAAACTTAGTCCACTATGAGTAAATCAGCATCCGTCTAATGATTCTTTCTCTTCCATTATGTATTTACTCTCTGTGTATGCTGCCTCCCAAAGAACGTCACTGTGCAAAACTTGTCATGTCGCTTGCACTGTTTCAGTCTGAGCTGATGTTGTGAGAGCAAACATTTATCAGCCATTTCCTGTGTAAATGGATGGGCAAACACAAGCACCCATGAGAGGCAGTAATTGAGTCGTGGTATCACGTTACATAAAGCGTTCAAGCGGTGCCGTGATGTCAGGGAGCACTTCATCACTGATCGCTTTGTTCCTATTATCATCAAATTTTTTCCACAAGGTCCTGGTGGGGAATGTGCTTCTTCCTGTCTGGTCTGTCAGGATTAACCATGCATGTTCAGCTGTGTGCGTTCTTGTTTCCCACTACTTGTTTTCCTAGCTGTGAGTGAAGGCTTTAATATCATCAGAAGAACCTCGGTAATCGCACTAAGCTTAACAGATACATCGCAATGACACAAGGCCGCAGTATTATGTACTGGCGCTACTCAAGCAGCTGAGCGATGGTTTCTATTCAGCTGAGCCATGTTTTTCAGTTACTGAGTGATGGTCATTTTATTCATTGCTCCAAACAATAGCCTTGAGCTTTCACTGTTTTAAAGACTTTGCCCTCTAAATATTTGCTCAGATACAGAAGCCTGTGCTGCTTTTACTGTCCCTTAGCAAAAAGTGGTATACTTGAAGTTTATTTTAATAAGTATACTTGAGTATAAGTATACCAAGTATACTACAGAACATATACTTACGTATAGTGTAACTTGTAGTATTGATGTACTTAGACTTTTCTTTATACTATTCAGTATAAACCGAGTATACTTCACTATACTATTTTGAAATACATAAAACCTTGTATATAATAAGTAAACTTCAAGTATACTGTGTCAGTTTTCGTATAAAATTAATATACTTGTAGTACACTTGAATAAACTACTTTTGCCTAGGGGTCATTTGACTGTTTGAGTGTATATATTTTCCATTTGATATAAATGCTGGACAAAGTTTGCTTTTTAAAGCTAATACTTATAAACTTTGTAGATATCATACCCAAATGTGCTTGTTCAACATCTCTTTTGTAAGCTGGTTTCCATTTTGCTGCTAGAAGAGTCTGTGGTTCATGTTTTTTACAGGCAAAATTTAGAATTTTTTATTTCAGGCCAAAATGATCATAACTGTCTAATTAACTCAGCTTATCACTCAGCTTAGTTTAGATTTTTACCATGCTCACATGCTAATGAACAAAACTTGGATGCAAAAATACTTCAGTTAATAGCAGGTAGAAAATAAAATGACTGTCATCCTTGCTTAACAGTTTAAAGCTGCAGGTCATTTCACATCACGCAAAACCAGGTACATTTTTCAGATATTGCTCCAGTGCTTTTGCACAGCAGGTCTGGTGAAATTCCAGATTGCAGCATGCTAAATCTACCCAAGCCTGCTCAATCAACATGCCAAGGAGAGAAATTGTTTCCACTGAAGGACAGCTCTGAGACTAATTAAACCTGAAGGAAGCGGTTTGATGTAGTTGACCCTGCTGTGGACTTGGTTCACTTTCTTTCAAAATCAATTCCACCGCCAAGTACCAAGGGTTTATTAAATTGTTTTTCTATTAGACCCTAAAATGAAATTTTACATGTTTATTTAAATAACAATTCACAGTGATATTAGATAGAAATTTTCTAAAATGGTAATTATTTTTGAATTTATATTAAATTTTATACTGAAAAAGTTCATAACATCATTTTTTTTATATTAGTTTAATATTTTTGTTTTAAATAATAAAGAAAGGATGTTCCAACATTTCACTTTGTGAAAGTCTTCCTCTGGGTGGGGGGTGGGGGGGGTATGTACTATTTCATCAGATGAGCGTTAATTTGCATACTCACTGTCTCTCACTCATTTGCTGTATTGCTTAATCCTACTATAGTTGCAGGGAGGCTGGTGCCTATCTCAGCCAACACTGGGTGAAGGAGGGTACACCCTGAAAAGCTCGCCAGACCATCACAGGGAAACACAGACATAACCATTCAGAACCTGCTTGTTGTAAGGCAGACATGCTAATCACTATGCCACATGCTGTCCACTAATTTGCATAAATAAATGTAATTCCGTGAAATTTTTTTTAGGAATATCAGCATCATTAAAAAAATACCTTATTCATCTGGAATGTCTTGTTTTTCTGAAACAAGCAGATATTTTAACTGAATTATTTGCTTTAATGAATAAGTGTACATTTAAATGAATAGATTTAAACCCCCACCCTCACCCACCCCCTATAGTGAGACAAAATTCATTCATTCATTAATTTTCTGAACCGCTTATTCCTAATTAGGGTCGTGGGGAGGCTGGAGCCCATCTCAGCCGACTCTGGTCGAGGGCGGGGTACACCCTGGACAGCTCGCCAGGCCATCGCAGGGCCATCAGTCACACAACCATTCACACTAGTGAGACAAAATGGCACAGGAATACGTGCCACAAAGTGGTGTCTCCCATGAGTGTGTTTATTCAGAAAAGCACTAGCACTTGGCATAATATAGAGATCTAAGTGCTGAAGATGCTTTTTAATTGAACACCATGGCGCTTATTCAAGACTGCAGTGTCTGACGTGTGCAGCAATCCGATACCAATCACATGCACACACAACCCTTTGTATCTGACAGGCCTCTTACAACACGTTTTAAGGGCATGTGAGTATACTATCTGTGAGCCAGCCGCACTTAAGATAAACATCCTGTCACACCAGATGGAAGCGTTATGTAATTCCATATGGAACGCCTGGTAGGCAGCATGTAGATTCACGCTCAGGTTGACAGCTAAAATTTATCTTGTTAATTAATAAAAATAATTCAAAGAAAATTAATAATATGGATAATAAATGGATGATTATTGGTGGATGACAGGGTAATATGCTGGGACATGGCTCTGTATGAGATTCATATTAACAAAGCACAAATGAGCTCATGCATTAAAGTGGAACTTTAATACATGGGCAATAGTAATATGGCTTCCACTGAGACTTAATTTTGTTTTGGGGAGATGAATATCTGACATTTCTGCTCTTGCTACTCTTCATAATTCTTTTTTTTTTGTTCCACTCAAAAATAATCTTTTTTTTCCTGTTACATTCATTACTATAATACTTCTTGAGGTTTTATTGATTTTCTGTTGCTAGGGAAGCAGATGGATGATATCTGTTACTATGGCAGAACCAAAGGGCCCTGTGGTTATTAATGTCTTTTCCTGTGTGAACTGAGAGAATGGATCAAATTTTTATTTTTGTAAATGTCAAAAATTGAAAAATGATTCTAAAAAGCAGTTTGTAGTGCACCAATAGAAGCCTCAGTTTTGCTGAGTTAGCATATCACTGCCCTCAGAGGCTTGTACACACTACCAGGATGTCAGATTGTTATATTTGTATATTAGTAACACATTTTTATTTAAATACCTGAATACACTCTTAAAAATATAAGACTGTTAATTGCAGTGTCAGTTACCACTAAATTGCCAATTAATATGCATTATTATATACTTCATGGGAACAATGTGATCTGATTGGTTCATTGTCTGGGGTTTAATAGACATTACCCCAAGTGGATGAAGCTTGAATCAAAAGGACAGACAATCGCAGTATATCATGGTCACTTGGAGCAGGAGGTGTTATCATTGTCATGGGTAAAAATGAAAAAAACAAAAAAAACAAAAAAGCTCATTTTAATTTGCTTGTCTTATGCTTCCGATATTAAATATAATACATTTTTGTTTTTAGTTTTAAACACACCGTCACGGAGTGCAGTTTATTTGTTTTCATGTAGTGTATATTAACACTTAAACTAAGCTAGCAAAGCACTGTAGTATAATGTGATGGAAAAGTAATGTCACCTGATTATCCCAGGGAACAGACCCTAGGTACCCATGCACCCAGGTTATCAGTCTACGGATATGGCATAGATATGCAACCATTTACATTCTATGCAGAAACTAGGCTTCGGCAAGCCATTCTCCATGGTGCTATTGGCTAATACAACACTGACTTGGCGATTTGTTATTAAGCTTGCCACATTGGTGATGCATAAAACTCACTCATTCTGAGCTTTTTATTTATTATTTTTAATATAAAAATACCCAAAATATATGGACATAATTGACTAAGTGTTGTTATCAATGATTGTGTATGTGTGTTAACTGCATTAATAATATACCATCATGTACAAGTATGTTGCTCAAAAAACTAACTTTAAATTTGTAAAAAATATGGCTAAGATTTCTTTCCTTTGATTCTTAGAACTGTTAAAAGACACATCATTTCCAGCATCAGTCTCATCTGACTGCAGGTTTTCCCAGTCTTATAAACAGTACAGTAGCATAATGATCAAAACCAGCATCAGTGCACATCATGATCATGAGCCTGAAGATCAGTTTCATGATTACTGATATATATATTATCATGAGCATTAATCACAACAGCCAGATGTACTGTTCAGAAAGATTTTGTGAATGGCTGCAATCACAGTATTGTAAGATGGTGAAAAATGTACCCTTCAGGCCCCCTCTTCGATTAACACATGAACGTTAACTTTGCACATAATTGGCCTCCTTGATTCCCCGCTCAAACCGGTGCTTTTTCCTTCCAGTATGCTCAGTTCCTCATCCTTGAATGAGTGGCCAGTGGCCTGTAGGTGTATACAGACTGCAGAGTCATGATCTGACATGGCAGCTCTTCTGTGTCCCATCTGCTTTGCCAGTGGCTGTTTGGTTTCCCCAATGTATAATTCACAGCAATTCTTTTAAGTCTCAACAGTATACATTATATTGCTATGTTTTGGCTGGGACATTTGATCCATGGCGTAGACTAATTTCTGGTGTAGCGTGTTTTGTAATTTGATATCAAAAGGTTGTCCTTCTTCTCTCTTGAATTGGGTACATCTTTCACCAGGCTGCAGTGCTATAGCTGCAGTCATCCCGCAATTCTTGGAATGGGACACTTGAGTATTGTGAATAATGCTCATGACAATTTGTGATCAGTAATCATGTAATTGATCTCTGGGCTAACAGTTGTGCATATAACTATTTATACGTTTGTATCCTGCATTCACATGGGACTGACAAAAGTCACTTGGATGAGTAATGAAACATTTCTCCTGTTGAAAATCAAAATGCCCATTCATTTATTCATTCATTTTCTAAACCGCTTATTCTTAATTAGGGTCGAGGGGAGGCTAGCGCCCATCTCAGCCGAATCTGAGTACAGAGTACACCCTTGCCAGCTCGCCAGGCCATCGCAGGGCAGAAACACACTGATGGCTGTGCAGCCTATGAAATTAAGCAATGGTTCTTTTACATGCCTCTCACCATAGACAATGAGAGACATGGCCGGCATTTGATAACCCAGTTAGCTGCAATGGGAGGACATCAGTGACATCCTGCTGATAGTGGGGCTTGAACCCCCGACCTTGAGATCAGTAATGCAGCACCACTTGGCCACCACTGCCCCAGATTTGTGCCTAGATGAACTTAATCAAACTTTCTGGGATTTATAGTGCAGACAGTTGACCAAATCTGCATGTCTTCTGACTGGGGGGAACTGGAAAACTTTTTGGAACACTTTTTGTGACTTGCTTGTGAGGATTAATGACTTATTTTTAATGTACAAAAATTGAGCACAGTTGCATTGAGAGAAAGCAAAGAAGATGGGAAGTCCCTAAGGGGCATAACAAACCATCAGAAAAATAAACTGTCCAGTTGGATTAATTGTTTTCCCATAGATTTCTAACAGAGCTGTGAATTTCCAATCTTCAACTAATCTATAGTCGTAGACAACTGCAAGCATATTCTCTCTATGTGTTGGGCTCGGAATAGCATCTCACATCTATCGAGACACTTCCATTGCAACAGTCTGTCACATCCCACCTTTTCTGGATGTGTTTAGTATAAAGAAAAGGTGAAGGTGAAAACAAACTGGAGGATAAATCTGGAGGGTGGCTGCTGGTGGAAAACCGCTTGAGTGTTGATAATCCTCGATTAAATTATGCTCTTATTCTTCCTGAGAAAAAAGGGTGTAATTACTTTCATGTTCACAAAGAACCTTGACTTTAATGAGATAATAAAGTAGAGTTAATTGGATTTTTATTCAAGAAATCAGAATGAGGTTTTTTTTTCTTTTTCAAAAGCCCTATGGCAAACAGAAATTGTAAAGCCTCCAGCCATGCTCATTTGTCAAGAAGGGGAACGTCTGAGCCAAATATAGTTAGATTGTGTGGAAACAATTGTATTATGTAGAAAATATTATGTACTAAACATGATCAGGAACTTGAGGGTGAGTTAATGGATTGTACAGAAGATCAAATAGGTGTATGCGTATTATTGCGCATGCTGTGCAGTAGATTAGATAGGTATGACACAGGGATATTGTACAGGAGGGTTGCCAGTAGACATTGCCGCTGCTACTTAAACAGTAAAAATTATACCAAGTGGCACTTAAGGAAAGTTAATCTCAAATAAAACTATATATTAAAATATGTATGTGTTCAAAATCTTAGACCAATAGCTGCTATTTTAATGATTTTATGGGTAATTGTTTGAAAACTGAATTTCAGAATGATGAAACCCAGGGAGGGTTTGCTTATCTTTTTTATATGGTTAGGTCCATCAATCATTCTTTTTCTGCTTCTTTTGCTTTGTTTAATTCCCTTGTCTTCTGCTGCAGGACAGCTTATAGTTGTTCATCGCAAACACTGAGTACGAGTAGATATTCCTGTTTACAGACTATAGATGTGTTTTCTTCTTGTTTGTGAAGAGTATAATGATTCCTTTATGTGGGAAATATTTTGTGCTCCATCATCACAAATTATTTATCAGTATAAACTGTAATAGCACATAACATATTTATCTATCCATCCATTATCCATGCCACTTATCCATCAGGGTCACAGGAGCAGCTGGAGTCAATCCCAGCTGACTTTGGGTGAGAGGTGGGGCACATCCTCTACAAGCTACCAGTTTACTGCATAGCACAGATATTTATTGTATTTACTCTATTTTACTCAGCTATTGCAAAATATTGGGGGTCTGATTAAAATTATTGATAATGTCGCAAAATATCTAAATCATTTTACCATGAATGGAATATGGAATACTTCAATATATACTTCACGAGACTGGAGCAATCTGATTGGTTTGCTTTCTTGTAATAATGAAAAATTATTTACTGAAGGCAAGGCGGTTGCTGAATAGTCCCAGAGACTGAACTTCATGGGGACTATTCAGTAATATCCACTGAGCCTGTATTAGCATGTGGTAGCATACTTTTATGCAGATTGTTTACTGCACTGCAGATTCTATAATTAAATTATCATTTATCAAAGCTAATTGAATGCTGGACAAGATTTGCTTGATGATAAAAGCACCCCAGTGAGTGTGTGTGTGTGTGTGTGTGTGTGTGTGTGTGTGTGTGTGTGCACCTGTATTTGTGCATGTACGTGAACGTGCATATTTTCCCTTGTACGTGCATGTTTGAGGTTGTGTGTCTGTGTGGACTGTGTATGGTTTTGTTAGGTTGTGTAGACAGCAATCATTTGTAAGAAGAAAACAGCCACCACAGGGAACTGCACTCCTCTGAAGGGACAAATCTCAAAAGATGCTCGAGTACTCTGGAGGGTTGATCATACTGACACATCCTGGGGTGTATAGTGATGGCGAGATCTATAGCTAGAGCATGCACACACACACACACACACACACACACACACACACACTCAAAAGTAAACAGGCATGATACCAATTACTGCCTTATATCGACTGCTTTTGCATTTTCTGATCAGAATCATTGCACTGTTTGATTCCGTATGTTATGATTTCATAATGAAAAAGCTGTCAGTCATTTGTGTAATATGACGTAACACAGGTAGCCACAGGAGGATGTTCAGTTGATTCTGCTGAGTGTCCGGAGTTCTGAGTAGTTGACTCTAGTAAAAAGGTCATCTTCTCTTTACAGTTACATTAATAGTGTTTGGGAAGATCACAGTTATACTAGTAACTGAGAAACTATATTTATCTGAAACAAGATCTTAAAATGCTACCTTTGGTAAAATAGGTTAAAAAGAGGTTATTACAATAAATTACAAAGTTTTTAGGGAGTAGCTTAGTGCTACGAAGCATCAGTCACACTGAATTACAGTGTTAATGCTTAACCAAATAATTGTTGCTTCTGTCTGTCCTCTGTATGGTTTACTAATAACTGAAGACAAAGTAAATGCACTTTAAAAATCATATTTAAAAATTATATCTTTATATATGGATCATCATCATAATCATTGAATGCATTCTTATAATTAGATTCCTTAACCCCTCGATTTTCAAAATGTGATATATTAAATAAATAACATGCAATATGTATGAAATATAATCTGGATGAAAACCTGATCATCTACTGTATGATACCATGGAAAAGCCACACAATGTGTACATTCAGCATTGCTGTGTGTAGCTGTGCTGTATACATACACAACCTTTCCATTACCTAATGGCAGTGTAGTAGACAGTGGTTAGTGTTCAAGAAGAATATAGATACACAGAGAGAGGAACTTGTAATGAAAGATAATCCAGCAGCAGATGTGTACCACTTCCTCTCCCTCTCTTCACTGGAAGGCAAGGCAAGCAAACATAATGAGTCACGGTCGTGTCTCCAACACACTGCAGCGTGCCGCCCAGCTCCACCACCCATGTCGCCATAGCAACTGGCCCTCTCCCTTGGCAGTTCTGGGATGCATCATCATCACTGTTGCATGTACTTGGGATAGAGAGAGAGAAAAAGAAAGAGGAAGGCAGACATAAAGCTGGAGAGGAGGAAGCAAGTCATATCACATTAAGCAGAAAGAAACTAATGAAAGGTGATTGGATGGTTTAATGGATTTAAAGCAGTTTTTTGGGGGGTGGGGGTTGGAGAATGTGTTACTGCATTAAGTAAAATTATTATTATTATAATTATTATTATTATTATAATTATTGTTACTATGGTAAAATATTATTTGGAATGTGAATAATATTAAGAATTACATTGTTATTATGAATATTATTAATAAAAATATAATATTGGGGCAGTGGTGGCTCAGTGGTTTAGGTTCCAGGTTAGTGATTCAAAGGTCTGGCTTCAATCCCCTCTACCACCATGCTGACACTGAACAGTATTGAGACTGAGGTATAATTGTTGCAAAAAATAATGCTGCATATACACTATGTATAAACAGTGTACAAACTCTGTTAAAATGCTAATTTTTATCTTTAAAAAAAAAGCAACAACAAAATAATGAAACCAGGGTCTGACAGCAAGTCCTGTGTTCGAGTCCGAGGTGAGGGTGTTTCTATGTGGACTTTTTTTTGTATCTGTGTAGAGTTTATGTGTATTTGTATTTGTGTGGAGCATAAGTGTATACAACATCTTATAATTGAGGATATGACTGTGTTTAGAATCACCCAACAACATTCCAACATGTGTCAAATAATAGTCAGTACACCTGCCTGACTCTGATGCCAAATAAAGTCCTGCTGCTCTAGTAGGATCACTAGGACTAACCATCAAAGAGATCACAGTGTTGAAAATGATCAGTAAGGAGAAGAGTACAAAAGAATTTCCGAGGTATTAGCTATACCATGGAATACAGTCATCAACAGTGGAAAAAACATTGTGCAGTACAAGTTTTTATTTAAAAAAAAGACAATATAAAAACTGTTCCAGGAGGCTGCTAAGTGGCCTAAAAATCTGCACAGCACCAAAAGAACCCCACACCCACAGTGAAGCATGGTGGTGGCAGCATCGTGCTGTGAGGCTATTTTTATTTTCAGCTGGAACACCTCCCCACTGATGGATAGGTGGTATAGATGGATGGTTTTCATAATTGGCAGGTTACACATTCTTTATTGTAGAGATGCATGGCCATTAAGTCATAAGGCACTGGTGAAGTGGGAGCATTGTACAGTGTACCATGGACACATACTGTTACTGTAACACATTGCTTTATCACTTTAGCATCATTTAGTGGGTTTTTTTTCCCCGAATGTGTGTGTACTGCTGCTACCTAGACATTGCTATGTACTTTGTTTAGTTGTTATAAGATTAGCATTATTTCCCAAGTATGGTATGAGTTTGGTTGTCATCTTGGAGAAATTTTAATGGTTCCTCATCACACTGGTTCCTGATCACACGATTGCCATACATTATTCAAACAGCTGGGAAGAAGGAAATATAGTGGTATCAGTGAACTGTAGATACGCACTTGAGTTTCTTGGCATTCGAAACTGGAGCTGGAGATGAGGTTCTACAGGTGGACGGAAGTGATACAGATTGCAAATATTGCGTTATGCATCACTACATGACTTTGTGGGACACTGGGAATATTGATTTGTTAATAAAAGTAGTTGTACGTACAGAACTGCTGTTCAAAAAGCTGAACTTCCTTCTCCTCAAATGCGAATCATAGTACCAGGAAGTAGCAAAAGTTGCAATTACCACCCCCAAAATAACTTTGTCTACATCAGCAGGTGAAAGGCATTGAGGTTTCTAAGTTGACAGAGATCTTTCCTGCCTATTGCCACACTTCCGAAGCAGCTCCACATTTCGTGACTGCATACAGTACTCCCCGCTCACAGGAGGAGGGATAAAAATACTGCCTGCCGCACACGTTGCTGTGGCAATGAAAGAATGATGCAGGCCTGCTAGCGAAAGCAGGGGCATTGACAGCCTCTCATTGCGCACGCAGCCTTGCTGTTGTCCTGACCCTTTCTATTTGATGTGAGCAGAGAACTGTAAAAAGAATATATCCTCACATCACACATTCACATAAGCATATATACTGGCTTACAGATGGTTTTATTTGCTTAGTGGTCGTGTATTCAGGTGAAGAGTTTTTCGTCTTTAGGTTAACAGAGAAGATTTCTTGGTTTTCACAGCAGAAGAGTAAATAAGTTGTATGAAGTTTGCTGGAATTTTCACAAAGTGTAAGAGGGTCACTAAATCAACAGTGAATGTTCGGGACACTTTATGAATGCATAGCTGAAAATAACAGTGCAATGGTTACCAAAGCTATTTTCTGTGTGTGTTTTTTTTTAAATCAAGCCATAGCTTCTAAAAGACATAACGTGATTGTTTTTGTAATAGACAGAATTTCCAGCTGCAGCAAACTGATATTTTCATTTTGATTTGCACTCAAAGGTGAAAATGCAATAAGGAGCCTCTATAATCAACATTTTCCCACATGCACCCTCCATAAAAAAGTCATTTTCATGGCAATGTGCTGGCACCCCATATACACTTTAATGGCCTGAAGTGCAGAGTACCTCCGTTTCAATTTTTCTTGTGACTCCATAAACACCATATATTTGTACTGCATGCTGCATTATGACTTCACACCCTATTATGTTTTTCTAACATATATGTATAAATTTCCGTATAATCTCTTTCTTAAAAATATACTTTATACTTCCTTATACTGCTTCATCAACTGTGTTTCCCATCATGCTGCATGTTTGGTTCTGTTGCATTGCATTAAAGTAATGTTTATTGAAATGACATGCTCCACTCGCCTTCTGTTTGTATTTTATTACATTGTGGCTCTCCCTGCATAGCTCATCTCTTTCATAAGTAATAAGTATAGCATTATGCTGTAATGTTATGACCAATATAAAACCAGAGTCCGAGAGAAAAGGAGAGCTGTAAGATGAGCCGCAAACCACCTCCCATCTCCACTCAAGATAAAAACGGCTATAAGGAAAAGATATTTTAGGAACTGAATATCATAGTTAAACAAAATATTTGACACTCTAATTATCTGAATTATATACAAAGCATTTCATGAACAGGAAATTTTTATTCTGATTTAGATAAACAGATAGATTTATTATTTTTTAAAGCTACAAAAACAACACAAGATTAGAACATATTGCATTTTTGGCATCCATATCATTTACATTTATGTGATTTTGGCAGATGCCCTTATCCAGTGCAAATAGCCTTTTCTATTTATTTATTTTTGTAATCTCATTTTCTACAGCTGAGCAGTTGAGGGTTAAGGGCCTTGCTCAGGGGCCCAACCATGTCAGTTTGGAGGTACTGGGTCTTAAACCTCCGTCATACTGATCAGCACCCCAGAGCCTTTACTACTGAGCCACCACTGCCCTTAAATTAGTTGCTCTTAAAAAATGTCCTAAAGCTGATTATTTTTGTATTTTTGTGAAATCATATATTACAGCACTAGCATTGGACTTAAGAAAATAATACAGAAATGCATGATGAGACAATGCTGGGGCTGATGTTCCTTGTAGCCAAGATAATAGACAATGTTAAATGCACCCTACATACTGACTAAAATATCAGGAACCAGTAAGATATTGATTCAAATATGTTGACCAAATTTTGCAACATTGTGGGGCTGTATGGGTTTCCTCCATGTACTCCAGTTTCCAAATATATACACATTAGGTCAACTGGCTAGTCTACATTACCCAAAGATGTGAATTTGAGTGTGAATGGTTGTTTTTCCCTCTATTAGCTCTGACATGTTCAAGGTGTACGGCACCCCACTTCTTGCCAGAAGGCAGCTGCAATTACAGAGGTGGGTTTAATAAACATGAAGGTTTGAATAAAATTGTTATTGAATTTAAGTTGAATTAATTCTGTTTTTCCCCAAAATGCCTTTGGAGGAGAATCTAAAATTGGACAGATTAAACACATACTGGCTTTTTTTTTTTTAAAGGCAAAAGGTTACAGCTTTTCTATTTACCATATCTGGTATCTGGAGGAAACAAAGTGTGCACCTGGGAGAACATTATGGATTCAAACCATTATTCTTATTATGTTACCCACGAGACTATCTGATAAAATACATTGCTAATAGACATGTAAATATAGGCTAATCGGCTATTCCAAATTGTCCCTGGTATGAATGTGAGTGTGAATTGATGTTTATCATCGTGAACAGGTACTGCAGGGGGCTTGGAACTCTCTCTGATAGTACGATAAGGTGATGAGTAAGTACGATAGTATGATAAGTGTGAGAAATCAGGAGAGTTTTCCATTTATTATTTTATATCAGAACATTCTTGTGCTGTGTGTTAGATTTTAGCCTCCCAGTTACTGACTACAGCTGTCACTTTTAGCATTCATGTGTTTTTTTTGAGTGCTGTAGATGTTGTCTGTAGTCACATGCTTCTTTCTTGCAAAATAGAATCAATAAAGTCACAATAGTTTTCACTCACAACAAGAATCAAAGGTGTGTATTGT
>JAOUQZ010000008.1:2139876-2179439 GCA_028564935.1 Neosilurus hyrtlii | reverse complement strand
TATATATATATATATATATATATATATATATATATATATATATATATATATATATACAGTAGTGTGCAGTGAAGATTTCACCAAAAAAATTATAGAGAGGTAATTTTTTACTTTTTATTAGGAGCTTCTTTTTATTCTTTTTAATTGGTGGTGTATAATCTTTACTGCACACTACTGTTTATTGCACACTGCACACTGACAGCAGTGTGAATTTCATCATTTGAACAGTATTAATCAATAACAACCGAAAATCTTTGTGTAAAAATATTGCAACTTTAAACAAAACTGAGGCACCCCTTCTTTCCAAAATCACAACAAAATGTCCATCCCAAAAACAAAGTACAGCATGGATTATGACCTCCATTTGAGTTAACGCAGGCCGTAATTCTTCTCCGTATATTGTCCTGCGGGATGTTTCTCCACTCCTCCTGCAATGCCACCATCAGTTCCTGCCTGTTCTGTGGTGCTGGTACTCGGCCTGATGCTCGGCATCCAAGCTGATCCCACAAGTGTTTGATGGGTGACAAATCAGGTGAATACACAGGCCAGGGAAGGACATTAAATGCCTGCTGCTGCAGATATTTGATCATTGATCATCGTGTGACAGTGGAGGCATGGCCAAGATTCCACTGCAGAATGCTATGCATTTTTGTTGAGCTTTATATAGGTCAGATATACCTATATTATATATTAAAGACACTTTTTAAATGCACCCATTTCTGGTTATTGAGATGCCCAAATAAACTTGCTAAAAATGAATTTTCCAAAAAATTCTCATATGATCAGTATGGAGGTTATATGATTATTTTTTTGAGTTGACATGAAATGACCCATGTGAGCCCAAGGTGTGTGTAAATCTTTTTCTGGGTCACCATTTGTTTTTCCTTGTAGGTACTAAACACTACATTTTTACCCATGACAGTGGCAGCATCACAGGGCAATACACATAACCATTTACACTCACCTAAGGGCAGCTTATAAACAGCCATTTAGTCTAATGTGCATGTTTTTGGACTTTGGGAGAAAACCAGAGTACCCAGAGAAAACCCACACAAGCATGGGGCGAACATGCAAACTCCACAAAGAAAGTCTCTAGCCTGGAAATCAAACCCAGGACCTTCTTGCTGTGAGGCGGGCATGCTAACCACTATGCCACTGAGTCACTCAACTGAAATAACAAAGAATCCTGAATGTGATCAACTCTCATGTCTGTTTTTCGGCTTAACAGGCAAGTAAGCGGACCGAAAATAAACTGAACCTTAGATTGGAACAAGAAGTGTTGATATGGTGAAAAGTTAAACAAGTGAGGTTGATGCAAGCATAACAAAATACACAATATCACAAAGACAAACAGCCTCTGCATGGGCCTGGCCTTTGAATTATTCAAATCAGATTAAACAGAGAGTGAGTGGGTGAAATGATGAAGAGCCTATTGTTGTTGTTTTGACACTGAAGTGGCCAGACAAGCATTTACGGACAGATTTAGTGCTTTGAGACACTTGAGAATTGGCCTGTGGATGCACTAGAAAACAACGGAGGGCCTTATTAGCACACTAAATATGGACTTGATTGTCATTCATGTGATTTAACATGCTGAACCAAATTGGGTAATTATTTGGTCATTGAAGCACACGTGTGCATCAGCAGGATTTTTACCAGCATTGAAAATACAAGCATATCTGTGCTATGTTACATTAGTGAGTCTGTAAAATGTCCCAGAATTTAAAGTGTTCGTGTTCTTTGCTCCTAATGGGACACTGTATTTAATATTTTGGACTTCTAATCAACAGGAAAAAAGGATCAGTACTGGTTGAATTACACTCAATTATAGGATGCTGGCTGGTATGCTGGGCTGGATGTTTCTCCATGTTGCATGATACACCTTCTAAGATGTTAACACTGTTAATAAGAAAATCCCAGCAGGCATTGTGGAAAAACTGAATTCTATCATAAAATGTGGCTCCGTACTAACATAGACAATAAATGGTTGCAGTGATATTTAACTGCAGAAATTAAACTCAGAAATTTCAACCAAGCTCAGTATCTACTCTTACTTTGTGACAAAAAAATAAAATAAATAAAAACGCAGATATCTGTAGTTTTATCTATAAACACATAATTATTTCATATTCAGTACCTGTTTTACTCAGCCTCTGCGGGATTCACTCCAATTGGGATGGTAGTCCACTGTATGCAATTCAATTCGATTTGATTCAGTTTTATTTGTATAGTGCTTTTTTACAATTCAACCCCCCCCCCCCCCCCCCCCCCCCCCCCCCAAAATATATAAATAAACAAATAAATAAATAACCACACACACACACACACACACACACACACACACACACACACAGGAGAATTACCATTCCCATAATAATATTCTGTTACCTCGAAAAATCTTTGGATCAAATATACTGCATGTATATACACATCATATTTAATAATAATCTTAAGCTCAGCGTTCACCTAGAGTACAGTATATAAAGTAGAAGCAAATGTGCTTTTTTACATCTGCCGTTTCTCCTTCCATTAACTAACTTTTTTTTCTTTCTCTTCCACTGGGTGTAGTTTATCCACATTTGTACTGAAAAAAATATAAAAATAAAAATACAATTTCTGGAAATGTGTAAAACACTTGAATAATAATATTTCTCACTGAATGATGTTTATATTAATTATGCATATATTAAACTGTCCTAGCTTATTCAGTCTTCTAGGTGTATCTCGGAGCCATAAAAAGTCGTGTGTGCTTGAGATATATAGGGCTGTTTGTTTCTACTGTATATCAGCTTGACATGTCTTTTACACTGCTCGTTGAGATGCACTCTGTTCCAGTTCAGGTCACACTAAAAGAAATCATCATCGGTCATAAAACGGCTGTGAGACAAGCAAGCTGAGTGAGCACTGGCAGGTGCTCCATTTTGTCGTGTAAGCCACTTCACTCCACAATAATGAGCCACATAGCCTGATTAGTCATATCTAATAGCACAGTTACACATCCCCCCACGCTGACTTCTGGCTGTCTCTCATCAGTGCGATCACACTGTCTAATGGCTGTTTGAATAAGGAAGAGCAAATGCTTCTAGTATTTCTCATGTGTTATTGCCCTGTAGGATTGGTGTCAGCGAGCATTATGAAGTCAGTCGGTTTTAAACTGAGTCCTGCGTAAGGATGTTGTATTGTAAGCTTGGAAACCTGATTTATTCACCTGATTTTATTTACCTGATAGCCAAGTAAATAATTGTGGAGCAGATTACCATCGTATATAGATATACATACAGCACATGTATTTTTTCAAGAACTGTGAAGGTGAATACACCACAAATGTACATGTATTGGTAAATACTCTGGCCTCTCTCTCTGGAGGCCAGTTCCTTGCTCCAGGACATTAAAGTTGCATTTGGTCTGAAAAAAACAAACAACCGAAACCAAAATATAATTCTGGGGGAAAAATGTCATTGCCATGAAAAACTTTCATTCCAAATTTTTTTGCTTTCCAGACAGTATCAGCAAATAGCTTATCATTAGTCATGACCGCTTCCCTTTTTTAATTTTGTAGTAATCTACCCACTAATGAGATATGGGGTGATATCTTGGCAGTAGATTAGCCAATCAGAACATGTGATTGATTGCTCATATACAGTGGCTATGGCTCAAATATATGTTTTTCAATAAAAATATGTTTATAAGAATATTTGATATAAGTTTAATCACATATGCCTCATCAAAGCTTTCAGGATGTGCATGTCTGCTAATGTTACAATATTTACAGTCATGTAAAAACCTTCCATCCTCTTTAATACAGTGTCTACAGATGAAGATTAAACCATTTTTATATCCATGTAAAGAGTGAATCAGGCAGAATAAATATAATTTTGGTGGCAGGAGAAGGAATGTGAATCATCTAATCCGAATAATTTAATGCACAAATCATATCAAAATCAAGGTAAATTTTAAGTTTGTTTGTTTATTTATTTTTGCAATTTCCCACTGAGAAATCCTGAAATAACTGCAAGTGAACCATTATTTTTGATTATTGTTGACACTGATATTTTCTAAAATATTTCTAGTATGTACAACAATTTATTTAAAAAAAAGAAAGTCAGTCTACTGCACATCCCCATATGGTAGGAAAAAGTTCAAAGGAAAAATAAATATAATGTACAGTTCACCCCAAATCAATTATGAAATTATTTCAACACTTTCATTTCATTAATTTATTTACCGAACAGCTTGATCCTACTAGGGCTGCGGGGACACTGGATTAATCACAGCCGACTCTGGGGAATGGTGGAGTACATCCTAAACACCTCGACATTCCATCGCAGCACCTATTTTTAAAAATACTAACATTTCTGAAATGTAGTCCAAGTCATTCATTTACTTTCGACCCTAAACAAGACAATACATATATGCACTTCATGTTCACACATTTTATGCATTATTTTTTTATTTTTAATTTTTTTTAATTTTGCATAAGTAGTAACTCATCCAGATTCAGGTTCAAATGCAGAACTATATTTATTTTCTGAATTATTTACAGTAATATATAAACTCGTAGGCACACATGTTTTACAGGCAGTTCATTAAAACAATATTACATCATTTTATATTATTTTAATTTTTTACAATTTCATTATAGCAAACAATGAGGTCTATCTAACTTCATCAGTGACTCTATGATCTTTCTTTACCTAAGTAACATACCACCATCTTTTTGGCATGTTGGTGCCTGTAACTAAAAGTTTCAGATAGAGGATATATTTTGTCTACTGCGACTGCATTTAGTCTACTGTCATTCTTTAATTTCTTGTTACAAACCATACTAGTGACATTCCGGTGACACTGAAATAAATAGCACATTGTATCTGTTGTACCGTCAGAAGTACTGATGTAAAGAAAGACAGCCAAAGCAGCAATATAAGCTCGCTGTATAGCCAGATCCTACTGTTATAATTACAAGACCCATCATGCTAAATCTATACATACAGTATATACTATTCCTCTCATACACATTAGAAAGAGGCTATTTGTCTACAGGTCTGTAGCATACCCGGGTGTTTGTTAATTATGGTGTTTGTTAGTTTTGCACAGTCATTATCTGAAGCTACTTCCTGCTGCAATCATGCAATCCTGCCGTAAAGCTTGATAAAGAGTTTATAAAATCTTAAAAGTTTCATCAGAGCAAACCACTTAATCACCACATGCTCCAGTCGCAAAGGCCACGTTCTGATTTTGTAAAATACAGTAAAGTAACACATTCCTCCCTCTAAATGAGGCATCTGGGAGATCTGCTGTTTCTTTTTTAGTTCATTATTATTTCATAAAGCAGGGTTGGGATTTAAATTGTGATTCATATACCTTTGGTAAGTGGGTCCTCAGTAAATACATACACACACACACACACACACACAGGCCATGTTTGTTAGATCAAGCTTTTAACATTATCTGTAAACATATCATACTCTTAATTTGGATATCAGCATCCACAAACCTTAAATAAAGGCACTGACTCAGTCTTATTGATTTGAATCTGATGTATCTCTGACAGAATATCCATACTTTAAAGAGTACCAGTATTGGACATGCTTACAGCATAATTTGTGTGTATATAATAAGTTTAAGTAATACAGATGCTTAATATTATATAAACGCACTAAACTGGTAACTTTATCTTGTGGATTTCTAACGTAATCTGAACTGCAGAGGCTAGAAGTCATTTTTCCCTGGAAGTGAACAAGTGAACATGTTGGGCAGGGTTGACGTTGTAGAGACAGTAAGACATTACAGTCTAGTGACTCTGAGGACGAGAACTCTGCCAGAGTGTGTGACGGTAAATCCAAAATGGCTTCGGCTAACATTTTGCTAACTCTGCTTTCCTGTCGTCAGCTGGTTTAGGATCAAAAA
The DNA here is from genome assembly GCA_028564935.1 of Neosilurus hyrtlii. Lineage (NCBI taxonomy): Eukaryota > Metazoa > Chordata > Actinopteri > Siluriformes > Plotosidae > Neosilurus > Neosilurus hyrtlii. Next base: position 2,173,532 of record JAOUQZ010000008.1, on the reverse strand, counting down.
GAAATGTTTTTCACGATGTCTGCTTGTTTGTGTAGCATAACGTGCTATGCTACATGGGTCAGTGACAAAGTCCAGCCAATCCAATGAATTTGAGTCACTACCAGGCTGGAACAGCCAATCAGAAAGCCAACATGTCTCTGAGTATGCGTAGAGTCGTAACACTCACACACACTTTAAAAATGGACAAGGACAGCTGTTGCCGAAAGGAATCGCAGATGTTACACGTGATCGTTTTAAATAGCTAGTAACACTAATTCACCACAGGTACCCTTTAATACCATAGCTGTCTTTAAGATATTTGCAAGAAAATGTTATTCATCATACATTATGCTGATAAATGCTCCTCCTACTAGAAATAATCATTTGGTAAAAATTAAAAAGCCAAGACTTTCCTATTGCAATTATCTTCTGGCAGTAAGGCCTAATTTCCATTGTTCATGTGTAGTGAAAGCCTTTAGATAACTAACTCCCTGCTTTGTCCTGTCAGAACACAAAGCCACTAAAATCCAGTCGTCAAAAGAAATTCAAACTCATTACTTAGTGAAGTGTTAAAGGGAGGAATTGATACTATTTAAAGCGTAGTGGCTCTATAAGAGAACACAAATCAGCAGCTGGTTCATTTTTCACATGATCTTTTCAACAGTTGTTCAAAATACTTAAATCTACATTATCTGTAGTGTATAATTTACACATATTGCTTTGTATAGCGTTCGTCTAAGGGGGAAATTATTTAAACCGATGTCTAAAATTCCACCTTCTTCCATCCCATCCTCATCTTATTCTCCTTCTTCACAGAAACCGTTACTGGATCCTTGCAGTTTAAAGTTACACCTGAACTGTTCACTATGACAGCATAAGAGTGGTGGCGAAGGATTAAAATTGCTGTTGTGTACTAACATCTGTTTTTTGTAAATCATCTTTAAGATTGTAAGACTGAACCTTATTCGTGACAAGCTCGGGGAGTAATGTCTTTAAGAGCAGCACAGAGGGAAAGGCGCTTCATTTCGGAATGGTTCTGACATTTTATTTTTCTTTTTGAAACTGACAGTCAGTGAACCCCGATGATCCTTTCACTAAAAAAGTCTAAAAACATAGTGTTATGGTTGAACATACATATCTGTCTTCGTGAGGTGGGAAAGGCTTTAGCCAGAAATGCTATGTTGTGAAAGCTTGAATGTCCTTGGTTTCCCTCTGACTAAATCCAGACACATCCTCTTCTGATGCCTTACATGACAACACACTTTCCCTTAAGCTTCTCAGCCCGTTTCTGCTGCTTGTTCTTTTTGCCGTCGATCTGGAGGCTGACAGTCCTGCGCTTCTCCAGGTTCAGCAGCTCCTGAAAGAGCTCTTTTACATTGTGGTTGGTTTTGGCTGAAGTCTCCATGAAGGCGCACTTCCACCTCTTGGACATGGCCTCGCCGTCGCTGCTCTCCACCTCCCGACCACTAGTCTCATCGATTTTGTTGCCCACCAGCATGATAGGAATGTTCTCTACATCACCTTTGATCTGACAGATCTGCTCGTAGATGGGCTTCAACTCCTCGAGAGACTGCTTGCTGGTAATGGAGTAGACCAGGATGAAGGCGTGACCCTTGGAGATGGACAGCCGTTGCATGGCAGGGAACTGGTGACTCCCTGTGGTATCTGTGATCTGAAGGGTGCAGATACTCTTGTCACAGCTGATTACCTGCCGGTACGTGTCTTCAATGGTGGGGATGTAACTCTCTCGGAAAGTCCCCTTCACAAAACGCAGGACCAAGGAACTCTTGCCAACCCCGCCAGCCCCAAACACAACCACACGATAATCGTTGCTCTGCTCTGGCATTGTTCTTTCTGAAATCTTTGAAACAGATGGCACAAGAATGAGAAATGTGTTCCTGAGAAGCAATTTTACTATAAAAAATTATATATAAAAGAAAGAAAGAAAGAAAAATTCTTGAATGAGCTTAGGATGAAGGGGATGATCTTCATAAGCTGATGTGATTTGTTAAAAAGCTAGATCAGGTGATGCCTGAGGGGGAAACCTGGCAGCAAGTGCAGGGATCCTACAGTGATTAACACTGAACAGGACTCGTACACGTGTCTACCATGGGGGGGTGAATGGGGTATGACCAGAAAACGCCATGCGTCAAACTCGCTGCATAAACATACAGACTGCACATCACGCGCTGCAGGACAAATTCTACTGCTTCAATTCTATATTATGTAATAAAAACAATAAATAATGAAGAGGAATCTATGCGAAGGGAGAGTTTATACGCACTATAATCACTCATAGCACTTTATACTGGGCATGTTATCGCTTCAATGCAGGAACAGGACACCGCCTGCCTTTTCTTAATTTTTTACAATTTTTTTCATTCAATGCACCAGCTGCACCGGTATCCAAAAGCACTGCTGATGCAGACAGGAGGGAGAAAACCTGGAGCCAGCATCAAGCATCCAAATATCCAGTAAGTACCTTTCCCTTTTTCCACTGCACTGTTATAGACTTTTAAAGAAGAAGAAGAAAAAAAATTCGATTATACCTACAGGGTGCACGAGAGGAAAAAAAGACCAAGTTAAACACTCACCTAAAATACAGTCGAGGAGAAAAGTTTACGCCCCTGTTATCATGTTGAAGCGTGTAGTACAGACCCTAAATTCGCAGATGTTGCCCAAAGCCACAGATGAAGCCGCACCGACACTGGAAGTCCATTGGAGCGCCGAGGCAGGTTTTTATACACGCAACAGCAGCAGCGCGCGGCCTCGCTCCCAGTGACGTCAGCCGGAATCTCACAACAACATTACTCCGCCCACTTTTTTTTTTCTTTGTCAGCAGCAAGAAACCCCACAGCGCGTGGGCTGCACTGAAGGCCATCACCACCATCCTGACCACGTGACTGCAGACTCCTGTAAAGACAACCTGCATGCATTAAGGAAATCCAGCTGTTATTTGTAATCACAGAGTTAATTAAAAAATAAAAAATCTTCTCCAGGGGAAAATCCCGTGAGGTCATTAAATAATAAGATTCAAAATTAAATAATGTGCAGGCTATTTTGATCCACGTGCCAGGTGATGGAGGGCTGTGAAATTGATTCCATCCATAATTCATACACACATAGTAAACACCAGTCCTGACTTCACTGGTAAACACCTTCACGGACTGTACGTGCAGGCTGTAGATATAAATTCGCTCTTATTCATCTGTTGCACAATAAGCGAACGTGTTCACTTATGCAAAATGCATGTAGTGTACCTGTAATTGTTTACTGTACATGATTGGACCTTAAGGAGTCTTTCATAAGCTTTAAAGATTAGTTAAAAGCTGGAATACATGCATCTTTCTAGGTAGAATAAACACCACTGGCATGGAAAAACGTACAATATGAGAAGAATGATAATCAGGGATAACTGGAATCAGTGATTAAGTGTTAAAAAATTTGGTGAACAGTCATTGGTTGCTGTGAATAACTGGAATCAGTTATTGGATGTTGAGACATTTGGTGATCAGTCATTGGTTGCTATGAATAACTGGAATCAGTGATTGGATGTTGAGAAATTTGGTGATCAGTAATTGGTTGCTGTGAATAACTGGAATCAGTTATTGGATGTTGAGAAATTTGGTGATCAGTCATTGGTTGCTGTGAATAACTGGAATCAATGATTGGATGTTGGGAAAGCTGGTAATAAGTTGTTGGTTGTTGGGAAGATTGTTGATCAGTAGGAAGTTGCTGTTGGAAAGAATGACGATTGGTCATTGGCATGAATTGTAATCAGTGATTAGCTGCTGGGAAGAATTGAGAGAACAAATGTGATCGGCAGTTGGACTTCGGTGAAAAATAATGACTCACTGCTAGAAATGTTTGCTTGCTGCTGCTTTCTTGTCTCAACAAAACAGCTGTGAGCTGGAGTGCTATACTGAGAGGAGAACTGTCACTGACTCATCAAAAAGTCACTTTATGTGCAGCATACAGTATGCTACCATGCTACCATGCTACTACATTGTTAGTATTAGTGCTACACTGAGAATTCAATCATAAATTAGGTAAACAATTTCTGACAAATTACTACAGGGTTTCTGCTAGAGTTTGTGTTACAGTCTGTAATCACATACCTACAGAGTGCTGTTACATATGATTGGCCTGGAAGTTTATTTGTATATTAGGATTTGATTGGTTGTATTTTTGCTTGCAAATGTCTGAAATGAATGGTGTGAAAATGTTTTTTGAATTATTACTATTACATATTTTTTTTGCCATTACTGATATTTTTCAGTGTAATTGATGTATAGTGAATATTACCTAGCTTGAGACATATATGGTGAACTGATACATCTACTTTCCAACAATCAGTTTGTATCTGCTTTTCATTGGACACAATCTTATTTAATGATACTTTTGATAATTTAATTATTTAATAGTACTTTTTTTAGTAACCACAATGAAAATAACATAAAGACATGTTTGCTTAAAAGCATGAGGAATGGAAGTCTGCGCCTGCAAATGGGTCCAGGAAAGTTTATAAAATATAATTTAGTTATATAATATACACAAACATTTTTGTTGACAATTTCCCAATGTTAAATTAATGTTTAGTGTGGTGTGGAGTTCATTTAGGTGCAGCTGGAAGAGATAATTCAAGACTGGGGATTTTACTGTCCAATTTTAATAATCCGACTTCCTGCTTTCTGGCCTTTGCTTGTTCTTCCATGTAGACATGTGATTGGATGATTGTTGACATTCTCTAGAAAGATGAGTTGTGACTTGTTCTTTGGGAAGGACTATAAAGACACCCTTTCAAGAACATTGCAAAAAATTATTTGTTTATTAATGCAGATTTTGTCACGGCTGTTTATAATGCTAGATAAGTGTAATAAATGTTGAATATTTATTTGCCCCGTATTACCCAACAATTTCTTTACAGTGAGCTTTGGTATACTTGTTTAAACATATAATTTCAACAAAACCCACAAATGCACAATACCCAAAACTATTCAGCATTTCTATTGTTACTATTCATATTATTCATGTCAAAAATGTACATTAATATGCTGTTTATATTTTTTCTTAATGTTTTAAAAAAAAAGTATCATCATCACCATAATCATCATCTTCATTATTTCCCTGCAGGGAAAACCTAAAACTCCATTGCAATAGGTTTTCAGTATTGAAATCAGGTATAGACTGAGGATTTCGCATAAATACATATAATTAATTGTAATTACCCCAGTGCAGCTAACTGGGTTATCAAAGGCCGCCCATGTCTCTCACTGTCTATGGTGAGAGGCATGTAAAAGAACCATTGCTGTTTTTCGCCAAGAATATGCTGCATAGCCGTCAGCGTGTTTCTGCCCTGGAATGGCCTGGCGAGCTGTTCAGGGTGTACTCTGTCCTCACCCAGAGTCGGCTGAGATGGGTGCCAGCCTCCCTGTGACCTTAATTAGGAATAAGTGGTTCAGAAAATGAATGAATGAATGATTGTAATTATAATCATTGTAATATTTTATTATATAAAGCCAATTATAAATAAGGTCACAATGTGCTTTACCGAATATTTGAAGTAAGACTTTTAAATATTAAGATAAAACTAGCTGCTGTCAATAAAAACAGTGATATTATTATAAACATCATAATATTAATATTACTCTAATGATAAGCATTTTTAAGGGTCAATTCCAAAAGATATCCAGCATTTTGGTTGGATTTTGTTACTCATTTAATCTTAAACTGCTCTGCCCCCTATTGGTGACTGGCATTTACAGCCACCAGGGTGGGTGAAGAGCTATGGTCTGTGCACCTGGGGAGTAAAATCACTTCTGGGGCCTCTCAATCACACTTCAGTTCACTAAATATAGTTCAGGGTTTGAAGGCTAGTACCTTTGGATTGCCTGAACATTTGACGATCTGCATGTGTTTTAGTCTACTGTGTTTCAACCACAAAGCATTGTCACGACGTGGCACTACAGTGAGTTAAATGTCACACTGTTGCGACATGATCTCAGGAGACTTGCGATTCGCAAGGAGACATCTTACTCTTTCTTAAAAAATAGGTCAGGTTCATTTCTAGAATTTTACATATCCTCTTTATATATTAGATTTCACATTAATAGAAGAAAATGTGTTCAGGGGTTCTTGAACTGTTTAAGGGTTCCCAGGTTCTTAATGTAAATCTAATTATATATTTTATATTTTACATGAACTGCGGACTCAAAATAAGTGTAAACAACAAAAGTACATAAACACAATCTCATATCGATTTTATAATTTGTATTTTTTATAATTTTATCTATCTATCTATCTATCTATCTATCTATCTATCTATCTATCTATCTATCTATCTATCTACAACAGATTAAGAACATTTTTAATTTAAAAAGAGTAAAAATGCAGTTATAGAATACAAGTTAGTATTTCTGCCTTGCATATCTTATCACAAGTAGAGGATATTGGGTGGTAGATATAGTATTGTAGCGTAATAATAGAGGCAATGGTTGTGATAGCAATAGTAGTAGTGTTAATAAATTTATTGTTATTACTTTTAGTCTTAACTGTTAAATAAATAATGGTAGTAGTGTTGGTAGGAGTGCTGATAATAATAGTAGTGATAGAAATAACAGATAGAAATAATAGTAGAAATAAATGCAGTCGTGGTAGTAGTAGTAGCAGTAGTCTTAGTAAAAGAAGAGGTCCTAGTAAGAGAAATAGTAGAAGTAAAAGTATTTGTAGTAATAATTGTAGTACATAATATTAAGATTTAAAGGCTGGGAATTAAGGTTTCCTTTTATAATTTCATGTACAAATCAGATTGCTGTGCTGAAAGAAATATAAGATGGCAAGTTATACAGAGTTCAGTAGGAGGAGAAGTAAACATTTAGCAGGTGTGTTGCAGGAAGACATCCTGCCATAATCAAGCCACCATCATTAAACCTCACAAGTTGCTTCAGCTCACTGAGTCACATCACAACAAACAGATGTTCACAGTGCACTGCTGGCCCATGACCACAGACCCCAAATACATTTTCTTTTAAATGTATTCATGACAAATTTATTAATTTATTTACTAATTTAACATCAATTTATAGTTCATAAGTAATAATTTTTACTAGTCACAGGGTTCACAGCATCTTTACCACGTGTTTCACCATATGAGCCGCCATTACTGTAAACGTTTTCATCCTAACCATTGTTGCAGTCTTCATCCTTTTGCTCTTAGATCAACTTTGATATTGTGATAAAACCTGTTTAAAATATATTAAACAATATTTTCAGTGGCATGTCCAGATTGAATCAGTAGTGAACTAAATATGATTCTGATATTAGATTTAGTTTTGTAAAACTTATGCAAATCTATTAGATTCAGTATCAAACATTTGTGTAAGTGACAGTAACAGGTTGGTTTTCATGCTTTATGTGGATTATTAAGCATTCATGTATGACATGGAACAGTTTTTTTTTTAAATATATCATATTTTGAATAAAAAAAAGAAAAGAAGATTAGATTAATTTGCATTACTTTTTTATGCTTGACAAGTTACCCATTTGAGATAATGACTCATATCAGGAAATGCTTTACACTATCAATTTAAAAAGTGTACTAATATTCCATTTAAGTAGGCTTATTATTTATTAATACAAACGACTATCTAGTTTCTGCACCTTTTAAACACATGCAGTTCACAGTCTCTGCTTTATGTGCGACCCGATGAGGAAGAACACACATATCCTTCAGAGACCTCTTTAATGAAGATATTTTATACCCATTGTAGAATTTTTTTTTAAAAAGATGACATCCTCAAAAATGGTTATTTTGGATCGTTTTTATGCTATATATGCTTTTCTTTCTAATTCCATGTCATTAAATTATAATAAATTATAAAAGATTATTCAGCAACAGAATAAATAACAATTATTCAGCAAAGGCGAGGTGGATATCACTGAATAGACTTCTAGAAGGAACACTGAGGAGACTCTTTGGCGATTTCTCCAATCCTAAGTCGAATAATTGGTTTAGTACCTAGTACACTGGAACAAAAGAAAAAAGCACAATAAAACAAGATTAACAAGATTTTTTGTGTTTTTAAATAATTCAAGAAGTATCCCAAGTTTGTGGGGTGGATACTGTCTGCTATCCCGAAATAGGGATCCAATCCAATCAAATCTAAATCAGTATGAAAACATGGGAACATTAATAAAATTTCATTTACTTGATTGCTTGATATAATTAGTAGAGTATTCAATATGGATTCATAATACAGTAAAATGCAGAAATATGTGAATTGTGAAAAGGAATTTCTCAAATCATGGGTCGCCAAAAAAAAAAAAAGAAAAAAAAAGAAATTGACAAATAATAGCCGGCCACCACTTTTATCATTAGATAAACATTGACACTTTGTTAGGATTCTTTGGATGCTTTACAGTCAATGATTCTCGAAAGAGGTTGAGTGAATAATTCAACACAAATGTGTAAACCAATAATATCTTAATTTACCCAATCATATGCTAGCCAACATTCAGATATGACGACGTGAGGGGTGTTTAAACATTTATGCTTATTATTTTAACGTCATGAATTCATAGGAATTTTGTATGACTATCAAAATAAAACTTATAGAATACTGCTACTTCAGCCCTGTCCATGACTGTGTTCTTAAGTGTCTTCACTTTAGATAAAAAGGGAAGTTAGGCCTAGAAAAAAAACACCAAAGGAAGTAGCTACAAGTAAGTTAAAATGAGGAAGCTCACTAAAAGTTCCACCTATATAGAACTCTGCTTTTTAGGTGTATGACAAGCTTATGTGATTGTCAAGAGACTGCTGCATTACCTAGCGGATAATAGTCACCTGACTCGTTGAGTTGAAAGATTCTCTTTTTCCCCGTTTGAGCCAGTGAATTTAAGTAAAGCTGAATCGTTTGAACTATCCATTGAGTTTTTGGCCATACCACATCCTGTCGAGCTGAACAGCGCTTCAACATGGTTGCCACAGCGCAGTCACACAACCTCAAGTAAAAAAGAGTTGAAAACTCTGTAAGAAAGGTAAAGATCGATTTCAATATGTCTTTATTTTAGTTTCCTAACAACTGTTATATATGATTATGGGAAATTGTCAGGGAAAATTGCCATGCTCGCCTCAGCAGAGCATTTCAGAAGTAAATAGTACTATTAACTAAAGTAAAAAACTAAAAAAGTGTGAATTAGATTTAGGGGTTGTTGCTTGTTTACATATATATGTTTGTTTTGTTTTGTATTTAAACCTTTTGTTGATTGGTTTTCCCATTTTTATAGATAAGGCTGAAGTTATAATCTATTATTAATTTGCAGTGTTTTGATAATGCTTTTGTTTAATGATGAATGTTAGGCCTGAATTCTAATGAAAAAAAGATACTTTAAATATGTGCAGGATCTGCAAAGAAAACAATGTTCTATTTGATAAAATTGTGTTTTTTATAAATTAATTCCACATGTCTTGTAGTAAGGGGTGTGTGTGTGTGTGTGTGTGTGCGTGTGTGTGTTGTGGGTTAACATATCTGATTGCTCATTAGTTGGTTACTTTGAAGTAAACATTAAAAAGTTAGTCTAGCTTTTATAGTGCTTTTATTTAATAAGAAGTATTCTGATAATATATAAAATAGGAGATAAAATTTAAATGGAATCCTTTGCTGATTGTTCGTGGTTGCGCTTATTTCTGATTTCACCAGTAGTGCATATCTAAAGACTTGAGTTTTCTTTCATTGTGACTGAGATGACTATGTATGTCAAAGGAAAGATACATAACTCATAACATCAATAAAAATTTAATAATAATAATAATAATAGTAATAATAATAACACAGTATGTACTACATTGTTTTCTGCCTCAATTTCATAAATGTACTACTTATCGTTCCTAAATGGTAACCTTGGTCAGCACTTGTCAGCAACATTTATTATAAACAAACACAATTCATATTCGGTTCTCTTCTCTTAAATCCACGTGGTTATGGATGAAACCAGATTAAATATAATTAAATCTGGCTATTAATATATCCATAATCAAACTCAATGTGGTACAGTAAGATATAAGTGTGAGTTATTATCACTTATTTATTTTGTACTTAAATTTTTTTTTATATATGAGCAACTAAAAAGTATTAAAAAAAAACAACAATAACAAATACTGAAATTTAACAAGGTTCACTTGGTGGTGGCGATAAATGCAGCATGTGGAGTTGTTTAATTCTCTCCTATCAGTATTTTCATTTAAATTGCATCGATAAGCTTTAGACCAGTGAAGTGAAGCCGTGCACTGTGTTTAGTCATGTCAATAGGTGTTTAAAAATAAGAAAGCTGAAGTTGTACTCTCTCAGCTTTTTGTATGCTACTTCCTGTTTGGTGTGAGATGATGCTTGATGCCCTTTTAGGCCCAGTGAAGCTGGTCTGCTTTTTATGGAACTTTTTGTGGTTGTGACTGCGTGTCAGGAGGATGGCACTCGTACCTGTACTCATCTTCCTCTCTTTTAAGTGTACGCAGTGTGTTGAGATTCTCAAAGTCTCAATGGTTGGTTGTAGATTTGAACTGTGACTGAAAAGGACAACAGGATGCAAACCTTCATGCTGCTTTTGTAATTTTGGCCTCATGCATTTTGGTTGTAAGGCTTAAGTAGTATAATGTTTACATTTAGAAAAGAGCTTGTAATAGTTCATATTGCAGCACTTTATTCACATAGATGAGAAAAAAAATAATACGTGAGAAGACATTAGAGGAAAATTATTAACACTTTGGTGGTATAATGCATTGCTGAGTTGCTTGAGGGTTTTATTTATCTTATACCACAGCAATTTTGCAATAATTAAAATTCTCAGATAATTAAAGAATCTATTTATAGTTACAGCTGTGAAACGTCCAGGAACCAAGCTAGTTCCTGTAATCATGTTTTATAACAGCTACAAAAGCTGTTTCCTCACCAGCTTCTTCTTCTTCTCCTTCTTCTCTCTCTCTCTCTCTCTCTCTCAAAAAAAGCAACTTGCCATTTACTAAGAAAAAAGAAAGTCCTTAGTCCAAATGTTTGCCATGACAGAAGACAGAAAACAGATGGTACAAAGCACTGATACTGGAGACTCTTCTTAAATGTTAAATGAACATCTAACAGAAAACATGAACATATAAATAACATATAGAACTAGAGGCAGAGAGCACAAACCTCCGCCAAGGAAGGACAGTCTCTCTGCTAGTTTCCCTTTATCGAAGATATCATTTGTTTCTTGAACCATTGTCCACCATCCCTGAAAATTTTATAACTTATATCGCAAAGTTAACAAACAGGCAAATGCGACGAAAACATCCTTGGTGGAGGTAATTATATTATTCAGTTAGATTTGGCATTACTGTCAGATCAGAGCAGCTGCTATAGAAAATTAGTGGTTCAGCGGGAATGGCACTGGTGGCTCAGTGGGACTAGGAGTGCTGGATCAGTGGAAATGGGTGGCGGTTAACGCCCCAGTACCACTAAGCTGTCATTTTTGAGCCCTTAACACTCAACTGCTCAGTAAAAATGATAAATGACACTCTGGGTAAAGGCTTCTACCAAATGCCATAAAATGTAAACAGCTTCTATCTAATCAGTATTCAAATAGGGCTGTGGTTAAAAAAAAAGATGTAAGGTCCTGATGAGGTGAGAAGCTATGCATTAAAGTTTCAACTAAGTAAGAACTAGTTTGGACACACTGATGAGTTTCAGGAATTTGTTTATCGCACAAACTCATTTTGTTTTCCACAATTTTTTTGTACCATACAGAAGAGAAAGTCAGAAATTTAATTTGTAAAGTTTATTTTTTTTAATTTAGCAACTGTCTTAGCAACTGATAAATATTTTTGCTATATTTAATTAACAGCAAGTTTATGATCATTGAATTGAAAACAAAATCCAAAATATAACAGCATGTATTATATCACATATCCTGTAACAACTGTAACAAATCCATAAAGTAGCACAGTGTGATAAAAAAGCAGTAAGGAATAAGAAATCCATGCCAACCAGAAAGACTCTGGGGGGAAAAACAGCAAGCATGATAGACTTTTGTTGACAGGATTATACCGTGTTCATGTTTAAGTTTATTAAGTGGATTTAATACACTTCAGTGATAACTGCATCCATATCTCAAGATGTCTGTAGAAATGTACTGATACAGCATATAGTATCATATTAAGCACCTCATGTTCAGTGAATGTCAGTGAATATTCGTATATTCATTTTAGCGACATCCACCAAGCCTGAGGTGCATATTTGTTTTTGTATATTCTACACTGACACCTAAGCAAAAAAAGGACACTAAAGCTAGGTTTTTTTTGTTTTGTTTTGGTTTTTTTTGTAATGACGATGGATGTAGATGAGCTGCTAGTGCAGGCAGGTGCAGAGCCTGTGATAGCATCTCTTTTAACCCTTTACAGAGTTTTGGTAGTACTATCCGGGAACATAATGAAAAACAAACTAAAATGAAATTTTTATAGTTTATAATAATATATATTACCATGACAGAAACTGTTCGAGTGAGCTGTGCACCTCTAGACAGGGCAGTGGTGGTTTAGTGGTTAAGATGATGGGTTACTGATCCAATGGTAAGCGGTTCAATCCCCACTATCACCACTGTTGGGCTCTTAACCTTCAATTGTTCAGTAGTATAAAAATGTTAATTGTAAGTCGCTCTGGATAAGAATGTCTGACGAATGCTGTGAAGGAATAAATGAGATTAGCTAATGGAGCAGAGCTAAATATTATGTGCTGCGCAGATATAAGGAGAGGGCTGTTTATTTATTTATTTAGCATTTTCATTCAGAGTTAGAAAACTCTGACAAACAGTGTCTGTTATTTTGATTTGAACGTTACCCACTCAGGATTTTTTAATCCCTGACTGCACCATTCCTGTGTAGTCACAGATTAATAATAATGTTCTAATGGGGTATTGGTTCTATAGAAAATAGCTATTGTCCATACAGTAGCTTGCAAAAGTATTCACCCCTTGGTATTTTTTACTGTTTTGTTTACCTTAATAATTACCATAAACATTAATAAAACCATTAATTCCATTATCACAAAATGGAAAGAATATGGCACCACAAAAAACCTACCTAGAGGGGGCCATCTACCAAAACTCTCAGACTGAGTATGAAGGGCAATAATGAGAACAGCAAGAAAGGTAACCCTGAAGAGTATCTTGTACGCACTGCATGCGTACAGAACTCTGCAGAGAGCTGGGCTTTATGGAAGGAAAAAAAAACCCATTGCTCACAGAAATGTTTAGAGGACACCAAAAGACATGTGAGAGACGTCCCAAACCTATGGAAGAAGGTCCTCCCTATAAAGAAAGTGCCAGGATGATAACAATAAATTAGATTAGTCCAGGGTGACATTATATCACCCCTTCATTGATTATTTTCCTATAAAAACATGCCTGTGAGTGAATTTATGACTTATTGTTAGATCTGAATGAAACGGCATTTGGAAATGATTAATACCATATAGGTTATACCACATAGGATGATGGAAACTAATAAGTATCTAAATATGCATTGAGTATTGCTTTTATTAGCATTTTGCACAGGTACAGTTTTATTGTGCTCAGAACTAAACAAAAAAGAAATGCTAGTCAGTCACTGTTCCAGTAATGTATAAGTATGCAGTTTTGCAGGTTGAAAAATGGACACTTGCGATAATAGAGTAATATCAATAAACACAATAAACAAAAGTTGCCACAAAAAGTGACTGCCTGGCCAGACAGATATGTCAAAGGGAATATGTGCTGAGAATGTTTCTTCATTTATGCTCATCAATGTATGTTCAGATCTTAACCCTATATTACATGATATCTCAGTGAATATCCATAGTAAATAAAAGCAACCCCATTCTTGTACAGGTAACAAGTGTGTAGGACTTCTTTGGGCTGTCAGAGGTGAGTGAGACGTTATGGCAGACCAGGTGCAAGGCATGTCCTTTTTCTATGGCAACATTACTCGAGAAGAAGCTGAGGACTACCTGAGGCAAGCAGGCATGAGCAACGGACTCTACCTGCTTCGCCAGAGTCGTAACTTCCTGGGTGGATTTGCTCTGTCTGTGGCCTACAACCATCAGTGCTACCACTACACCATTGAGAGGGAGCTGAATGACACATATGCCATAGCAGGTGGAAGATCACACCGTAGTCCTGTGGACGTGGTGGATTACCATGCACAGGAATCTGATGGCCTGGTTTGTGTGTTGAAAAAGCCCTGCAATCGGCCACGGGGCGTCGAGCCCAAAGTGGGGGCATTTGAGGATCTGAAGGAGCAGCTCATCAGGCAATATGTACAGCAGACATGGAAGCTGAAGGTTAGTGCTTCTTCTCTGAATGTGAAGAACTGTTAATTCACTGTTTTAACATAACATAGAAAATCCCTCATTATTGACACTATAGAGCTACACGCTGTCAAAAGTGATATAAATATACAGAATTTTTATTACAACAAAAACAGCTGTACGATTTTACAGGATTATACTGTAAACAATTACTCAAGTAGAGCACTAAAAGATAGTTGGGTACATTGATCAGTGTTTAAGGCTTTAAGTTACAGCTGAAAAGGTCGTGTGTTCAAATCCCAGTCTTGGTTGGGTTCTTGTATCCCTTGTTTTTGCACTTGTATCCTCACTCTCTTACTCCTTTGCCAAACCACTTAATCCTATTGATAGGGTTGTGGAAGGGCTGGAGCTTTCTCAAGGAACACTGGGTAAAGGAGGGGTACACCCTGAAAAGCTTCCTGACCAGTCCATCACTGGGCAACACACACAACCATTCACACTCACTTGTATCCTGAATCAATCAAATCATAAAATGTACTGGATAGTATTGAACTTATATGATACCCTATATCATACATGTTTTTAACATTTTACAGTACAGCGTAGCAAAAAAAAGCTTCAAAATTTCAGGTATTTAAGGAAATAAACAAGTCTATAATGGTGAAAGGAGATAAAATGGGTTATTTACAGCATAGTCATCTCTAACTAAATGTAAAACTAAATTAAAAACTAAATGAACAAAAATTCTGAATTTACATTCACGTATGAGATAATGTTTGTGACCCCCTACTGGAAAATTCTTTCCAATGCACATCAGATAAAACTTGATTTAAAAAAAAGATTTTCAAGAAAATCTTCCAGACACTACAGAGAGGTGGGACTTCCAGAAACTTTTGACCGATCACTAATCCTTGTCACTGGCGAATGTGTTAAATTCAGTTTGTGAAATAAATGCTTAAATAATATTTAAGCACATAAAATTTTTAAAAACAAGATTCAGTGACCTATAGTAGTTATTATCAATCTTAATTACCCAGCATTACTTAATGCTCAATTCTGATTGGTCAGTCATGGCATTCTATGCTTTTTATACATTCAATAAAATAAAGATAAGTACATACTGTAACAAACAAATACATTTTTTTTCTCAGACAAGAATTATTCAGTGTTGTGGGTTTTTTAAGTCAGATTTTGCAGTATTGTTGTTGAATTTTTATAACAAGTAAAAAAAATTGAGCAAGGGGATAGGAATAAACAGGGTTGCAAACATTTTATTAGTATTACTAAATAGTAGACATTTTCATTATTCAAAAGTAATAACAACCCCTAGCTTTGTCTTTGTTTTCTAAGAAAAGGACTGAGTACATTTAGTGATTTTCTTGAACTTCCCCCTTTTGAGAAGGCTAACTGGAAATTTCTAACTGGAAGTCTTAACTGAATTTTTACTTGGTCAGTGATTACGAAAAAACAGAACATTTAAATGTTTGGTTTCAATTTCATTTAAAAAACATGAATAAAAAGTTGAATCAAATATTTAAAAAATATTTTTTAATGACAGGAACACTAATTTTGTATTATTTTTTTTCTTACTTTTGTGTAGCATGAATGAACTTAAAAAAGAGACTGTTGTATTGTTATTATTATATATTTTTGTTTGTTTACTTATTCTCATCAATATGATCCAGTACTACCTGAAATAAATACTTGAATAGTACTTGGTTACTGATTTATCCTCATTTTGTGAAGTTGTATAAGTGTGCTGTATTTTTTAATTTCTTCACTCACTAAACCATTCCATATGGTTTGAAGTTCATTCATGCTATGCAAAAGTAAAAAAAAAAAGATATATATACACACACACACACACACACAAACACACAAACACAAACACACACATACACACTTATGTATATATAATTTTGTTTTTCCATCAGGGAGCCTCACTGGAACAGGCTATCATCAGTCAAAGACCTCAGCTGGAGAAGCTGATTGCCACTACAGCTCATGAGAAGATGCCCTGGTATCATGGGACCATCACACGGGAAGAATCTGAGCCACGTTTACTTAACAACCGCCGCAGCAATGGCAAGTTTCTGTAAGTACACAAGTTGATTCTTTTTCTCTCAAGGGATGATTTTTTTTAAATGCTCGAACTATAACATGAGAAAAGATGAAAAAAAAAAAGATATTTTTAACCATTATCCAGAAATATGCTATTAAACTTAATTTCACATCAATAATTACATATTGTAGTGCCAGTCATTATTTCAGGGAATAAGATGCAAATAATATGCAAATGCAAGTTCACACAAATATTTCCAATTATCTTTCTGAATGTTTTCTAATCTAACCAGATAATTTATTATTTACTGACTGTATATTTTTTTGCATTGTTCAAATAATAAATAGTTTGATTGTTCAGCCCAGTGTATGTGCTTACTATTGATTTCTGTTTCAGGTTGTTTAGACTGTTCACTGTAATTATATATGCAGAGCGTTACATAATTCATAAATGTAAATCTCCTTCAGAATGATACACTAAAAAACACTGAAAATAGCAAATTATTCACACACTACGTACTGTTAAAATACTGAATAAAATCCAGTCGCCAGAATTTCAGAACACTTTATAAGGCTAACATAAAATATTTTAGGCCCCCTTTGAGGAAAGTCTAAACTATATAACTAACCCATAATTTATTCCAATGTAATTTTACAGTATTTTTTTTTTTTTTACATTCAGTTGTTTCTGAGTGGATTCTCCGTAAGTCTTTTTATGGTTGTGCTTTTCACATCACACAAATATACACACCCACAGAGAATGGGGGTGGGAGGGGGGTGGGGGGCACTGAGAGAGACAGAAAGAGAAAAAGAGGCAGAAACAGGCACACACTGTGGTTTCCGCTCTCACACTGTTGTATAGGACTTCCTGAAATGACCAAAGAACTAGTGGGAGGTGGCGTCATAAGACATTTGCGTGTATGGGCGTGTGCGCGTGCACTTGCGTGTTAGAACTTTAGCCACAAAATGTATAACCTAACAGTACATCTAAAATTATTGGTAAACAAACTCTGAGGAAACATCTTTGTGTAGCTAATTAGCTGACTCTCACACTGAAGATGTAAAATATTCATATTTATTTGAACAAAAATAATGAAGGATTGGAAAAAGTTTTGAACAAAATGCACTTGAATTGATTAGCTTTAATAAATCTACATTCAAATAAATATAAGGATTATATATAAGCTATTTAAGGATTATACATTTTTATTACTTTAATGTTTAAAGTTAATCATCTTAAAATAAAAATAAATCTCTGGAACTATACTTTAGGACTGAACCCCTTCATCATCATCATCCTCATCATCTTCCGCTTAATCCGGGGTTGGGTCACAGGGGCAGCAGCCTAAGCAGTGAGGTCGAGACGTCCCTCTCCCCAGCCACTTCCTCCAGCTCTTCCAGGGGGACACCAATGCGTTCCCAAACCTGCCAAGAGACATAGTTCCTCCAGCGTGTTCTGGGTCGACCCTGGGATCTCTTTCCGGTGGAACCCCTTTCTTCCACAAATTAAAAAATACAATTAAAAAATAAATAGTTGTGTTTTGGGACTAGGCAGAATAGTGTCTATAGGCTAAGTGACGCTGGAAGCATTTTTAGTTGTTCATCTGACTTTCAGCTTTTGCTACAGATTAGAATTTTGATAAGATTAATGCAGCAATGTACACTGGTAGTGATTTTAGCATGGTAAAAGTGACATTGAATTTTTTTTTTTACTGTTCAGGTTGATTTTTAGTTTATTAATGAAACTCTTGTGTAATTTTGAGTTGTGACCAGTAAACCTGTCTATGTGTAACAAACTAACAGGTTCAACATCTTGGGAGCAGATAATGCAGTTCTGAGCAAGTTCGCAGTCATCATAACAGGCATAGCTAATGGTTTTGCTTATCATGTGATGTAGGCTGTGTAAAGATAAAAGGCTATATTACAGTATATTTATAACAACATTACAATGTTCCTGGCTCTTGGTCATTTTTTTCAGACCTAGTGCTTTGTGGCTGAACTGTCACTTCAGCCATTACACCAGGTTTTTGTGGGTCATGAGCCTGCTGTCACATTCGCTGATGTTGAAAATACACTTCAGAAACATGCATTGCAAACTACATTTGCTTGCACTTCACTCATGCTTTGCTGATGCTTGCTACATAAATCCTTCACATACTACTCCAAAATCAACCCCAGGTGCTCAGTTGGGTTGAGACAGTTGCTGTGAAAATCATAGCATGTACTAGTGTAAATGTCCCAAAAACATAACAGCTTTTAAAACATTTTTAAAACGTTTTTCTTTAATTTTTTAACCATCTGTAACTGTAGTAGCAGTTCTTCTTTCTAAGATTAACAGTTCTTCTTTCTCTGTAGTTTACTCCCAGTAGGCTGTTTAATATTTACTTTTTTAAGTCTACTGGTTGTATAAAGCTGAGAAAAATATGTACAGCATGAATTTATATGTATTTACCCTCCATTAGTGGCTGTCTGTAGCTGGAATTACATGTTGGCACCATGGTTAAGTGGCCAGTTTTATTACGCTGTCATTTAGTTTTTGTTTTTCTCACTTCAACAGAATCAGGCAGCGAGATAATAATGGCTCCTATGCACTCTGTCTCCTCCACCAAGGCCAAGTCATGCACTATCGCATTGACAGGGACAAAGCTGGAAAACTCTCCATTCCTGATGGGAAAAAGTTTGACACACTTTGGCAGGTACTGAGTGAATACAGGAAGTGAGATCAAACCTTTTTTGTTTAACATATTGAGCTGTACAATGTCTCTGAATGTTTCTAATGTTAAAAGTTCGCTAAAAGTTTTGTGTCAAATGTTTCAAACAATTTACACTCAATTGAAAAAGATCATGTCTACTAATATAGAATGTTGCACTGGTTGCAGATACTACCGAATTTAATCATTTTCTGAATCATTCATAATATATTTCTTCTTGTAGCTGGTGGAGCATTATTCATACAAACCTGATGGCCTACTTGGGGTGCTGACTGATCCATGTAAAAGACCTGATGGTAGCCTTGTTTGCTCTAAGGGTGGATGGATGAAAGGATGATTTAATAAAATTGTGATTGAACAGATGAATATGTATATTGGATAGATAGCTGAATGGTTGCAAGGGTGGATAGATGGATGGATGGATGGATGGATGGATGAATTTTTAATTATGAATTATATGAAATTCAAATGGCCTTTATGAAAAAAATACATATAATATATATTGTATTTATTGTGCTTAGGCCCACCAGCACTTCCTGCAAATCACCCAGAGGTGAGTGTTGAGATATCTTCATTATCATATAAGCAATTTTGAGTGCAAATTTAAAAGAAGAAATTAACACAATATTAACACATACAAATACAAATGGTCATGTTTACCAGTCATAATTACAATATATTTCCTCATATATGCTCTGTTTGACATTTACCAAAAGCTATTAAGATCTTGTTGCAGATTTAATTAGTTTTTACATCAAAATGCGAGTGGATATGAAGACTAATTTTATGTAAGCGCCATCTGCTTTGTATCACAATATTGATGCAACCCTCCCTGATAGAAACTGATGTCTTATGCAACACAATGCATATTAAGTTTAATATGAGAGAATTGTCACTAAATACACTGTCATTCATCCTTAGGCTTACTGTATACATCAAATCCTGCAGGATTTCTTTTTTCTATTTATGGCATTAATATTTGTTCCTAATGCTGGTGCATGAAGCAGTGCTGCATGGGTCACATTTAATACCTGTTCAGTGCAATAACTTTATCCTCTTCAAAATTGTGGTTTTCTAGCTGAGTGGCACAGGTGGAATTCTCTCCAGATTCAGATCCTCTTCCTTCCCCAAACCGGGTCTCAAAAAGGTGCACAAATATACCATCCCCTCGTCTCTGCCCCTGTGGCATGATGTCTGCATAGCTGTTATCTGCCACCATTTGTGGTTTGACCCTGCTAATCCATCTTTGGTTGCCTACACCCCTCTGATCTCCACTCTCTCATCTTCCTCCACTCACCTGCAATGCATCTAAACATCAGCAAGTTCATCATTCCCCATCCCTTTATGCCTTTGCATTTGGTGCCAATGTCAGGTTTAAAACTAAAAAGCTCTTGGTTTTACAGCATATGTAATGCATATATTAGCTATGAAAATATTTCTCTAATACCTGGTAACTAAAGTTTATTTTAGTATACTTTCCTTACTAATTAAATACTATATACTATATACATTGTTTCTTAGGTTTTACACTCTGATATCTAATGTGCAATGTGACATGAGTTACTAGTTCATACTGTACCAGTCAAATATTTGGACACACCTAGTAGTAGGATTTGCAGTTATATGAAAAAATATGTACATCCCATAAAAATTAAAACAATCTTTTTAACATGTTTAAACAAGCAAACATTTCCTCTTTTTGATATGGTGCTTACTGATGAATATGATTATACTCCTGACATCTAGGATCTAGTGTCCTCTTTGCTACTGAAGTGTGTGGTATAATACTGCCAAGATTTAAGACCTTTAGTAAAAATAGATTGTAGATTCCCATGAGTCTGGCTGGGACCCCCCCCCCCCCCTCCCCCCTTATATCTAAATTATTTAAAATAAATAATTAAACTATGAGGAAATCATCTACAAGTGGTATAGATTTCAAATGACTTCCAATTTGTCCAGGATTGGCTGCTCCTTAAAACTCAAGAGCAGACCATTTGTTTTGAAGAGAGGTCTTGAAACTGTTTGTATGAAAGTGCATTCGTCTGCAGTCAGAAAGAGCTGACATAGACAAAGACCAGAATATCCTGCATTTTAACAGCAATAAAGTACAAATTCTAGACTCAACCAAATGCATTTTGTTGAAGTTGTCGAGTAGTCAGCACTTTATTTACCTTACAAACTGAACATATAGAAAGAATAACACAAAATAGCCTTTTATGAATGATTGATTAATGAATGAAGGATTTATTTATTTGACTTTATATCCCAACTGCTATAACTTCTGGTAATATAACTGGCTGGCGATATTTTCATCTGTTGAACAACTAGTGTCAAACCAGCTTTCTTCTGCAGAATGAAAAACACCAACAACATTTGGGAACGCAAATTGTGTTTGCTCTTAAAGCCAGGAAGTGAAACATGATCTCAAGTGGTCATTATAGATATGAGACACTATAAATGTCAGATGTTAATTCATGTACATGTTAATACTAGGCATGAAAAAGACTTGTTTATCACAGTCACAGTACACATGTGAACAAGAGAAAAACCTCATACTGTCTGTGTAGCATGGTGGTGGAAATGGTTTGGTTTGTTATGGTTTTGGTTTGCTTTGCTGCCTCAGGGACTGGGCATCTTGATGTCATCGATTCAACAAAGAATTGAAGTTTCAAATGAACAATGATCCTAAGCACATGGGCAAATCCACCAAGGAATGTCCCTTAAAGAAGAAATGGAGTTATGGAATAATGGTCAAAAAATTCACCTAGCTGATGTCAGAGATTGAAGGACCACTAGGCAATATGGCTAAAAGTTATTTTGGCTAAAGGGCCCAGTACTAGCTAGTGAAGAAACGTATTTTCCTTGTGGTCTTATTACAGTATTTATTTGTAGGAACTGTATTAAAAAGGACGAAATGTTTGCTTGTACAAATATGTTTAAAAAATACACACACACACATTATACACACACACACACATATATATATATATATGTGCGTGTGTGTGTGTGTGTGTGGGTGTATGTATGTATGTATGTATGTATGTATCCACTATATAAATAGCATGCAGTGTGCTTGGTTAGTATGCATGTTTCCATATGTGCAGGGCTTTTTGCTAGCTTCATTTGGAGATGATGAACAAGCTAATTGTATTAGCAATGCACACTGATGAGAAGCAGCACTGATTTTTTTTACTTCCTTTCAAGCCATATTTTTCTTCATAACTGTATGCACACTAAATATACTTTTCTTTCATTTGTGTTAGTTAAACAATAAATGGGATGAAGCTTTAGACCCCTTGCATATGCAAGTCAGTCATTCATAGCTAATTTACAGAGAATCGAGAATATCTTCTATTACTGAAATCACTGGATAATGTCTTGCACATCTTTAGAATATCGATGATTTTCTGTCATTTTGTGGCTTGCTAATGTGAATATAGGTTTGATTTAATCATGTGTGTCCAGATAATTGACTTGGGTGGTGATGCATTGCACAAGGAAAAAAAAAGTAAAAAATGTAAAAAAATAAATAAAAGGTTTATCTAAATTATAGTGCCACCTAGTGCTCACTAAAAGTAATGCAGACAAAACTGATACTCTCCTTTTTAAATCTCATGACAAACTAGCACAATCAGTTAATTGCTTGACTTTATATTCAGCCTTTTCTTATTAATTTCAGTTATTCACTGATGTACCACTTCCTGCACTCTTAGAAAAAAAAAAAAGTTAAATCTAGAACCCAACAGAATGGTAATCTGGGGGGAACCCTTCTAAGTTTTCTTTGGGGCAATGATACCCATTTACAGAACCATTTTTTTCCTAAGAGTGTACGCCTGCCAAAGTGTATCTATTTTTTTCTTTTTGTGTGATAAGTTCATCCTTTGGCTTAAAAAAAATGATTCTCTTCTCTTTCATGGTCTCTCAGCAGAAATCTACAGTGTTTGAATAGTAGCTAAAGACTTAAGTTCAGATGTGTTTTATGCAATTGGCCATGAAGGAGACTGGGAAACAGTGTGTGGTGTGATTTGCTTACGTGTTATTTCATAGTGTGCCTTTACAGTTTTTTTCACTTGCTTACAAATAATTCAAGAAACAATGCTTTGCTCTGAAACACATTTCTTGAAATTGTACACACATTTTGCCAACAGTCATCTTGTCCGCAAATTGAAATGCTACAAAATTAAAGTAAAGCCAAGTGATATATAAATAACAGCACTGCATAGAAACCCCTACTTTATTCATACATTCATTCATTTTCTAGGCCTAATTTTCTAGGCCTAATTTGCTAGGCCTATTCCTAATTAGGGCCGCGAAGGGGCTGGTGCCCATCTCAGCCGACTCTGGAAGAGGGCTGGGGTACACCCTGGACAGCTCGCCAGGCCATCGCAGTGCCAACACACACAACCATTCGCACTCACACTCACATTTAGGGGTGACTTGGAACAGCCAATTAGCCTGTGCATGTTTTTGGATGTGGGAGGAAATCGGAGTACCCGGAGGAAATCACACAAGTGCAGGGAGAACATGCACTTTACACAGAAACGCCCCGAGCCTGGGAATCACACCCAGTCCCTCTTGTTGTGAGGCAGACATCATAACCACTACACCACCGTGCCACCCTCTATATTTAATTCTTTATTTTTACTGTATAAGAAACTAAGTTGTGACTACCCTCACAGTACATGTATATAAACAATGCTTTAATGAGAATGACTGACGGACTGACTAACTGACTCAAAAAGACTTAACCATATAAAATACAAGATAAAGAAATAAAATTATTCCATTTATGAAGACAACAACTGTGCAAAATGTGTCATCTAATTTCTATTCAGCCAGAGAATTTTATACTCAGGAAAATGTTAATGAGAAATCTTTTGTGCTTCTCATCCTCAAATCATGGCTAGCCGATATGAATATTCCATTGGGACTGCTTTCACAGTTCCCAGTCACGTGTACTGTCCCATCTGAAAGCTCTCTGGCTGAACACTCTCTGGCAGTAACCATGTCTTATTGTATTATTTGGTGGCATTCCTGCACCAAAAATAACCCTACATGCATCTCTTCCTTTATATTTTATTGTCTATAGAAATTAACAGTTTTACTTCATTTTTCTCATTCCATAGCCAACATTTAAGAAGTGTAAAGAAAAGATCTTAGATGTTTGCCCTGGTAAGGTCAGTGTCATTCCACTGATTTTTATATACATGCATTTCATGTCTTAGTTCTCCAAATATGTGGCAAGAGACTTGTCCATGAAATTTGTGCTTCAAGGAGAAGCATTTTGCAAAAAGTGCATAAGGAGAAAACCTATTTGGCTTGACAAAAAAAACCAAATGTGCAATAACATTATGTAAGCATTCATGAAAGACTGTAATTAGCCACTGTGTGTCCACAGTGGTGCTTGAAAGTTTTTGAATCTTGTAGAATTCTCTGTATTTCTGCACAAAAATGATTTATCATGATATCATTCATCAGACGTCCTAAAAGTGAATCAAGAGAAGTCACTTAAACAAATGACAAAAAAAAATTGCACTTGGACATTTATTCATTGAGAAAATGATCCAATATTACATTTCTGTGAGTGGTATAAGGATGTGAACTTCTGCTTTCAGACCCCTTTGTGCAATAATAACTGTACACTATATATTTGTGATAATTGTTGATCAGTCTTGCTCATCAACTTGGAGGGATTTTAATCTATTCCTCTGTATAGAACAGCTTCAACCTTGGGATGTTGGTGGGTTTCCTCACATGAAATGCGTACGTAACATTTCTATTTGATTACGTCAGGATTTTGACTTGGCCATTCCAAAACATATCATTTATTCTTCTGTTCCTTGGTAGAACGATTTATGTCTTTAGTGTTGGTCCCTTGCTGCATGACCTACTTTTCTTTGAAACTCAGTTCAAAGACAGATGTCCTCAAATTTTGCTTTAGAAATCACTAGTATAATTCCGAATTTATAGTTTCATCAGTGATGACAAACTGTCCTAGTTCAGATGCAGCAAAACAGGCCAAACCATGTGATGCTGAAATGTTCCAAATAAAAAACTTTTAATTCTATTTTGGTCTCCGTCCATCCACAAAATTAATTCAGTAGCCTTCTCTCTTGTCCATGTGATCATTTTTACCAAACTGTAGGAGAGCAGCAATGTTCTTTTTGGAGAGCAGCGGCTTTCTCTTTGCAGCTTTGTCATACTCACCATGGTTGTTTATGCTTCTCCTGATGGTGATCATAACAACACAAACATTAGCCAATTCTCCATTTGTACAAAATCTTTCTGACTGTGATGTCCAAGCTCATTGGAGATTTTTTAAAAAAGTTTTTCCAGCTTGATGAGTAGTAAAAAACATTTCCGAGGTCCTCAGAAATCTCTTTATTTTTTCATGTCATGATGCACCTCCAAACACGTATTGTGAGGATCTTGCTAGATCCCTGTTCTTTAATTAAAACAGGGCATCCATTCATACCTGATTGTAATCCAGTTGATTTAAAACACCCAACTCTAATTTCAATCTCAAAGTTAACTGCTAATCCTAGAGATTCACGTACTTTCGCCACTCATCGATATGTAATATGTGATCATTTTCCTCAGTAGATACATGATCAAATATAAAAGTTTTGTCTCATTTATTTTACTGGATCCTCTTCATCAACTTTTCAGACTTGTATGAAAATCCAGTGATATTTTAAGTCATATTTATGCAAAAATGTAGAAAGTTCCAAAGGGTTCACAAAAATTCAAGCACCACTGTAGGTCATAAGTTTCCAGCCCGGGACCTGAAGTACCCTTCATCCTCCACATTTTCCAATACACCTTAATCAGCTAATTTACAGCTTGGGTTGAAGTGGGTGTTTTGGGGCAGGGGAAACATGGCAGTGTGAAGGACAAGGTACACTTCAAGCCTAGAGTTGGGAACTTGTGAATTAGGCCATGTGTTCCTGCATATCTCTACTCTTCTAATCTCTTTCTTATTTTACATGTCTACAGCTCAAAACGTACCTTCTCAGAAATCACGAGACTGATAATACTTATGCTCATCCGGACACAGTGCTGGCCACAGGTTAGCTGAAACGTCCATAATAATGGAGCATGTAAACACCCAACGTGCTTTATTTATAGCTGTAATGGTGCTGACAGGAAACAACTGAGTTTTTCTTTCTTTTTTAATTCTCTTTACATGCTAATACAGATGAATTACCCATGAGCACCGAGGTATACGAGAGTCCATATGCTGACCCTGATGAACTACGGTCGACCACAGTGGACCGGAAAAACCTGCTCCTGGAGGATGGCGAGCTTGGCTCAGGCAATTTTGGCACAGTCCTTAGGGGCACATACCAGATGAGAAAGTGAGTTGTTAAGGGCGGCATCTTTATGCATTGGTACTGAATAATTTATTATTTTCCATGTTCTTACATAAGCTACGCCTGTTCGCTGACTAGCTGAATCAGGTTTGTCAAGACTAGGCAAACAATAAAGGGCTACATTGTGATGACTGAACGACTGGGTCTATTTATCTCCAAACACTAGGTCTTGTGGGGTGTTCCTGGTATGCCATGGTAAGTACCTACTAAAGGTTGTCTCAAGAAGTGTGCCGAAGCCTCACTGATGTGCATGAAGAGTGAAGACTAGGACATTTGTTCTGATCCCACAGAAGAGTAACTGTAAAACAAAATGCTGAAACGGTTAAAGCTGGCTATGATATAAAGCTCTAAGAACACAGTGTATTGCAGATTACTGCATATGAGGCTGCCTAGCTGCCGACCAGTCAGGTGGTGTTAATCTTATGGCTGGTCGGTGTATGTATAACCATTGGTATGATCATACATTACATACAGAGTATACATACATCTATGCTGTGTGGTTGAAAGGAACATCTGATGAAAGTCGAGAGCAAAGTCACAGAGAACAACTCACACTATTTATTGAGTCTGTTGTTTGAATTGTGAACAGTAATTGAAGCAGTACTTCTTGATTTGTATCTCAATAATTTTTTGGAGAGCAGTGCTGTCATATGACAGGGCTGATTAGATAACTGCAGGATGAATGTGCAGGTGTACAGGCTGCCTTAATATAGTGGAGAGTGACTGTATTTCTTTCAGTTTTTTTGTCAATTTGTTGTTTCACCATATATTCAAATGGTAGCATATGTACATGTAAAACTGATGACTTGGAAGTGGACTCATTTACTCGTCCTACTGTGCTAAGTGCTTTAAGTGGTATTTCATTTTTCTATAGTGTTAGGCTTATGAGTGAAATGTCATAAACCTGTCATTATGGTGTGTGTGTGTGTTTCCAGAATACAGAAACCGGTAGCAGTAAAGATCCTGAAGAATGAGGACAACAACGCTGCAGTAAAAGATGAAATGCTTCGTGAGGCTCAAGTCATGCAGCAGCTGGACAACCCCTACATAGTGCGTATGATTGGTATCTGTGAGGCAGAGAACCTCATGTTAGTGATGGAACTGGCTGATCTCGGCCCTCTGAACAAGTATCTTCAAAAGAACAGGTATATTATTAATATTTTAGTATCAAAGAATCTTGTTAACTGCATGTTTCAGTAAACAGCTTCAGTGTTTGTGAATATGGGAGAGTATGCCTGTTATAAGTTATCCAGGTATCCAAGTTTTACTAAATGCCTTGCAGTTACTAGACGTTTTTTTTCTAGCCGTTCCAAATGGTATCTGATTGGATTCGTGATTTCTTAACTAAAGATGCCTCACAAGTCAGGAATGAAATGCCTTAAAGATTAAAAATATAAACTTTAGTTTCCAAGATTTATTATTAAGAGACACAGATTAAAAAGTTTACACCCTCTTGGTTTGTAAATATATAATATACTCGTGTTTTACAGCTGACCTACAAAACTGAATTCCTTTCTCACATAAACGTGTTTGCCTTTTAGAAACAGACTACATTCATTCATTCATTTTTTAAGCCTCTTAATCCTAATTAGGGTCGCAGTGGGGTACATCCTGGACAGCTTGCCAGGCCGTCGCAGGGCTAATACACACAACCATTCATATTTACACTCACACCTAAGGGTGATTTGGAACAGCCAGTTAGCCACCTGTGCATGTTTGTGGACTGTGGGAAGAAACCAGAGTACCCAGAGGAAACCCACGCAAGCACGGGGAGAACATGCAAACTCCACACAAACCCCTGAGCCCAGGAATCTATCCCAGGCCTTCTTACTGTGAAGGAGATGTGCTAACCACTGCGCCACCGTGCATCCCACACAGATTACACCACAGCCTTATTTTTAATTATTAAAAGTTTACTTTTAAAAGTTAAAGTGCTGACAACTGCCTGCAAAAGTTCTGGATATTTCGATTAAACCCATTCACACAATATAATGTTTTTCTGGAGTGTAACGTTTAAACGACAGAATAACTGGAACTGGACCTTTTTTTTCACGCAGACTTGCAATTAAAAACGTCACCGAGCTTGTGCATCAGGTCTCAATGGGAATGAAGTACCTGGAAGAGCACAACTTCGTTCACAGAGACCTGGCAGCCCGCAATGTGCTGTTAGTCACCCAGCACTATGCAAAAATCAGTGACTTTGGCCTGTCCAAAGCTCTAACCAGTGAGCACGATTATTACGAGGTATGCGTCACCTTTAAAAGACTTATCCTAGAGTTAAAGTGAGGAAGAGTTACATGCATTCTATCCCTAGTTGACAGAATATGCTTTAAATTTCTGTGTATGTATTTATCAGAGTGAAGCCGAAAATCAAACATACATTGATCATAACATTAAAAACAGTAGGAGTACTGATGGTGAAGTGAATAACATTGATTAGTATATACAGTACTATATAGGAAAAGTGAAATCTGATTGGTCTGCTTTCTGGGGATTTAAAATCCTTATGCTGTCTGAATTATGCTTGAATCAAAACAATGGACACAGTTTGTTGTGGTCACTTTGAACAGGTGTTGTCATAATCACGCATTAAAAATGGAAAAATAAGCCAAAAAAATTTTTCACTTTCTCTGTAGTATATAATTAAATAAAAAAAAAACATAAAAGTATGCATAAGTAAAAAATTAATAATGTGAAATTTAATTGGTTACCATTAATAAGGTGTAGTGTTTATTAAGCAACTTACTCAGATATTCTTTGTTGTTGTTTATTCCCTCTCATGTAGTCTAAAGGTCACGGTAAGTGGCCTGTCAAATGGTATGCACCTGAATGCATGAACTTCTTCAAGTTCTCTTGTAAGAGTGATGTGTGGAGTTTCGGGGTGCTGATGTGGGAAGCGTTTTCATTTGGACAGAAGCCATATAAGGTATGTGAAAGTCTGTACTATATGCCAACTTCCTGATTAATGTAACCATTGTGAGCGTTGCAGCTGCTGGGTAGTGAAATATATCAACTTTCATTTCCTGACTACGCATCTTGATGTTTAAAACAACTTGATATATGGCACCTTTAGTGGTAGAAAATCCAATGTTTAATTAAGCAAAAGTATTAGAACAATTATCCATAAAGTCGACCTGAACAACTGAAGCAACAATGCCATGATGATTATGTGCTGTCATTAAATGTTAGAGGGTGTGATGTTTTTTGCAGTGTTTAATACCCTTCATGGGTGACATTTATATGGTAAACTAAGTTTTTGACCAAAATGTCACTGTGAAACCTTAGAATAGTCGTGAAATGTGGTGTAGGACCTGTGTTAGGCACTCCTGTATGTGAAAATAAGCTGGAAGGTGTATTGCTTTATCTTTTGTACTTTGATAGGGGATGAAGGGAAATGAGGTTATCCAGATGATTGAAAGTGGACAGAGGATGCCTTCTCCACCCAACTGCCCACCTGAGATGTATAACCTCATGTTAAAATGCTGGACATACAAGTGAGTGACTTCCTGTTTATGTCTAGCACTGCATGAATTAAGGTTGCCATAAGTAACCTTGTGTGTGCCCTTTTTATTTTGTTAAATTTAGTATTATTACATTTACTTCTGAAAGTATAAAAATGATTTAACACGTGTATATAAAAAGTTTAAAGTGTACACACCCCTGTTAAAATGTGAAATGATTTCAGAACTTTGTCCACCTTAAATGTGACCTGAAACTAATCCTATGGCAGTTTTAATACATCGTTCAGTTTTTGACTTGCCAATCTTTACCCACTCTTTCTAGCAAAACCCAAAACTCACAGATTGTGAGGGCATCTCCTGTGAAAAGCCCTCTTCAGGTCACTTTACAGATTTATATTTGGATTCAGGTCTGATTTCTGACTAGGTCATTCCAAAACAGTGGTAATCATGCTGAAAAGTGAATTTCCTCATAATCCTTTTAAGAGACCCGAAGTTTTTGTGCAAAAATTGACTGGTATTTGGAACTGTCGATAATACCCTTCTCCTTAACTGAAGCCACAGTCTCAGACGAAGAAAAAGAGCCCCAAAGCATGATATGACCACCAATATGCTTCACCATGAGTATGGCATTCCACTGGTGATGTGCAGTGTTGTTTTATCACCAGACATACCTTTTGAAATTAGGATAAAGCATTCAAACTCTGTCTTATGAGATCATTACACATTTCCTCAAATGCTTTTCTACATTTTTGCAAACATTAGTCAGGCCTCAATATTTTTTATTTTTATTTTTTTGTAATAAGTTTTTCTAGACATATGAACAACGTGAAATTCAGTCAGTGTTATATGTGAAATACTAGAAATATTATGTTTAATAATCTCATCACTTTAATTTTATTTTGACACTATTTTGAGAACCACTGAGTTAAAAAAAAATTCTATTCATAGTACAAAAATCATGTAATTATTGTCCTTTTTCTTCAGGTCATCGGAGAGGCCTTCCTTTTCGGTGGTGGAGCCCAGGCTAAGAGAGTACTACTATGACATTTCTCAGTGACCAATTACTTGCTGAAAGATAACTCTGAATGAAGTCATTGCCTAGGAGCTGTATGTACATGGTTTTAATGATTAGCCTTGTGCTTTACTGTACATTACTGACCTGCAAGCTCATTCAGATAATTTCTCCCCCAAGCCGTATGTATGATCAGTGAGTGATTGCTGATCTTGGTCATTTTTCTGCAGAACAAACAAACTAGCAAAAAGCAGAGTAGCAAAAACATTTTCACAATACTATTATTTCATGTGTGATGGTAATACTATTTTTTATATCATATTGTATTTAAGCATTGCCTTATTTTACCAGTACCTGTTTCTTTAGTTGCCTTTTATCAAAAAAAGGAAACCTTGGCAGGAACATTCAAAGTATCTTTGAATGTACACATTATAAAGTACAGCCTCTCTGGTAGGAATTCAGTGCAGTCAACTGACCTGTAGGTCCCTCATACTATTAAAAAACTTTCCATCCACCTTTTAAGGCACTCCAATGAACCTGTTATAAAAACGACATATTTGTTTTATTGATGCCATTTTACCCCAGGGGTGCGTTGGTCAATTAATCAGACAGCCAGCGTAGCTAGTCAACAGGTTTTTATTCAAATTAAACCTTCTGTGTTTGAGTAATTAACTCCATGGTAGGGAGCTATTGTTCTACTATGAAAAAACAAATTCAGGGAAGAAGTTTCAGAAGTTTTATATGCGATTACCTCCCCAAAGTTGATTATTTTTCTATAACACCATGTCTCAAGTGAAAATGCAACCATATAAATTTTAAAAACATTCATGTAATTTGTCTGCTGTAGAACTCCCCGTGGACGCTGTTATGATAAAAAGTGTAAAATAGCACAGATGCATTAATAAAAACCTGCTGAGTTTATTTGCATACTGTTATTTTGCAACCCTAATACAACTCTCCTATAATTGAGGGATGCCACATGTATTGGCCATACCACTAAAATGGTGGCTCACATGACCTACACACTTTGTGACACCATCATATCCCCACAACCACTTATGACAGAGATTTGTAGTGTATCACATGGCCTTCATACTGTATAATGATGTCACAGAGAGAAGCGCTTACCACTGTGGGGCATCCCACCCATAGAGCTTTACATGAAAAATCTAAAAAAAAAAAACACAATAAAACAGCAATCTCTTTCAGCACACAGTATGCACTCTTCCAAAATGGTAAAAACCCTAAAATTGATTCCCTGAAGCCCTATAGCTGGGATAAAATAACATAACGTAATTAGTTTTTGAATGCAATTGGTAGGTGATAGTGAACTGAAATTAACTGCAAGAACCAGATCTGGCAGTTAAGAGTACATGAGAATTAATACATTTCCAATGAGAAAAGTACATCCTTCTCTTAGGCTGCCTTCCATATCAGAGCAATTTCTTTATTTATTTCTGATCAGCTTTCTCTTGAATGGAATAACAGCAGTCCAGGGGTCCAGGTTTGCTTTGATCTCAAGCAACTGTCTGTGTAGAATTTCTGTATGTTCTTCCTGTATTCGTCTGGGTTTCCTCCAGGTTCTCCAGTATCCCCTTACCTATACACATCCTGCCAGTAGGTGGTTAAGTAACATAAGTGAAATTGCCCCATGGGTTTGTTTGATGAACTGGTGTGCTACCTGGGCAGATTTCTCTCTCGCATCCGGTGTTCGGTGGATAGGTTCAAGAATCATTGCAACTCTGATCAGGATAAAACAGTTAAACGTGTGAGAGAGTATACTGAATTCTATCCACCAAACTATCGGCAGTGAAGATAATGAAGAGGTACAGCAAACTTCTGTATATGAAAGCTTTAACTCATATACTTTGCACATATGTTTATATATCAGGAGTAACCCTGATACTGGTTGTCTCATCCAGACAAATTTCCTGTGAATGTTTCTCTTATAAAGCTGAACAATGGGTTAAGAGTCATACCTTATTCATTCATTTCTTCTTTACTTATGTTGTAAGCATAACATTGTGCAACTAATTCATTATTACCTTATATGGCAAATAAAAAGGGATTTAAAAATATTTATAATCCTTAAGACTTTTATACAATCAGAAACAGAAATGCTTAGCTGAAATCTTCGCTAGTATTGTTTTCCCAATACCCAAATACCAATCAGATCTTACAGGAATTTTATTAATCCTCCTCCTACTGTTTCCTACCTTCTAGTTACAATTCAATAACAATATTTTGTATTTCCTTTTTTATTCTCTTTAATCTTATTTTATTAAACAATTGTTTAAAGTTTATTTGCCTTTATTTGATTTGTCAGTTTAATTGTATTTAATTTCCTCCCTTTCATAACTGAGTTAATAAATATATTAAACAGCACTTTGGCAGCCCTTATGGTGTTTTAAATGTGATTTATGAATAAAAAAACTTGAATTCTTCCAGGTTTTCATTATCCACTGGTCTTCCATAAATCTTAATTTTTTTTTACACAGAGCTGGAATGGAAATTGTGATACAATTAATTGGTCTATGCACAAGCAGTTCTGTTAAAAAAGAATAAATGAATCAACTGTTTTAAACCAGTTTGTGTTTGTATCTCTATATTTGTTATTATTATTATAACTATATATATATATATATATAAAATAATAGAATATAGGGGCGGCATGGTGGTGCAGTGGTTAGCACGTCCGCCTCACAGCAAGAAGGTCCTGGGTTCGATTCCCAGCTCGGGCGTTTCTGTGT
>JAOUQZ010000008.1:2112607-2135855 GCA_028564935.1 Neosilurus hyrtlii | reverse complement strand
CACACACACACACACACACACACACACACACACACACACACACACACACACACACACACTCTCTCTCTCTCTCTCTTCGGTCCTACATCTGGGACATCTGCCGGAAGCAGGTCACCCACAGAGAGCTGTGCGTTGCCTGAGGCTGAAGCCACAGCCGAAGCTGAACTAAGGCCCTTGGTCATGTTAGGCTGCCTGTAGGCATCTGATAGCAGCTTTCGGAAGGTGTTGGGCAGGCAGATGCCGGTGCATAGTGTACACGGCCGGTAAACCAGAGTGTATTTCTGTTGAGCCTAAGCCTCGTGGTGGGGGTGGAGGAGGGGGTTCACCTGCTCGGCACTCGGCCTGACAGGATTTCACTTCTCTAGGGGCAAACAGTAAGGATGAGCTCACTGCATGACAGGTGCTTCAACTGTCATCCCCAGACTCAGTTTCAGTAGGTTTCATAGAAATTCAGTGTCTAATACACTAAAAGTAGTTTAAACAGTTTGCACATTAGGACTTAACATCTGGAGTATTGCAAGTTATTTGGGATTACTTGAACTGCAGGTGATTGTACAAGGAAAACGACATTCTATATTTCTCCTTATTAAACATACATATATACAGATCTCATCAGACATCTTTTGATATAAACGGAAGAAACCATTTTTAAACAATAATAGCTGATCATTTTTGTGCCATAATAAAGTTGAGAGATAAAGAGCATTACTGTTAATAAACTTAAATTCTACCAAAAATCCTTTTAGAATTGATATACATACCTAGAGCCAGAATATTAGCAGAAGGGATTAGCCTCTAATTAGAAGTAAGGCACTAAAACATGTGGCTCAATGTTTTATTTATTATGCAGTCGAGCAGCTGCCAGGCTAAACCACCGGATATCCATTGGAAGTCTATAGAGCCTTTCCTTGGCCCGATGTGGTTGGCCTGCGGTGAAGCCACGCGACACTCACACTCAGAGAGACTGAACAAGTACTGCATAAATATGAAGGCTATAAGCGGTAAGGCCCAAATTCTAAATGTATTATTAGTTCTAAAGAAAATCTCCACCCATTATGTTTATATTGAAATATTTGTGACAGGCATAATCAATCTGGTAGTAATTTGTTGGTTAGTGCTGCATTAATTATTCCTGTGTGAAGTTAGCAACTGTGTGCCACACTGATATCACATGGGGGACGTAACTAGCTCGTCAGCTAGAAGGTGAAAACACCATAGTGTTTATGTGGTATTAGAATAAAATTTGAAGCTGGATAGACTAAACGGCTAAAGCTCTGCTGCAATGGTTATTAGGTGAGGGCTGATTCATCAGCAATGTATGTACTCAAACAGCATTGTAGGTAATGTAGGAAACCACTAGCTAAAATAAAACTACACCAAAATGTTAATGAAAGAAGTTTAAAGTCAAATAATTTTTTATGAGGAAAAAGTCCTGGTTGCCATCACATACTTATTATAAATAACAATTACTTGTGGAAGGTGTGGTTTATATGACTGGACAGTCGACGAAAGGGAAAAGCTGAGGATTTTATATTCTGTGATATCTACCAAGCCGGTGGCTAATAATTGTTTGTCTCTGAGAGATTAGAGGTAACACTTGAACTGACATGCAACCCCGTCTTCATCCTTTTAAACAATGAGCAGTGAGTACACAAAGTGTATTCTAGCATTAAGGCAACCATCTAACATGAAATCCCAACGAGCTGCCTCAACTTGTTCTCACTTCCATACAATATGTTTTAATATTTATTTACATACTCCTGTTTCAAATGGTGAAATAATGCACCTACATGGTACCTACAGGTGAACTTTATCAAAACCTGAGTATCAAATACTCGTCAAATTAAAATTCTATGAGAAAATCTTCAGATTCAGATTTTGTCCCTTCATTGTAGGTCACAATAGTCATTAAATGCTTTGTTCATGAAAAAAACACAAGCATAAATGTAAACTTACTTTTACATCACAAGGGGGCACTCATGCACTTAAGAATAATTAAATACATTTTTATAACTCACTAGATACTCACTCTCTGTTTTTTCTTCTTTTTCTCATACAAGACATTGTTCTCTGGTTCTTTACTAAAACCACACAAAGGTTATTTCTGATCCTCCAGCAAATCAGCACACACATCCTCATGTGGAATTGTGGAATTCAAAGTTGCTTCCTTCCTTCATTCATTCACAATCACTTACCCAGTGCAGATCATGGCTGAGCTGGAGCCAATTCCAGTTGATACTGGACAGGATTACACCCTGCACAGGTCAACAATGTAAAATAGAGACAAAAGATAGCTTTTCACACTCACATTCACACTTCATGTCATGTACTTCAATTTAGAGTAACCAGTTGACCTAATCCACGTTTTTGGATAGTGGGAGGAAACTCAAACCCAGAACCTGTCTGTTGTGAGCTAACGGCGCTAACCACTGCACCAGAGTGTCGCCCCTCAAAACTATATACCTTATATAGATCATTGTCCAATTTTACTTTGACAAAAATTATAGAAAAATTTTAGTAGATCTGAAAAATGATTTTAATTCGATCTATTTAAAACTTGCACAATTAATGTTCTTAGTGACGCATTATGTAGACAAAGAGAAATGAAAATGTTCCTTTTTGTATGTAAAACTGCACACATTTTATATGCAAATCTTCACCTTTGTTGATTTGCATCTCTGACTTTCTGGTTCAGTTGAAAGTTCTCATCAACAATTTGTGGAAGATCGACTTTGATTCATGCACTTGTGTAATCCAGCAGACTTCTAAGATTCATTTAAGATAAATATCTCAACATAGCAGAAGTTTATATATAAACAATGTTATACAACCTAACACTGCTGCATTATTAATCAGTTAGACACTGAACAGTGGTCTGTAATTATTTCTTTGTTTTATTACTTGTCATTTATGAGTTCATTAACTGGGATTGCAATAAATAAGGTATGCATATATACTTCCAGCTATACCCATTCTCAGTGTACAACAACTCTCTTAAATGTACACTATGATAGGCAGTATATTAATTAATTTTGATAGACTGTATTAATCCTGCAGAGGAAAATTAGGCTCTACATTTAAGCCATCCAAAGTGAGCACATGCACACATAAACAGTGAGAACACACACTTGGAGCAGTGGGCAGTCCCATTACAGTGTCTGAAGAGCAGTTAGAGGTTAAGTGCCTTGCTCAAGGGCATTTCAGCCATGAAAGTATAGGAAGGTGCTGCTCACAAACACAAACAAGCAACCTTTTAATCCCAAACCCACTTCAAACCATTACGCCACGGCCACCCCTAATCCTAGAGACACGATTGATGTTTCCTTATTCCCTTTTTCCTTTTCAAATTCCATCTTCACAAATGAAAGACAAAATAAAGGAAATCATAATGGCCATTTTGTACAGTCAACGCATGATCGGTGGTTTGCGGAGGGGTCAAATAGATTAGGCAAGTTGTCACCAACCCCGTTCCAGATGTACCTCCATGAAGACTTTGGTTCTAACCCTAATCATGCACACTTGAACATCTAATCATTAACTTAAGAAGTTCTTATTTAGCTTTAAAAAAAAAAAAAAGAAAAAAAGTGTCTTAGATTTCAGTTGGAGATAAACCCTGCAGGAAGGTAGATCTCCAGGAACAGGGTTGTTGACCACCGATTTAGACCGTGGGTGACTGCAAGGACCATGACTTGGATCAAAGATCACTACAGGCCATACAAAATTATTCTAGCTGATCACTTTTATCTTATGAGAAAACATTTCCCATTCTTGATGATCGTGGTTTACTGTAAGATGGCAATGGATGCCTCCATTCACCAGGCACTAGGGTTTATTGAATAGGTTGGTAAGTGTGTAAGTGATGTAAATTATATGTTTTAACCTTCACGCTCACCAGATCTTAATCCTGGATTTAACATTGGATGGATGCTCTGTGAATTTGAGTGCGATGTGCACACCACCATTTTGGAGGACTGGTTTTTCCTCCCTCCAGTACAGATCCAGAGCTTTGTAGAATATACATTATAACAAAGTAAGAGTGAAGTTGCCCTGGCGAAATAGCAAAGTAACGAGGCACATTACGTTGTTTTCCCCTCTACCTTTATCTAACTTATCTTTAACTTTTCCTTGCTGCATATCTCGAAAATGAGTTTTCATGCTTCAGTACATTCTTTCCATGAATGTTGTGTATTTAGCTGTTTACACAAGCCCTTACATGGTCAACATACTGTACTGCTGCTCTGTACTTTGTAGCTTATTAGACAGGAAATGATTGTGGACACAGCGAGGCCCTCGTGGATGATTCACTAGTGTGCTACGCAGATAGCTCTCTTTTGCTACATCCTGTCCCGTAACATTTTATCGCATTACTATAACAGTTATGCAACATCCTAAAGTTAACTAAACAAACAATGCCACAAGGGAGGTGCTGAAAAATCAAGCAAAACTGGCCTACACTCCAATGAATACTAAGCTCTATTTCCGGAGGCTACAGTTGGTTTTGTTTTGAAAGGTGCACCATGCAAGTGGAAGTAAAGAAGCATACAGAAACAAAATACCGGCACACTGAGTACACAGTTCACGATTAAATTTGTTAAAGTTGCCATTGTAATGCAAACAGGACTGGCTGAATTGCCCTAACTCATAAAGATTCTGCATCCAAGCAATAAAAAACTTTGAAGTAAACAACAAAGGTGACATTTCACTTAATTATCTGGCTCACCCTACAGTGACCTTGGAAAGCAGCCTGTCACAGGTTGAAGTTATTCAAATTGATCTGTTTCTATCCAGAGTGAAAAGTAAGGAAGTAAATATTACAAGTATTTCACTGTTTTAACAACTGAATATGACACATGTACTGCAGACCACCATGAGACCAACATCACAGAACCTTGAGTGTGAAGAATTTGGTTTTACCCAACAGTAGTGGTTTCACCAAATACTATTGACTCATACACTGACAGCTTCAGGTTCAAACATAAACTCATATCAATTTCAAATTTCTACTGGTTACTCTACCGACAAGAATCAATGACTGGCCTGGTGGTTGAAAGTCTATATGGTAATTGTTTAATATTTAATAGTGCAAGATCACAGGCCAGGCAGCAGAGAGTAGTAACCATGAAACCATGAAATTGTGTATGTCTGAAGTTTTTATGACAGGTATATGTTCAATTTCTTGATTTTATAAAGAGCAAATCTCTAAAATAATAACACTTCCATAAAGACAAGGTTGTCATTGATTATTACCTTATTAACACAAGGTAAACATTCTTGACAGGCATGTTAAACAATAATGTTGTTAGTTGAGTTAAATGGTGAAGGTGATGAACCTTCATCTATGCTTAATATGTTCACGCATACCTGCAAGTATATGTACATGCATACAGGCATACATGAAATTGGTGTAAGCAAACAAGGTAAACTAAAATGCATGCCGAAACTGCAATGTCCTTAAAATGAAAGAAAGCAAGAGCTGAGTATTGTAGTACAGCAGGGATGAGTGAAGCTGCGAACATGCTGGAATTTCTGAAAAATTACTGCTCAGTAAAAAAGGGCCCGGTACATATCTTTGAGGTAGATTTTTGTTATTGTTGACAGATTCAGCTTGGATTTATTGCTCATTCATAATACCATGCAAGATCATCTTGAGAGTTACAACAATAACCATTTGAGTGCAGTCCTGTTTTACAAAGATTGGACACAGAGTGCAGGAGCATCTAGTGGTTATTGAAAGAGGACTGCCTTGGTGGAGAAGCCATATTTGAGCCTAAACTGGTTGGGATCTAAAGTACTGTCACTTACCAAGTACACTTTACAGAGTCTTAGTGGGGAAACTGCGGATGTTCGATCGGGGATTCTGAATGAGTTTCAGGAGGATCTGCAGTATTAAAGTACATGCACTGAGGCTCCCCTACAGAACTTCTACAGAGCTTCTGCAGAGGAACGAAAGAGTTTTCATGGAATCCACAGACAATAACCATCGGTAGACTGGCATAACGGCACATGATGTCAGAAGTAAATTCTTCCCTTAAACCAAACACCATAGAAAATTAAAATTTGTATTGTCCTCCACCCATGATTATTATTTTCACCAGAACGAATCAGATGGGGCATTTCAACAGGATCCACGGGGATCCTGTACTTCTGAGGCAGAGCCTAGATGTGGAAACATCACAGTAAATGTTGCAGCTCCATGGTGCTTTGGAGTTCCTCCAAATGTTGGAGCCTCCATGGAGGAAATGTATTTTTCATACAAACAAGATTAATAGTAGTTGGTGGTGGTAGATTAATCTGTTGTATTGTGATGACTGGTGGCATCTGTTATGCCTGTGGGGGAAAAATGGTGGAGAATTTGCCTTTAGTGAATGGCTATTGTTGAGAAGTAAAGGATTTGCAAGAAATAATGTCCAAGAGATAGCTGGAGGCTTGACTGGCAAGAGCTTCAATGTCAATGAAGGAGTGTGAAGTAAAGAAGCCATGATGTGATGGTGGAAGTGGCAAAGATTTGCCAAGTGCTGGCACCTTATAAAATAACAATATCTTTATGGAAGAGTTGATCTGGAGAAGAGAGGACAGTGGATCCCCAAGAGTTAGATATCCATGGTTTCATTCCTCAGGAAAGGGACATGTTAATGAAATCAGGTGGAAGTAAGTACTAGGCAGAAAGTGGAGGTTTTTACCTGAAATCTGAAGGTCAACTGAATTAAAAAGGTGAAGAATGCCAAGTTGGCTTTCTGTCTCATAGTCATTTGTCTGAATACATGCTAGTTGTTTGCCCCTGTGTGGGTCACTTCAGCACAGATACAGTACACTTTAGGTTGATTTAAGTAGGATTAAACGTAGACAGACACTTTTTGAGACACGGGGCAGCAGTATATCTAGTGTTAACAGAGTTTCCTATCTGACCTGTTGCATGAATATTAACAGCCATGTTCTCAGTAGCAGGATAAGGAATAAAGACTTGTGTGGAATACAAATTAAATCATTTTACTTAAGATTGCCTAGACAGATGCATATTACTGTAAGCTGTATGAACATAACTAGACATGACCAGTTCCAGAATCCAACAAAGACAGATGTGACATCTTCTGTTGCAATTTGCTGAGCATTTGCATAAGTGGGTTACCTCATCTGTGCAGGTGTCGATGATGGCTGGATGTTTGTATGATATATGGGGTCATGCACCAAATGTCTAAACTAGCTTCCAGCAAGTCTCACACCAAGAAACAATACAGACGTACAGCAATTTGGTTCTTAATAACACTTCCGTATAGACTAAGCAACCAAATATTGTGGAATATTTTGCAAGGTGGTGTAATAATGGCTTTTACAATCATGTGGCTACTCAGACACATACATGACAAAGCCAAAAGTCTGTGGACACCTGATAGTCACACTCACTTTGCAAGATGATTTAAAAAAATGAATGTTGAAAACACCCAAATGTATTGGATATATTTGTATACTTTAGCATTAGGGTATCCTCTCACTGGGGCACTGGATAAAATGCAAGGTCTATATGATTTGACCTGCACAGAGCCGTGACTGCAATCACTTTATGATTATTTTCATTCTAATTGAGACAAACAAGTGCAGTGACTTTTACAGGATGAAATCATGGATGCTGTGTCACAAAATTCAATTCAACTAATTTTCAAAACTACTCAACTTCTAGCTCCTTTGCAGGTGTCTGTCAAAGCTATTTAATACATTTTTATCTAATTTTTATCTAATTTTATCTAATTTTAAACTATTTTTTTATTATTTTTTATATTTTTTTACAAATTTCCATAGGTGTCAAGAATGGTAACACTGAAACCCATAAATATAATAAATGATGAACAGAAAATGTTATCCTGTGCTTACTGAACAAGCAGTTTAATGTTTTAACAATGCACAACACTCACACCTTCACAAAGTCACAGATTAAATTCACCTACAGTGTAGATAAAATCATTGCAAAGTGAAAGAAATCATGTCTTTCATGGTCCATGTGTTATCCCATTCAGTCATTTGTGTTTCTGCCAGGTGAATTTTATTTGCATTTGAATTGACCTTTAGAAAAGCAGGAGAAAAGGTTAGATATCAAGTGCCTCCCTTTTCACCTTCGTAAAAGAACCAATGTACTTATGAAATGCTATGGCTAAACAGTAAACGACAGTAACTCTTAAATATCATAATCAAAGTAGTGCGAAATTATATCTACAAAAAACACCATCCAGAGTAGCACAGCCTTAAGAAAAAAAGACTTCCTACCCTGTGTTCAGATCAGCAGACAACAAAGTGACAGGCGACGACTACTTTACTATCTACGTGAACAGATATTTCATTGATGGTCATTTTAGTCACACTTGTAGTGAGTTTTTTCACGTTGACATGTGATTGTTTTTTATATTTCTCTGTTAATAGATTTAATTCCCACCTCCAATAACTTACCCCCTTTTAAAACCCCAAATCAGTAAACATTGGAATAGTATGGAAAATGCAAATACAAAACATAAGCAAATACAAAACATAATACATTCTCCATGTATTTTGATTTGTATTTGCTGAAAATATGGGCCCAAGATATTTGACGTTTCTTCAGCTCATTTTGTGGGGTTGTGTCAGTGTGACCTCGGCAAAGGTAGAAAAGTACATTTAGATTTTGGAGCAACATATGCTGTCTTCAGGATGACATCTTTCCATGGACACCCACACATTTATCAATAAGCTAATGCAAAACCCCAATCTACACACATTATAAAGGCATGGCTGCAGGAGAAGAAGGTATGGGTGCTGAACTGGTCTTTGTGCAGTCCTTAGCTGGCCCTGACAGAGGAAGTGTGATGAATTTTAAGGCAAAAAAACAAAACAAAACTATAACCCTGTACTGTTGCACACCTTAGGAACAGTGTTTTAGGAAGAATGGGACAAAATTACACCTAAAATGCTTCATCATTTTGGGTCTTCAGTTTCTAAATATCTTTGAAGTGTTGTGAGAAGGAATCGCAACACTTACAATGTGGTAACTGCTTTACTGTCCCAACTTGTTTTAAATGTGTTGTAAGAAACAAAATTGAAATGTGTTTATTTTGAAAGAAAAAAAAACTCCTAAGAACAATAAAAATCAACAAGTAATAATTCAGACAATGTGCCATTGTGCTATTTTAGTGCAACAGACGTCAAATATTATTTAAAAATGTATTAAACAAATCAAAAATCATTTTAATTTCAATGTACTCTGAACTTTCTCTGTTGTAACACCCCCTTGAACAGCTTGCCAGTCAAGAGCTGACATTCACATGACCACTCACAAACACACCTGGGGCAATCTGGAATAACCAACTAGCCTAAAGTGCATGTCTTTGGGCTGTGTGAAAAAACCGGAGTACCCAGAGGAAACCCACATAAGCATACAAACAAACAAACTCCTCACAGAAACACCCTTGCCATGCATGGGCCTCAAACCCAGGACCTTTTGGTGTGAGACAAACGTGCAAACCACTACACCACTGTGCTGCTGGGTCAAGAACAAATCAGGTATAAATTTTGTCATTTTATTTTTGCACTGATTAACAAGCACTTTTTCTGTAGAGAATGAATATAAAGAACGAAGATTGGTTTCTGTTGGCACATCTATCTAGCAACAAAACTCTAAAAAATAGTAACTAGGAGTAAAACAGTAAATAGTAATAAAGCGTTTACATTTAAATAGATAGCCAGCCTCCACACAATCTTCATTAGGATTGAGCAGCTTAGAAAATAAATGAGTGAATGAATGTTTATATTTGCAACCAGTAATTCAACAAAGACCAAAAAAAAAAAAAAAAACATGGTATAAAAAACAGGAATGAAAAGTGAATAAAGGAAATAAAGGAAAAAAAGACCACTTCAGTATAACTTTAAACAAAATCAATATCTCTGTCTGTTAGTATCTGAGTGCTACTCAGCCTATTGTCCCAGATTCTGCTGACTGGATAGAAACTGATGAATTTAGTAAGTGAGTGTGTTTCATGATGATACACAGCTGTCTCTGGAGAAGTGTGGAGGTGAAAAAAAATAAAGTGAGAGAATTAAAAATCTGGATTTAATGAAATGAGAATTAGCCTCATTTACTAAACAACAAAGTTGTCACCCTGAGAAGATCTGTTTGTTTGTGGTGATATACTGTGATTAGTTTTGATGACTCATTTTTATTAGAATCAGTCAAAACCTGCTTGATGGCTGGATTGAGGGACTGATGGCTTTTTTCTATTCACAAAAACAATAGAATTTATTCACTGCAGGTTGTGGACATTTGCATTAACACTCATTACATTGTTCCTGTTTAAAACTCTGACTTACTCATTTGCTG
This sequence comes from Neosilurus hyrtlii, assembly GCA_028564935.1. Taxonomy (NCBI): domain Eukaryota; kingdom Metazoa; phylum Chordata; class Actinopteri; order Siluriformes; family Plotosidae; genus Neosilurus; species Neosilurus hyrtlii. The sequence continues at coordinate 2,125,519 of JAOUQZ010000008.1, read as the reverse complement.
GTCTGCTTAATCCTAGCATTGTGAAGATGCTGGAGACTTTATCTCAGCCAATACTGGGTGAAAGAGGGGTACACCCTAAATGGGTTACCACACCATTGCAGGGGCAACACACACAACCATTCACACTCCCACTCAAACCAAGGAGCAATCTGGAACAGCTAATTAGTCTAATGTGCAAATCTTTGGACTGAAAATTCATATCCATAAGGTCTTTAATATGAAAAGTATTCATCCATTATCTATACTGCTTATCTGCAAAGGGAAAACTGGAGCCAATCCCAGCTGATGGGACAAGGGGCAGGATACAACCTGAGCAGGACACTGAACAGGACTATTACAGGGCTAACACCAAAACAAACGACTAATGCGCGCACGCACACACACACATAAATAGTGAGCACACACACTTGGAGCAGTTGGGGGTTAGGTGCCTTGCTCACGGGTACTTCAGCCATGAATGAGGAGGAAGGGAGGGTGCAGCTCACTCGCCCACAGTGCCGCACATTTTTAGCTCACCAGTCCATCACAGAGCCAACATGCACACAACTATTCTTCCTTACACTCACACCTAGGGTCAATTCAGAACACCAAGTTAGCCTATTGTGCATGTCTTTGGACTGTGGGAGAAAACCAGATTACCAAGAGGAAACCCACACAAGCCAGGGGAATACATGCAAACACCACACAGAAACACCCCGACTAAGCCCAGGACATTTAAATTGTTTTGCAGCATAAAACAGGACTGAAGGAAGAAGATCTAGCTCTGATGTTATATAAACGCTCTACACTAAGAAACATTTTTGTAAAATTATTTTGTAAGAAATCATTTTCAGTTCTTTCTCTCCCTCTGCATCTGTCTGTCTCATTGATGATTTTACTTTTTAAGGAGTGTACCAACATGAATTAATTCAGCATGAACAAACTTGTGTTATTTCTATTTTAAATACTTTTACTGCAAGGACTCAGCAACGAGTTTTAATAAGATACAAAATAACAAAAAGCACATACTACTGTGCAACATTCCTGATATCCTAACACATCTGAATTTAGCCTATATGATTAAATCAGTTAGACTTTATAATTTTATTACCATGATAAAGGAGTGTATAATGATTAGACCATGTCAGAGACGGTGAATAAGTACAAAAGGGATTCATCAAATTTACCAGTATATGTCCACCATTTTGTGATCATTGAATATCACCACTCCAATATGGCAGACACTTACAGTGCCGATATGCTAAAGAGAATACTATCCTCTTTAAGGTAATACCTTTACATTGATTTTATATATATATATATAAAGGATCTTGAGTCGATTTTCCGTAAAACAGTGCTCGATACGTTGAAGTAGAGCTAAATATATTGTAAATCCCCTGATGAGTGGGCAACCACGAAACAGGCTTGTCTTTGCATTGTTTACAATCTGCCTCGCCCTGTACTCAGGTGTAAAGGTTCCACTTGACTGTAGCGTTGCAGCTGCTCAGAAGTGACATGGGATTATAGTGTGCTGATGTAAGGTTGAGGTTGAATATCAGACCAATGCTATACTAAATGCGGTTGGAATGTAACGGTGAGCGCCAGCCCCTTTCGGAGAATCACGAGTGTACTGAGGGAACCACAGCTCCCTATCACGTGGCCTGCGAGGCCCGTCTGTGTGTACTGCTCTAGCCTGAGGGCAAGCAGTTCAAAATTCACTGATCAACACCTTACTTAATCTCGCTCTCATGCACGCGCACACACGGGTCACATTTCAACCTCAGTGCTTGTTAGACAGTAGTCTGTTATGAAAAAATCATGTGAATAAAGTTTTGTATGATTTGGTCCCAATAAATGTACTACATGACACACTGACACAAATAAAAGGAAAACAACCATTAAACTTTAAACAACCCAATAATATCAATCTTTAGATTTAACATCACACAATTTCATTCTTGACATTTAAGCTTTAAAATCCTACAGAAAGCACATTGTTCTATTTCCACATGGTTTCATTATTTTCTATTTCAACAATTCTATAAAACTCTCCTCTGATATCTGCACTGATAAAATGGCCCACTGCTTCACCTAGGCTTAAAGAGAGTGATGTAACAGCACCTTAAACTGTCCGGCTCTTTCACTGCCCCATCTGTACATGCCTCACAAATAGATCAACTTCCATCTTTCATGCTAACTTTTTACCGCTGTCAACACCATCATGAATGCGCTCTCATAGATCACTCACTGAGCCGAGTATGTGCAATAACTCTTGTCGTTATGTAGCTGCACTGCATTCTCGAAGTTTGAGTCTAATGTTTGCTGCCTCGATGACCTTTCATTATTATGAAATAATACAGCATTGCAACAGTAAGCAGTGAGATAATACACAGTTTCAGTTGTGCTTTTAGAAGCTAACAGTGAAACGTTGTGTCATCCTTTATGTTTGAACTTGTTAGCCTATTAAATGGCATTGTAACAGGACTCGTAAATTTTTATGTCACATCAACCACATCTCACATAAATAACAAAAATAATGATATAAAAAAAAAAATTGCCAACCTAGAATTTAGCACAAGAATCTCTAAACTCTTCACAGGTAGATCATTTTACATTTCCTATAACTGTGCACTGGGAAGTTCCACTGTGTGTCACACTTCACTTGGCTGTGTTCCGCAGGTAAAATTTCACTTCACAGTTCAAAAAGCATTTACTACATTAGTGTTAGTAACATCATCAGTAGATATGACAAATGATCATTTTCAGCAGTATAAATATTGTTGTAAAATATGAAAGAGGGGCAGTTTTACCCGAGGAGCCTTTAATGAAAATGTTCAAATCACTATGATCTATCGAGTTGACATGAGTTTATATAAACTGTGTACATCAAGTAAGTATAGATTCTTTTGGAACTATTTCCACTGCTGGAGCAAAAATAAACAGAACATTCGGTCATATTGCATCCAAAATGTCACTTAAAGCGTAGCGGTATTGGTCATCCTTACAGCATAATTTGTTTGTATGTAATGCATTTAAGTGATACAGTCACTTATTTTAAATTACCTGACCATAAAAAACACAAAACTGGTCATTTTCCCAGTGGAGCACTAGCAAGGACTGAACTGTGGGGATTAGCAGTTTTTCCCCCGGAAGTGGAGTCAACGCGTTGAATGGGGTTGACGTCTCTTGTGGAGACGGTAAGACGTTACAATTTAATGACAATGAGGATGGGAATGCTGCCAGAGATGTGTGTGACGGTAAATACAAAATGGCTTATTCAGCTAACGTTATGCCAATTCAGCTTTCCTGTCGTCAGTTGATTAAGGAACAAAAAGAACTTGTTTTTTTGTGCCGGCCGATAATGTGTTATGCTACAAGGGTCAGTTACATAGCCTACCTAATCCAATGAATTTACGGCACTCCTAGGCTGGAACAGCCAATCAGAAAGACAACATGTCTCTGAGCATGCCTAGAGTCCTAACACTTGCACGCTTTTTGAACATAGGCATGGACAGGTATCCTTTAATTCTAAAATCTATTTAATAAAACTGCTGTAAAAAAACAATATCACACTTGCAATCATTCAGTTACACCGAATACCAGCAAAGATATTGTTTCGCCATAAGTAATCAGTATAACTGCACTTTTGCTTTTGCACTTTTGCTTTTGGTGGGAAGAGAAGGCTGGTCCATGTGGCCTGATAGTCTCAGACCAGTCAGGTGGTGTTAATGTTATGCCTGATCGGTGTGTATGTCTCGTAAACCAAGTAAGGTCTCTACCTATTAAAGTCTATAGCTGAAAAAAGCAGAAATGTTTGCGCTAGCTATTACCAAGTGACTCACTGTTTGCTCTGCTTGACGTCAGCTATTTCTGAGAAAATGGATGTACCGATTATTAATATGCCAACTGAACGTGACATTTGGATGCGACAATAGGGCTATGACTATGGACTTGCATCATGAAAGGAAAAAAAAAACAGATAAAATCATGTTAAACCATGTGCACATGAAACACATCACACATGCTGGAAGGTTTAAGGACCGTCATACAAAGCTCTGTGCATATTTGCAGTTTTTAATGAGAAGAGATTAAGAATAAATGGCTTTAGAGATCGGAACTCAATGGCCATGTGAATAAGAGAAGATTTCCACCTCTTTGTCTGGATGAAGAATCAGAGAATGATGGAACAACAGAAAAGACAAGTCAAGTATATTGACAGGTCATGAAAGAGGGAGATGATTCATCTGGTTAGTAAGCTTTAGGGATAAACAAACAGTTGAAATATCATAAGATCAGGTTAGATTACAACTGCTCTCAACGGTTCTGTTCATACAATGGAACTAAAAGACACAAGAAAAAGTTAAATGAAGTTTAATGAAATTGCTTTTATCATTCTGTCCAATTACACACAATCTAGAGATCCAATGATAAGAATTTGCTGAATGCAGTTGGGATCTTCTTTGTACATCATCACAATAATCAAACAAGAATCTCTGAACTTAAAAAAAAAAGGACTAACAGAACTGGAATAGCAAATTTTATTCTCAAATGTTTAAAACATTTACCCCTCAACAAAAAATGTCTTATTCCACCAAACCCACTTTTTGAGTAAACTGGATTTTCCCTAGGACGCACGGTGGCTTAATGGTTCGCACGTCTGCGTCATAGCATAGGGGTCCTGGGTTTGAGTCCTGGGCTTAGTGAGAGCATTTCTACGCTTGCCCTACAAAGGTCTGACAGCTGTTCATGGTGTATCTCGTCTTCACCCAATGTCGGCTGAGATAGGCACCAGCCTCCCCATGACCCAGAAAGGATTAATTGGTTCAGCAAACAAGTGAGTGAATTTTTTCCAAATGTTTTCTGAATAAACTCATTAAACTTGTGATACAGTGGTGCTTGAAAGTTTGTGAAGTTTTTTTAAAGAATTTTCTATATTTCTGCATAAATATGAATTAAAATGTCATCAGCTTTGTACACGTGCCAAAATAGAACCCAATCAAACAGTTGAGACAAAAATATTACACTTGTTCATTTATTAAGGAAACTAATTAAATATTACATATCTGTGAGCAAAGCAAAGTGCTTTCAGACCCCCTTGTGCAGTAATAACAGTAAATAAATATTAGTGGTAATTGTTGTGGTAATCAGTCCTGCATATTGTTTCTTGGTAGAACGAATTATGTCATTGGGGCTCATTGTTTAGCTGCATTTATTCAGAAATAGCAAAAATTCTAAAGGGTTTACAAACTTTCAAGCACCACAGTAATTGTTTTTGTCTAATACTGTGCAGTTAAAAAAATTATAATTTAAGTGAGAGTGACCACAATTTGTACAAGTATGTACATAACTCAAAAAAAACAGTTTGGTGTGTTTAGACTCATTAAGGTGATGAATCACATTTCTAATCAACGTGTGATTTTTAATTGGGCAAAATGTTTTTAGTTTATAAATGTGTGACAAGTTGGTCAGTAATGCGGCAGAGCTTTAGTGCTTTTACCCCTCATCTATACAATCTGCTGAACCATTTCTACTTATACTGACCACAAAAAAAAAAAAAAACCCTGGTTATGAGTACAAACCCTTGACACGAGAGACTTGTTGCATAAAAAAATTCTCTCTCTCTCTCTCTATATATATATATAGAGACTTTTCCCTTTGTAAAATACCAAGCATTTATTAAACTGTTTATTATTGAAACTAGATTAAAAGGCACGTCCCCCATCCATGTTCCTGTGAATTACCTGTTACCATAGAAACAAAAGCACGTTAGAAAAAATACTTTTATAAAATGTGAGATTTGAATTACAGCCAGCATGTTTCTGTGAGCTTTGGTCATCGAAAATAAACCAGCATAATCTGACCAATCAAAATCAAGACCTCATCGCCACTGTGGGATGAAACACTATTGCTTGGGCATTTTATAATTACATGTAAACTTAATGTTCATGAGAAAATCTGTGCAGCCTGCATTCGTTATTACCATGGCATAGACATGCCAGCTCACAAATACGGCTGGTAAAATTAATAATAATTCTGGATGGTATAGTATCATGCACTATATATAAAATCATTTTCTAAATATAACTTTAGATGCATTTATATTCATTCATTCATAAAATGATCTAATCAAACAAATATCAACTATCAGAGTGATTAAAAAATGTGATCCCAGTAATTTTGACCATTTCCTGATTGTTGGTGCCAGATTCATTTTGCTGATGCAAATATTTCTAAAAATGCTGATCTCCTGGGATTTTTACACACAACAGTCTCCAAAGTTACCAGAAAGGCCCAGACCAGTCAATGTAACAGTGTGGGGAAAGTTTTCTTCCATTCATTTACTTTCTGAACTGCTTAATCCTAATTAGGGTCATGGGGAGGCTGGCGCCCTTCTCAGCCGAATCTGGGCGAGGGCAGAGTACATCCTGGACAGCTCGCCAGGCCATCGCAGAGCAGAAACACGCTGATGGCAATGCAGCTTACTGTTTATGAAATTCAGCAATGGTTCTTTTACATGCCTCTCATAGAAAGTGAGACATGGCCGGACTTCCCGTTGATAGTGGGGCTTGAACCCCCGACCTTGGGATCAGTAATCCAGCACCCAACCACCGGGCAATAGCTGCCCCAGTTTTCATCCAATTTATCATTACTTGAAAGCCACAGCTTATTTGAATATTGTTGCTGACCACGTACATCCTTTTCATGGTCACAATTTATCCTGCCACACTTCCAGCAGGATAATGCGCCATGTCACGAAGTAAAAGTTGTCTCCAACTGGTTTCATGTGCATGTCAGTGACTTCAGTGGTCTTTCCAGCCAGTGGACAGAATATGTGTAATATAAAAGAGCAGCTGAAAGATCTGCAGGAATTGTGTGATGCACTCATGTTAACATGGGCCAGAATTTCCAAGGAATGTTTCCAAAATCTTGTGAACCTGAAGAATTATGGCTGTTTGAACAAATATTGAATAAATTCATTTCAATTAAAGGTTTGATCTTTCTTCTGTGAGGCGTTTTTTCCTAAACTCCTTTTTTATAAAGTTTTAAAAGGGATGCCAAGTAGGAGTAGGCTAAAAATAAATAAATATACAAGGGGGGGTGGTGTTGGTTTGGGTACCCCTAATTGATGTACTCAACAAATGTCATCCAGGACAACTTAGCCTTCATGATTTTGAGTGTGGGGATATTTAATAATCCTGTCAAGGAAGCTCCTCCATTCCTGAGAACACAGTGACTCATCTCTGTGCTTACTGAGTGAAAATGCTCAGCTCATTAAAACTGCTTTAGAAGCGTTGGGTTGTTCTGACTCTCTCATTAAAGTTTTTACCATGGCAACAAAAGTGAACACGGTGGATGGTCAGGTATGCGAGGTGACCCGATCGTGTTCAGTGGTTGCTATGGTGACACATGAAAGTGCATATGAATCTGCTAAGTAAATTAGGTGCGCCTGCAGCACTGCAACTCACTCGAGTTTGTGGGTTGGTTTGTTTTTTGTCGTTATTGGTCACATGTACAGGGGACATGCCCACTCCAAACTGGGAAACAAAAGAAATTTGTACCTTGATTGAGGGTAAATATTTTGCACATATTAGATGCTAGTACTTTGCAAACCAAATAGGCAAGCTGGAGGGTTTTTTTATGCAAACACTAAATGCATAGTCTATAACACACAAACACACACACACCCATATGTGAACCTTCCACAGAATGTTGCCAAAGGTGAAAGCACATATCGATATACGATGCCTTTGTTTGCTGATGCATTACAGTTTCCCTTCAGTGGAAAAAGGAACAACCACGTTCCAGTATGAAAATGCAGCTGTGCACAAACAAAGCCCATGAAGACATAGTTTAAAAAATATGGACTGGAAGAGGTTAAGTAGCCCTGCATAACATAAACCCCTCTAATTAAGACAAACTGGACATTTTACATTTACGGCATTTGTCAGCCACCCTTATCCAGAGCAACTTAGATTTATCATTTTCATACAACTGAGAAGTTAAAAAGTTAAGGGCCTTGCTTAAGGGCCCATCAGTGGCAGCTTGGTGGTACAGGGGCTCGAACCCCTGACCTTCAGATCAGTAACCCAGAGCTCTAACCACTGACCTAAAACATAAAATAGTTTATTTTATTACATCTCTTATTATGTATTTGGCATCAGTAGTGTTTTAAGACATGATTTTAGATGGTTGACGTTTAAATCTGAATGTTTTAACTAAATATTTTGGCCCATTTTTGAGGTGGTTTTGTCAAATAGGTCACTTGTTTGGTTCCCAAACCAGCAGGAAAAATGTGTGGCAGTTGGGGAGTGAGCTGCACCTTCCCTTCCTCCACCTTCATGGCTGAAAAGCCCTTGAGCAAGGCACCTAACCCTTAACTGCTCTCAGGGCACCTCAATGAGTGGCATCCCATTGCTACAAATGTTTGTGTGTGCTCTCTTCGGATGGGTTAAGTGCAGAGGCAATAATTTCCCTTGCGGGAATTTCGTATATGCAAAAATAAAAAAATAAAAACACCTGGCAACTCTTAATAAGTTGAGCACTGCAATCCATCACACACATCAGAGAGAGTAAGTTCAAACGTTTATTACTTTGTTTATAACCAAACAAAAAGTTTATTACTTTCAGGAAGCAAGAAGAGAAAGTGGCATGCTTAAGCGTTTTTTGTTTTTGCCCACAGAGCTGTTTATAGTCACTAATTTAAATTTTCTCAACAGTCACCAAGTTGTGGTCAGTCAGTCAACTGCTAATTGAACCATTAATGACATACATGTGACTGCTCTGTTTAGTCCCTCGGCAGATTCTTCTAGCTTTAAATCTTTTAAGAGTATTATAAGGATTGTAAATGTAAGAAAGATTAAGTCTTGCTTTGTTTGCTCTATAGCTCATCTTAACTTCCAGCTGGTTTTGTTGATTTTTTTTTTTTTTAATATTTGTGATGCACTAATGGATAATTTAATAGGTTCTTTCAGCTGCTGCATGTCCCTCACAAGTATTACTGAGAGACCCCATTTCTTTGCTGTTGATCAGGAGCACTCAGCTTTGTGAGAGATGAGAGGATACATTAAAGGATTTGTAGCATTTAGAACTGGCCAGCGACAAATAATGCCGTTCTGCGTCATTCTGCCTAGTTAGTGTGCACTCCCACTCCTCACTCTTGCACACGGTTGCTGAGCAACTCCTCTTCACCTAGATCCTTACACGTGAAGGTACAGCAACATGGACTGACCAAGGCATCTTGTAGAGAATCAATATTTTAAGCTCATTGGGTTCATTAAGTACTGTATGTTTCCAAGTGTGGGAGGACATGCAGTATGGCACATTATGTTACAGCCAGTATGTATATTTTGAATTTAAAAAAATGGCTGCATGATGGCTGATCCTTTTTTTTTGGCTGAAAGAAAGAAGGAATAATTGCTGTTAGATATTTCTATAATCCACATTGCACCCACTGTTTAACTTATAAGCGATTATGATGAAATTAACATATCAGTCTACCTAATCAACAATTATTCTGGTTTTCAGGGCAAAGAATTCCAAAAACAGCCTTTACAAATTTGGTTACAGGCTCTATAAAGTTCAGTATGGAGGTTTAGGACAACGTCTTAAACATTCATTTGTCTTTTATAATAGGTTTACTACAGTGAAATAAAACCAGAACGTTATCTACAGTCCTGCCCAAAAGTACTTGAACAGCAAGATAAATTTTTGGTTTTCGCTGTACACTGAAGATTTGTGGGGTTCTGATCTAAATATGAATGAGATGATGGATCAGTTTCAGTTTTCATTTCATTATATTTACATCAATGTGTTAAACAACCTAAGCAGACTATCCAGTTTTTAGGTGAGCAAAAGTACTGGTACAGGTAGACAAAGTAAATACCATTATTATATGGCAACAACAGGATGCACAATCTGATTAGTCAATGTGCTGGAAATAAATTACAAATTAAGACCAGGGTGCATTCGACCATTAACTTAGCAATTAGTTGGCTGCACTGTGTTCTGTGATCTTCCAGAGAGGCATTCAATTTTTTCTTGAAGAGAAAATGTATACAGGAAATACCCTAATGGATAAAAAGTTCAAATGCCTTTAGCGTGGTCTGTACTAAAGACCTCAGGCTGATATTTCTCGGAGTAGTTTTTATTTTATCCACACCTGCTGGATATAAGCAAGCACACATTCTGATTGGCTAATCTATGACAAGGACAGCATCTCATATACCATTAGTAGCAATGTCATTACCAAAAAAAAAAATGGAGGTGTTCGCGAATTAGCATGTTACGCTAACCACTAACGCAGTTCCTTCCCTGATGAAGTTTGTTGTTGTGTTAGCAGTGTGTTTTGTGTCACTGTCTTGCCTCATGATGAGGTAAATTGGCTAAGAGATTATTTCTATAGATTTTTTAATTCCTTCTGCTGCTACGACCATAAGTAACATCAGTAAAGATTAATGAACCATTCCAAAGGCAGGCATGCAAGCACAAGCTATGACACAACTTCCAATAGGTTGACCGATGAGGTCGTAATTTGGATCATTAGTAAACCCTTTATTTCTCCACGCTTTGGCCTTTCCATCACTCTGGTGGAAGTTAATCTTTGTTCAAAAACTTTTGTAGCATCTCTATTCCTTCGCAAAATTTCAGCCTGGCCTTTTAATTTTTGCTGATGAATTGTTTGCATCTTCTGATTTGATATTTATGCTCTCCAAAGTCTTCTTTGATTGGTGGATTGTGATACCTTCACCTCTGTCCTGTGAAGGATGTTGGTGATGTCACTGTGTGTTGTTTTGTGGGTTTTTCTTCACAGCTTTCACTAATTTTTTGTCATCATTTTGTTGTTTGCCTTGGCTGATCTATTAGGTGTTTGGTTGTTAGTATACCAAATTATTTCTTTTTTTCCCCCAAGACCTTTCACATTGTTGTATAGACTTGTGCAATGGCTTTGATAGATTTCCCCTTTTCTAAGCTTTGCAACAGCTTGATTTTGTCTCAGACTGCTCTCTGGTTTTATGTTGGTTTAATCCTTAGTAACAATAAATGCGTTACTTACAGGTGAAACACACGGCTTAAACCACGAGTACACGTTACAGAATTAGTAATCATTTAATTGCTCAGGCAAACAGGGCAAACCTTGGGAACAAGAAACACCTTTGGGTTAAGGGTTCCATTAATATTGGTCACTCACAGTTAAGTGGGTTCTAACAAAATGTGACATTTTCTGAGAGATTTGTGACGTCTAAATGCAAATACGCAAACTGAAATTCTGATCTACTGTATCATATTTTAAGCAAAAACTATATACCTGACTTTGCCCCTTCAATACTTTGGAAGAAGACTAGAAATATTGCCAGTAATAAAGGTGTGCAAATGATTCATCTTCAATAACATCTTTATCCTGGTCAAAGTGGTGTGACATGGCAATACACCATGGACGGAACACCAGTCACAGCATCATGGACGCTCGCATTCGAACTTAATGATTATTTAGTGAAGCAGATTTGTGTACTAGGAGGGTTCAGGGAAGTGGGAGGAAAGAGCACACAGACCAGAAGACAAAATACAGTAAAAGTGTTACATATTTTTAGATGATGCAATGGTCAGGAGATCAGATTTCAATTCATAGTATGAGATAAAATCCCCGGATCTCTTATAATTTTATGCTTTAAGATGCTAATTAAAGGCAGTTGTGCTTCCATTTGAAATGTATTTTGAAATGTATTAAAAAGCACTATGTACAGTATACATGATTGATTAATTGACTTATACTGAAAAGAGTTTACTCAAAATGCATAAAACATGACAGATGATGATGCTGGATATTATTTATTAAGACATATTGCATTGAAAAATCACAATATGCAAGGAAAAAAACCAAGACTTATGTAACACGTGGCAGCTACCCGATTAAGGGACTATTGAGGACATATCCCCATTCTGACCTATTAAGGCATTGGTGTTTTGTATTTCAACAGACTGCATAGTATGAAAGTATGTAGTTTTTGCACGTAGCCAAGGACCTAGGCAAATTTATGCTGACTCTATAAGTCAGGAGATTTCATACTCTCTCTGTATCAGCCTGAGCTACGTTCAACAGAGCCATGCTAAGGTCAGCGTGTTGCAATGCTGACACAGGCAGATGAGCAAACCCTATCAGATATCTGAGCTAACAGCACATATCGCTCAGTTTCTCTGAACTGCACACTACCGTGACCTCTGCTAAAAACATGGCACCCATGTGTGTACAGTAAACATTATGGTTGAGTTTGAATGAAGAACACACACACACACACACACATACACACCCACACCCTCCTGAAATACTGTAAAAATATAGAAACTGAAGTACTCATTTATTCAAGCAGTGACTGGAAAGAAAACCGTTTTATTAATATCAAAGCTGTTCTGCTTTCTCCACTGTTGGTCAAGTACACTAGTCACTCATCTCCGGGGTCGTAAATATAAGATCAGTTAGAGCAAAAACTCTTCAGAAGCACAATGGCAAAAAAAACAAAAACCCAATGATTAGAAATTTCCAGTTAAAAGCTTTTCTTAAAAATCACATGGGTCCAGTTTCTCAACAGTGGGAAGATTCAGCCCTCCCCACATCTCTTGGTGTACACACACACACACACACACACACACACACGGGAGCTGACGGCACATGTATCTAAGTGACTGTTTTGAAAGCTTCTATTTTTAGGCATAGGGTGAGGCCAGGAATAGAGCACATGTGAGAGAGAGCAAGAAAGAGAGAGAGAGAGAGAGAGAGGGAGAGAGAGAGAGGGAGGGGAGGAAGGGAGAGAGAGACACACATAGAACAAGAGAGAGAGAGAGAGAGAGAGAGAGAGAGAGAGAGAGAGAGAGAGAGAGAGAGAGAGAGCGCGTGAGTGCGAGAGATGTCGTTAGGGGGGGGGGGGGGGGGGACAACAA
>JAOUQZ010000008.1:2099107-2112507 GCA_028564935.1 Neosilurus hyrtlii | reverse complement strand
GGGAGGGAGGGGGGGGGGGGGGGGGGGGGGGGGGGGGGGGGTGGGGGGGGGGGGGGGGGGGGGGGGACAACAAGGATCATCGGGCTAACGTTGAGGAATGTGATCATGCATTACCTCTCCATCCGTTCGATTTCCTGTAGCTACTGCGCAGTAAAATATGTTCTCATAGTGAGAGAGAAAAACTGACTTTTTCTATCGTTAATTCCAGATTTCCTTCACAATTCACAACTTATATTTATACATGCATAGACATTTAGAAGAATGAGGAATTAAATACAGTAGATAAGGTTTTATCAATTTATTTTTGAAGCAGAAAAGTTAAGTAGTTGACCTGAAAACCTGTAGGTTAGAGCTTTTCCCGTCCATGGCAATACTTAATGTCAAACATGTCATGCTGGGCTAATTTGGTTTATAGGCCTCCTCTAAGTGTATGACAGACTAATTCCAAAACTTGCAGGTCATAATACAACACCGGCTTCACCACAAATACTGGAAAAAAGAACATAGTGTCCAAATCGGTGGAACACCCGGAGGTTCGAGTCGCCATTCGCTTGCAAGTCTGGAACGCGTTTAAAGCCACAGGAACAGATGAGGAGGACGTTACAGTCTGAAGAACATGACGCAAACCTGGGCTATCTGATGAGCTGGGGGTTGGTTAGACCTTAAAAGGTATGCTGGTGGCTGGAGGGATCGGGATTTTGGGTAAAATACATTCTCTCTCTCTCTCTCTCAAACGCACACACACCCTTTCACTCTGGCATACACACATAGTATTCACGTGAAGTCCTTCAACTTCAAAAGTTATGTGGATATTCATGACATTTCTACCAGACGTGGGACTTTGGCCAAAGAAGACTCTGTTAAATTTAGGAGATAATGTGGATCAAATTGTGAATCCAGGAATTTTTTAAAGGGTTCTTTCAAATTGTGAGATATTATTATTTATTTATTTATTTATTTTTTGAAAAGGGTGTATAACACCAGGCCCAGAAGGGGCTGCTGTGTACCATGTCTTATTATTTATTTATGCAAAAGGTTATGTGCAGATTTTTTATGAACTTTTCACTAGGGGTGGGACTTTGAAGGAAGTCTTCATTCGATTTTGAAGATGATCTGGATTAAATTTTGGAATTAATTTTTAGGATTCTTTATCATTGTGGGATATGACTTTTTTCAATTTGGGAAATTCCTGGGCTTGGTGGAGGATTGCACTCTTCGAGAGCTTTTGGTAAACCTATACTACATCTAAACTGTAACCTTAACCTGATTAACACTATTTTTTAAATAAATACTGTATTGTTTAGCATTTCTATCTCACAGCAAGAAAGTCCAGGGTTCAAGTCTCATGTCTGGCGAGGACATTTCTGTTCGCATGTTCTCCCTGTGCTTGTGTGGGTTTTCTCCAGGTTCTCCGACTTCCTCCTATAATGCACATTATAGACATATAAGACATGCACATTATGCTAACAGAATATTCTCAATTGCCCCAGGATGGTGAATGAATGAAATGAAATACTGCATTTTTGGTTAAATTATTAAATAAATACAGCTTCTCGGGGGACCAGCCAAATGTCTGGGCCCAGTCGAAATTGAAGTAATTAACTGTAATTGAAGTTATGCTTATTTTTCTCCCTCACTCCAGTTTTCTACCCATATTGCCAATCCACTGTCTATCACACAACAGGGCAATTACCTTAAGGAGGGTGAAAGCTAAACTGCGCTTCCTGCAAGACACACACAGCCAGACAAGCACTTCGTTTCAAACAGCTGCTGATGCTGGGAGACAGAGCAGTGGAACAGCTGGAGGAACGTCCTCTTCTGCATACACAACTTCATAGATTCCAACAATTGGTTAGTGTCTCCATGATTTACAGACAAAGTCAGTCATTTAGTCCACACTGTGACATAAATATATAAACCCATACAAACATTAGTATTCCTGTCTCGGTGGGGAATTTCCATTTGTACGGATTCTTCGGTAGGAAATTCTGTCATGCCTACTCCCAGATACCATTTAAACCTGCATTGTGTAAAGAAGGGAGGAACCAAAAGGGTCTGACAAGATTTACACATTTGGTAACTGCACCACTCCCCACTCCCCACACCCCTTCGCTCCTTGCCCCTGAATTTTTAGCTTAGTACAGCCATAATGGGAATTCAAATGATTTCTCTGGAAAACGCTTTTGACTGTTAAAATGCAAATTTGGTTCAAAAGTTAGCGGACTAGTGTTAATTTCCACCCCTGCAAGTAGCACTTATCACTGAGAATATGAAATTTTGGACTTTGATTTGGTCATTGATTTGACAAAAATTTGACCACACAAATTGTACCAAAACTAGCACTCCACCGAAGTAGCGCTCCCCCGTCCAAGCCTTCATACTTCTTAAATGTACCGTCGAAAGAAACTAGACCGGGGGTAGGGCATGGATAATAGTGAAGCAAACATATTTAATGGCACAAAGTCATGCTGTATTGTGGTGACGAGACACTGGTTTGTTAAAGTGTAATGAGAAACGCACTCATGTGAACACAAAGAAGTGAATAAATAAACTCTAAAGCCCTGGAAGAGGGGTGGTATTAATGGGCCTCTCTATTCCAGGAAGGAATGTGAAGTATTGGGTCAGTGCGTTGGAGGAGGTGCTGGAACTGAAGTGCAAAGGCGCATGCATACACACACACACACACACACACACACACACCTCTGTGTGGGGCATTTGCAAGATTCATTTTATGCTCTCACTCAACAGTCCAAAGAACAAAGTTGGCCAAGGCTTTCTTATTCAACACAGCAGGGAGACTAAACAGAACTCCAAGTATGCATATGTGTGTATGTGTACGTGTGTGTGTGTGTGTGTGTCTGAAGCAAGCGTGTGGTGCAATACAGCGGTGAAGAGTTGACCCTTTTTGGCACAGACTTGTACAAATACAAAACACTACAACACTTGTCAGTCGTTCTTAGGAAAGTAGGAAGAAAGGGCAGGAGAAAGTTCTTTAGGATGTCAGTGTTTCACTGAGAATCCGCTGTTCACGTGGACTGAGTAACCAGCTCAATACTAAGTATTTTTTTCTTCCGCTTACTGTTATAAAACACTATCGAGAAATATAATTTACAGTGCATCAGGCTGTTGTTGACATCCGCTGTTTGTCTTCAAACAGACGCTGTATTTGCTCGATACATGGTCCGAACACTCACATGCACAACTGTTGGTGTTTTGTTTTTTTTGTTTTCGTTTAAAAAAAGTCTTAAATGAGGTGCAGACATCATCAAATAAATAGGGTTATAAATTTATGATCTACTGATATCAGGGCATGGCAGTAAACTCTTCTTTGCTTTGCTTTACATTTGAAGCGTGGATTAAATAAAATAATAGGTCATGGGTTTACTTGGCACGAGTATGTGAAGGACAGGGATTTTCGTTCACAATGCCAGTTGAGTACACGGTCCCTTCATCATGCACGTGAACCAGATATCAAATGTTTACGAGAACCAGGTCAGCACATTTCAGACCTACATAGCATAGTTACCTTGAGAGAAAAAAGTAGGGCACCCAAACAGGCCACACAGTCACACACACACACAAAACACACATATTCGACGCTGTAAAACATATTTGCTGTTGCGACAGCATTCAGGCAGAGAGCGCTGATCCAAAACCATTTAAAATGAACATCCCAGTTAGCCAAAGCTGTACCGTACACCCACACAGTACAGAGGGTTTTTGGACACTGCAGCCAGATAAGCTCTACAAACCACAACAAAAGAATTGATCGCAGGCTGCAGACACAAAGTCAGCATTTTCTCTCTTCAGAGCTTGTAGCCAAGCATTACAGCAAGTAAATCACTCTGCTACTCTTGAAACCCACTTAAAGCCTATTTCAGGAGGTGTGAATGATAGGAGGCCTGTTATCATTTCTCCCGAGCCGCGCTGCAGTAACTATTTGCCGCATTCCAGAGGTTTCTTCAGGTGTGGCACACCAGACCACTTCAAGGGAGAACAATCCTTCTGACTCTAAGTCTGATGAGAAACAGCCAGTTACACCTTCGAGCTGACGAGTGAGGACACGCTGTGTGTGAAATCTCAGGGAAACAGGAATCCAAGTGAAGAGCCAGGGACGTGGGCTGAGAATGGACGTTATATATAAAAAATTTGATGGGGAGGGAATTCCTCAAAGTCTCATATCATTCTAGAGGGGCATCAAAAGGGCAGCCTGTCATGAAAGAAGAATCATACAATACTCACATTGTGACTACTGTCACGCAGCCTCCGTAGGCACCATTTAAATGGGAACTAACTTCTAAAATCGGTTCTAAAAACTCCATAAAATGCCAATCAGAAACTTTTAAAGATTACACAATCATGCTCAGTACTGCGGCAGGACAAAAAGAATAAACAAATGATGGAACATTGTATGATACACCATAACAGCATATGGTGTTACTCACTGCACTTCAGCTGAATGTCTGCAGGATGTCCCACAGGCCTGATAAGAGGCCATGAGTAACCAGCCGACGTGGTACAATTTGCCAGTCATTTCTTTTTTCCTGTTATTGAGGTTTATTAGATAAGCATTACATCACTGGTTTAATCATTCCCAGAATGCTGTGGAGGCAGAAGTCCATCCCCCAGTGACCCCAGGGCAGCGTTCCTGTTGGCTGACACAGCAGCTCTTGCACCAGACTGGTCTTTTCTCTTTTCTTTCACCTCCATCCTCAGTGAAATGACAAGTGCAGGGCTATGTTATTGTTTTTTTTTTTTTCCATCAGCTGACCTTTACCCTATATCGTTTTTCTTTATCGTACATCTACGGCATTGCTCTAGTTTTTGCAGATCCACGAAAACAAATAAGACATGCATTTGTGGAATGTGGTATTAATGTTTAACTGCTTCACCACTTCCTGTAGCAAACTGGCTGGTTGAAATAGATTGCAGATTTGCCCTCAGCTTTTTGGAAAGTGGAATGCTGTGCGCTTTAGGTGTGGCTTCTAACTGTGTGTGGGAAGGACTTTCCAGAGAGAAGGCACAATTTAATAACTCAAGAACCATACTGTTCTCTTTATTCATTCCAGACTTAGACTGAATGATGCAATGGCTCCAGGAGATGGGTCAAAAAATAGCTAAAATCTTTGCTTTGGCTTACTGGCTGTCATGTAATGCTCATTGTACAGTGTACAGAAGTCTTTTAAGATTATTACTTGTCACACCGTACAAGATAATCCCTAAAAAAATTGGCTGAATTCTCTACCAGACTGTGCAATAACATGTTCCCCACGTCAGATTATATGACAAGGATCCTCTAGTGATAGACCTGTAATTAAAGAAAATTACTATATTCTACTTACATCATCAGGAATAGGGAAAAAATGACGCATTTCAACAACAAAGAAGTCTGTGGTTGAATTAACTTCTTTTCCTGTCTAAGAAAATCAAGATATCATACATTTGGATAATTGTTTTATTGCATTTTTTTTCTCTCTACAAAAAAAAATTACTTTAAGTCTTTTACTGAGGATTACGGACAATATTGGTTATATAATATATGCTTATAATACATAACATGTACAGTAGGATTTATGGAAAAGCAATCAGGCTTGTTTAATGCGCTGAATCTGTTGCATTAGATATCCATTGACATTTAAGCAGCTATAAAGTAACTACATATGTTTTGTTGAGGTGAGATTTCGGAACACTTGACTGTACATTTAAGAGACGCTTTGAAAGACACGACCACGGATTCACAAATCTAAAGAAGGCAAAATGAGTGGCCTGTAATGAAAAAAAGAAGGACAGAAAGACACACCATGCAGTTTGATTCACAGCTGAGGGACATGTTGTGGACAGACACTCACTCCTTCTCTCCCTCTATCACCTCAAGTCCTTGTGAGTAAGATCACTGGTCTTTTTCGGACAGAGGGCCAAGAGCTGGTCAGGCAGGCGCGGGGGCTGCAGGCTAGTGCTTTCTCTACGACTTCTGTCAGCAGCAGTGAAAGAAAATCTGGAAAGGCCGCGGTTCAGCTTTGCTTGGTACTTTCCCCAATTATTCGCCCTTGTAGCGAGGGGGTCTCTTCTCTTTGAATGCTGCCAGGCCTTCGAGCCTGTCCTTTGTTGGGATAACCTAAAAGATGGTATATCATACTTGTATAAAGCCAGCAGTCTATAAGTTTCGAGCTGAGGGGTGGGGGTGGAGTTTGCAGGCAAGATTTCTGTCTTTTTTAAAACTGCGGCTAAAAAGAAAATCATGATCCGCCATCATCATAAGGTGATGTAATAGTTACCTAAAAAAAGTCATTCGTTTTACTATATTAGATGTACAGCTAATGTCACCTTGACTTTAACAATTTTAATACTAATGTGTTCTGTGCATGATAAGTCCATGAATAAACTGCCATACATTTTGAAATATCTTCAGAAACTGCATCTGTCTGCAAAAGATTTTTTTTAAATTGTAAATATATATAAAATAAATATTTTAATAAAACGTAAATATTCTGTGTTTTACAGCTGGGAACTTCTCCCATAATCCCATTTTGTAAAATATACACACTTATTTTTCTTGTATAGTTATAAAAGAAAAACACAGGCCAGTTTCAGTCCCTTCAGGATTTCGCGGGCTATTTTTTGCTACTGTTGCGGTCAAAAATGCCAGATTTTTTGGCAAATTTTCCCCGAAACCTTTTCAGCCATTTATGGTAATTTAATTGTGGCATTTCCCTAAAATTCCAAAAATAGCTAAACACATGTCTACATCCTGGCATCTACAAAAGTATAAACAAGGAAGATTTCAACATTTATGGCATTTAGCAGACACCTTTATCCAGAGTGACTTGATCAGAATTTATTATTTATACAACTGAGCAGTCAGAGGTTAAGGGCCTTGCTCAGGGGCGCAAAAGGGACAGGTTGGTGGTACTAGGGCTTGAACTCCCAACCTTCTGATCAGTTGTCCAGAGCCTTAACCACTCAACCACCACTGCCCTAAAGAAGGAAGTGATGTATGGTGACATATGGCTTTTGCACAGGGGGCAGATAAAATTGGTTAAACTGATGGTATAATACATTGATTGGCCAAACTTGCAGAAATGCTGTAGTGATTGCAAAAAATTTGCAAAGACAAACAGAATCACAAGCATGGGTTGATTTTGAGTGAATTAATGCAGTTGTGAAATCGAAAATTCCCGGAGGGACTGTATTTTAATTTTCTGTACATTCATAGCATGTGGTTTTTGAAATGAGGGCATACCTGAGCATAGCACGCCTCTTCAATCGCTAATCCTGTTGTTAAATCCACCTGAGGATATGGGAAACAATGAGGAGTATAAATAATCTGACACTGAATAACCTGTAATACACAGCAAGGCAGTGCAATAGAGGAATTAAAAAAAAAGAAGAAAAAAAAAAGATTGATACTGCTAGGTTTGTCACTGCTGTTTAGAACAACGGAAGGCTGCTTGTCAGCACACATGAAGGGTTTGCATAAAATATACTGTAGCATTTTTACAGAAAACAGCCAGTCAATATAGAAACAGTAAGAGTTTCAGTAACAAGACTGACTTTAATTTACACACTGAAACAGGCACGGATTTATTTCAATTCAAGAAAAAGACTAAAATAAATGCCAAGAAAACGTCTTGTTCATACCCAAAACAGACTGTACACTATCATCTTCCTGGTGACAATAGGAACAGACAGGAGAACGACTTTTATAGGTTATCTTGGCATTTCACTGAAATATCCCAGGATTATTTCAACAGCCCCACATTACACTATACAAATAACCTTGTATTTAAGGACAGCGTCTTCCACGAAGCCAGGATCGATGCTAAAGCGATCTAACACAATGCTGCTCAATTCGGATTAGTCAAAAGCTTGATTAATTAAAGACAGCAGCTCTGATTATAGTTTCAGCTACAAGGTTGAAATTATTACGCTATTCTAATACATAACTTATACAAGGTTCATTTGGTGGATTTGTTTGCTCCACATTACCATATAAAAATGTGTGCAGGTTTGTTTTTTGTGAAGCAGCACTTATTTATCAATTGCATTAAAGTCTGCAGTACTTCGTAACACCAATTGCCCATCAATCATTTGCAGAAGCACTTAATCCTACTATTAGGGTCGTAGGAAACGCTGGAGCCTCAGCATATCTCAGCCGATACTGGGCGAGAGTGGGGTACATCGGGAATAGCTCACCAGGCAAAACACATAAAATCATTCATATACACTCTTACACCTAACCGCAACTTGAAGCTGCCAATTAGCCTAATGTGCATGTTTTTGGACTGTGGGAGGAAATCAGAGTACCCAGAGGAAACCCAGAAAAGCACAGAGAGAACATGCAAACTTCACACAAAAACACCCAAGCACGGGACTCAAACCAAGGGCCTTCTTGCTGTAAGGTGGACATTCTAACCACTACGCCACCGCACTCCCGTCGGTAACATGATAAAAGAAATTCTAAACATTTTAAAGACTTTAGGATGGAGGAATTTCTCAGTAGCATCGCCTTTATTCAAGCAAGAGAGAAATGTAAGGGGTTGCTGATGGAACGAGTGTTTATCGCTGCTATAATGTATAATGAGCTAAAATACAAATGCAGCACATTAAAAAAGGGGATTTTTTTTGTCTTGGACTTACACCTGCTCAGTCCCATACGAGATAATCCACCCAACTGACAGGTGTGTCCTGCTGAAGAGGAGCAGGCAACTTATTTTCGGGACAATAAAAAGTCACCCCAAATCCTCCACAATGCAACAGATGTCACAAGTCCACAGTGAGAGGGCAAATGGCATGTTACAAGCTGACATGTCAATTCTAAAAATTACTACAGCAGTAAATGTTCATTTTTTCGAAAATAAGCTGCGGTAGAAAACGCTTCCAGCAGCTTCACATGACAGCCAATCGACCGCATTCCCACCTGCGTTCCAACAACATTCTGTGAACTCCACACAGCTCTTGTCGAGGAACGATACAACAACCTACAAGCATCAATCCATAATCTCATTCAGACTGTGTGAAAGAGATACCCTGCACTACAGATTGCAAATGGTGATTACACACACTACTGAAAGTGTTACTCTGAATATTGACCTCCTTTATCGAACACTGACTGTAGCTGTAGACATTTATTAATGAAATTAATGTTTGGATTTTGTTGCATGGCGGTAATTTTATATACGTGACCCGCTTCTGCATAATACGGATTAAGTCGCAAGGTAGTGTTTTGAGTAAGAACCAAAGTAAGTTAAAAAAGGGTAACCTGGACAAAAATGCAATAATCACTAAAAATACATCCTTCAGAGCATAATCTTTAACATGACCAAGTTCAAATAGTCATAAACACAATCTATTCAGGCTAAAATGCTTGTTTATGGAAGGGTACCATGTTCTAGTTGTTGTAAAACAATAGAAATATCCACTTATTTTGTCAATTTTATTAGTCATTGCTCAAGGGATTTCTTTATTATCCATATTTGGTAGCAGAATACTCTCAGTACTTATAGAATCCCAGAAGGATTCCCCGAATCACATTAATGTAAACCAATGAGAAGCCTCAAAAAGACATGACTCGGTGTAAATAGAACTAATCTGTTGCTAGGACAACACTAGGAAGATCGCGCTGATTGGTCGAGAGCTGGATTCATTTAGTTTATGGATGCTAAGGAGTTTCAAATGCAAATATTCAGAAACTTCTTTAAACTCTTTCTGTAACTTTATTTGCTATTTTCTCAATAGTAGCATTTCCTGACTAGCGACATACAAAGTGATGTAACTCAGTCCATTTTCATCCCATAATCATGTACTATACCTCAATTGGAAGCATATTAAATTATCTTTACAAATACATGAATATCTCAGTGTCAAATTTCCTACTTAATCCGTATTATGCTGGAGTGTATCACATACATGAAATATTTAGTGAAAATACAAAAATCTGATAAATCTTAATTGCTAGTTATATTATTGTTCGGTGTTAAAGCCATTACACACCAGTTATGACACAAAATTACAATGTGAAACAGTTTGCACACTGAGGCTGATGAAAAATTATATATTTATTTCGTGCTCATTTTACGCCACAACGGACAGTAGTGTCCTGAGTGAAACGAGGGACCTATCTAGCAGCAATGAGGACCCAGTCATGCTCAAGGGAAAGTGAAAGTCTGGGCTACACACCGTTCCTAGAAACAGGGCCAACAGCAGGAAAAGATTTATAATGATGTTTAAGAATTGAAGCTGAGAGACGGGATGTTGGACAGTTAGAAAGTAAGCAGTGTTTGTGAAAGCAGTGTTGCGTGTTTACTGGGTAAAATAAAGCTGCTCAGCTCCCATATGTGACTGACTGACACCGATGCGTTGCAGAGACTTGCCACTACATCAGAGCCTGTTATGCCAGGGTTTTCTGCTTGTTACTCTAGGTTAAAAAAAAAATGTAACTAACATTGATAATGTTCCTATTACACCACAGCATACAGTTGTTTATTCTGTACGTAATACACTAATTCTGTTCCGAAGGATGTCTGGACCACCCTGCTCCAGTTTTACAGATTACATGGAAACAAACATTAGTTAAGTTCAATTACTACAGTATAACTCATCTATCATATCAAATCTCTGACGTAATTCCCACTGGGAGAACTTTAAAATCTGACCCTCTTAAATGTAGGGCTATAAATAATGATGATATTTGAGTGTCTGAGATGCAATGCAGCAAAAGCAGCTTCTAGATTCTTCTAATATAATTAATGTTCAATATGCAGTAAACTCCATGATGCCTGTCCAGCTGGGCGCTGAATCCAAAGCTGCAATTGCAATCTACAGCATTGTAAGTATTACCAGCTGCATAGTTTCCAAAGCATCTGCTGTATTTATATACTACCTACCATGCATACAGTTGTCCAAATTCCCTACTAGACTTTAAAAATATGTGCTATGTGAAAAATGAAAAAAATGACAACACTTGTCTGGACATCAGCCTAATTAATGACTTCCCCTTTGACATAAAGGCCGAGTGGCTCTGACAGATCAACCCCGGGGTTCAAGGTGGTGTCACGGAACAGACTCTCACTGGCATCTAGTGTAGCAGCTGAACCCAGAAGTAGGGTCACAACACAGGAACAGCACATTCGTACAACTCAATCTGCCTGCAAATCAGGAACGTGTCAAGTTTGTATATCTTAAAATCAAAACAAACCAAGAGGGCTGTTACCTGATAAACATGAGAAGCTTACGCTTGAGAATTTTCCACTTATCAAATCCTAAAATGTTTAGTTCATTTGAGGCTCACAGTGGAAACAAAAACAAATGAACCCTTTGTCTATGATTTTATACAAAGTCTCTAATTCATGAATTAACCAAATGTATAATCTTACCTCTATGCCCTGGTTGATGGCCAGCTTGGCCATCCGGACCGCAATTGGCCCCTAAAAGCACAAGCACAGAATGTAATCAGAAAAGCATGCACGCTATTCCTCTCCAGACAATTTAATTCACATCACACCACTTTGTTTGTGACATTAATGCAGTGAGAACTGTTAGCAACATGATGGATCAAAAACCAAAACCTTGTTCATGTTTATTTCATTCTAAACCATTCAGCGTCCCAAATATGCCAAGAATTGCAGTCATGGTCACAGTAGGAATCTCATCCCGTTGCTTATTTTTTACTTTTCACTTTACAGCATTTGTGAGTCAGAGGGTCTATTTAATTATTTATAAAAGCTACTCTGACAGTTCAATTCAATTTAATTAATTTGTATAAAGAATTTAAACTTATGTTTTAAAACATTGATAGTAGACATTAAACCCTATCAAAAATATCATGGATATAAAAAGTTTGCACACCCCTGCTACTGATCAAAAGGCTGTTAGTTCAAATCCCAGCACCACCAAGCTGTGAAAAGGCCTTTAACCCATTAACCGCTCAGCTGTATCAATGAGATAAACCTCTGTTGAACTGGGTAAAGGTGTCTGTCAAATGCCATAATTGTAATTAGTATATACTACACGGAAACAATACATTCTGATTGGTCCGCTAACTTAATTAAAAAGCAGTACTCTGAGTGGACAATTCTTCAAGCAAAACTCACAAAACAATGGAAACTCACAAGCTGTCATACTTTAAAATGAAAAAATCATCCATAAAAATCTTGCTGTAGTTTGTTTTTCATATGTTTCCATGTGTCCCATAGTTCCCATGAACAGTTAGATAGAAGGGAGTCTCGGCCCTTAGTTGCACTTACACTTACAACGGGCTTTTTCCTCGAGGCCTTTTCTCTGGAACATACCGACAAAGTCACATTTGGTGGAAGAAAAATTCCTAATTCTTGAAAATAAAAATATGTTCTTACCATCAAACACTTTTTTGTGGAATCAATCTAGCATGATCTAAAGGGTTGGATGGCGTGGGTTCACTTTTATCCTAGCAAATGCCTAGCTTGGTTCAGTCAGAACACACAAACCTCACCTGATATTATGTCATTGGTAAAATATGTTTAAAAAAAAAAAAATGTAAAAATCAATTATTCACCTCCGACTCGGTGGATGTTGCAGATGTTCAGCTAAATCTATCTTGTCCTTGTTGCATAATTGTTAAATATAGCAAATAAAATTTAAACCTACCTTTTTTTTTTAAATAAATTACGCAGAACTAGAAATAACCAATCACATTCAAAAATAATGTTTAAAAGTACATCATACACCTACAATTAAAATGATTCTGAAGAACTCCAAACAAAAAGCAGCTGTTTCCGTAAGAGTGCCTTGACATCTTGATTTCATTGTACTGCTGAGGGTTTGGTCCAGTCAGAGCTTCCAAAGCACATTCGGGAATTGTTGAATGGTAGGTATTTCCAGAATATTAGATGTACCATGGAACAATGTGAAGGTCACCATAAAAAGTACATGGGGCACCAGAGTGACATTACAAGACCAGGACGTTCCTCCACAATTGGCAAAAGGACAAGACAAAATCTTCTTTGGGAAGCTGCCAAGAGACTTACAGCAAATATTACTGGAACTGTAAGAATATCTGGCAAGAGCTGGTCACTCCTTGAATGAAACAGCTATAAATGAATCACTTTCTCACAGTAAAAGCATTCAAACCTGCCTACATTTTGCGAAGACATCTGTAAAATCACCTAATCTAGTACAATCTGATGAGACCAAAAGAGAACTTTTCTTGGGCATAATTTCATTTGAAATTGATACGTTTGGTGCAACAATCAACTCAGCTTTCCAACCAAAAGATCACCATACCCACAATGCAGAAGCATCATGCTGTGGGGTTTCTTCTATTTAGATGGGACTGGGGCTCATGGACATATATTCATTCATCTTCTGAACCGCTTATTCCTACTTAGGGTCGCGGGGAGGCTGGCGCCCATCTCAGCCGACTCTGG
>JAOUQZ010000008.1:2072247-2082264 GCA_028564935.1 Neosilurus hyrtlii | reverse complement strand
AATTAATTTACTATGTAAAGCTGCTTTGTGACAATGTCCATTGTAAAAAGCGCTATACAAATAAAACTGACTTGACTAAAATAAAACTGACTTGACAAAGTTTGACCTGTTGGACACCTTACTAGGACGCCCACTGGTGGGATTCTGCTGGATTTATCTGACCAAACAAAGACCGGTGGGTGACCTTGGGCCTCCTGGAAGGATTATGTTGCATAGCCAGCCGGGAAACATCTGGGAAATTCCCCAGAAAGTTCTGGAAACTTCTGTGACCACAAGCAGGAAATAATTAATTTTTTAAAAATTTTGGAAAGATTTTTCCAGCTTTTTTAGGACCAATGATTACAATATTACATTAACCTGTTCTTATAAAACGCTATTTAACACAACATATAGTGCCAGTGACTATTAATTCCCTTGGGAAGTGTTCAGTAGTCATGAAGAGGAGCTGAAATGTCACAAGCTTGATCCT
Organism: Neosilurus hyrtlii; assembly: GCA_028564935.1. NCBI lineage: Eukaryota > Metazoa > Chordata > Actinopteri > Siluriformes > Plotosidae > Neosilurus > Neosilurus hyrtlii. The sequence goes on along the minus strand of JAOUQZ010000008.1, from coordinate 2,081,795 downwards.
TCAGGCAAGCTAGAAAAGTAAAGCAAAGGGCACCTGGATCTACGTCTGAGACAGCACCCACTCCGACAGACCAAACATTGCCATAAATCTAATTAAAACATGTCACCATCCCTGACATTAACAGCATCATTCTCAAAACAGCAGCCTGAGTATCACTGGCCTTTTCACTCTAATAAACACTAGGCAGAAGCCCTGTGTTCAACCTGAACTCACTGAAATTCTCGTACTGCTCAATGTCATCTCCATGTAATGGTATTACCAAAGTGTGTTCACAGTGACCCCTAAAATAAATAAATGAATAAATAAATAAATTCACACCTCATAGTCTTGATTGCTCAACATGTGACTGAAAATAAGTGTTGTTTTCTTTGTCCTGCTATTGATCCCAGAATCCGATAGTGCTGTTTGGTGGCTTGTTATATTTTCAGAATGAGGCGACAAAAGCAGTAATCTTGTTTTATTAAAAATTCCTGAGATAATGCTTACCAGCAGACAGGGATTGACCCATTCCCTCCAAACCCACGATTAATAACTGACCTCATGGAACCAATGTTTGGTTTCCTGCTGTAAACTGCTAAAAGTTCAGCAAATAATGGCAGTCAGATTTCAAAGCAAATCCATCCATCATCTATACTGCTTATCTGTCAGGGCTGCGGGAGTATGTGTGCCTGACTGTGCGTATGTGTGTGACAGTAATATGATATATGACATACACTACATGGTAAAGCCACAATCTGATTGGTCTACTATCTGGGGAATATATACTTTATTATCCCAAGTAGATAATGCTTGAATCAAAACGATGGACACTCAGTTTGTCACGCTCACTTGGAGTAGGCGGCATCATTATCAACATGCTTTAAACATGAAAATACATGAACCATAAAAGGCTCATTTCGATGAACATTTCAACTCATTTAGTTTTTCTTGTGTTTCCACATAGTACATACTAAATCTTTTGAGTTTACAAGCACACTGTTACATGTGCAGCTCACGCATGTTCCCTTGAATATACAAAAAATCTGAATGGGTTCAAAAAGATGCCTTTAGCTACACAGCACTTAGCCCGGCTCAGAACATGCAGACCTTACCTTACCTTGCCTGAACCTATAATGCTTAAAATATGAAATAAATAACTAAATAAACCATAAAATCTCATTATAGTTTGCTTTTCATGTTCCCATGTAGTATATACTAAACTAAATTTGACTTAGGCTCGGTGCATGGCTGGTAATTATATACATAAACACAAACCACTGCAGAACCACTACAGTAGTTACACCTGTATGTTCATGCAGGTGTCTAATCATGTGGCAGCGTGAGCAAGTCATCTCAATGTGTGAAGAGTAATATAACAGTAAAGAGGGACTAAATTTGGAGCAGGATGCTCTTGTAGCATGTATTGGTGTGAATAGTCAGCTATCCACAAACTTTTGGCCATATACTGTAACTCACATAAGCAATTTTTCAGCCAGACACAACACACTGTAACTAAAGACAGCAGAGGACCATGTCAAGTTCAACCAAGAACAGGAATCTGAGGCAACACTGACATTTAAGACTATATATATATATAAAGAAGTCTAAAATGTCAGTGTCGCATCACATTCGTGTTCTTGGCTGCTAACCCAATCTACCTGACGTTAACACAAGACACATTCTGCAAAAAAGAAATTTTTTTAAAGATGCTACAATTATTGTGACATTTATATTTGATTTCTTGTATGGAAATCCTTAATTTGTCATTTTTATGCAGAAATATAGAACACTCCACTGGAACCACAAACTTCCAGGCACCACCCTACCTGAATATGTTGTTTTCATTGACTGCTCAGTTTCTGGGAATAAAAATTGAAATACAGAAACTGAGACTTACCTGCACCTGGAATGATGGCTAATTTGGTTTCCACCAGTCCCATTTTAGCAGAAGAAGCTACACAGAACATAAAATGGTAAGAAAAAAAGAGAAAGAATATTTATAATGACATCATTTCATTCTCATATTTTTCCACACCTCCCACATCCCATGACTGGTCTCACCAAATAGTATTAGAAAAACATACCATACAGTATAATGTGAAATGAAACTCTGTCCAAATTGTTTCTAAAATAGGTGGCGGCAAGAATAAAAGTATAACACTTAAGAACGGAACATGTGCTTTAAAGCGCATCACTGCGAGCGTGAAAGCATATGGTGTGTCATTCCTGTTAAGTGGGATATGTGTTAAGACTTCTTGAGCAGATTTCCAAGCCCAAACTTGGGCGTGTGAGATGAGAAAGCAAGACATCTGCTCACTGTCAGGGCAATATGAGGGTGTTAACTCACTCTCTCTCACACACACACACACACACACACACACACACACACACATAGTGGGTAGACCAAAGTGGCATCTTTACTATCTGTACTATTTAAGGATCTAACACAAAGACAGTGACAACATAAAGTGTTGGTCCACAAGGAGCCACAAGGAACACCATCAGTGCTCCCTGACCCAGATTCTACAAGTTTGTACAGCTGTACTGGTATCATGAACACCATTCACCTCAAAGGTATCTTAGTGTTTTATTGATGGTGATTAAGAGAACGGAGACCTGTTATAGTCAAAATTTACTTAAAATCAAGGTCATTATTACTATAATTATTATGAAATATGTCAGTTCATTATCCTGATATATTTTCTTCTTTATTATAAAACAGGCTCTCTTATTATTAAACAAAATAAATTCCATCATTCTGAAATATGTATACATTATTAAGAACTAGTGTGGTTTTTAGGAATTCATTTTTATTTTACATTGTCATTTTATTTCATATTTAGCAGAATGACTTTTTATTTCATAAGAATGGCCTTTTACATGATAATGCTTTGACAGTGGGAGGGACCATTGGGTGGGACGTGAACGCTCACTGGCTGATCTTTCGCTTCTCACTGCTCTGATATCCACTAGTTTCCACTAGGCAGTGGTGGCTCCATGGTTAAAGCTCTGGCTCTAACTGATCCAAAGTTCAGGGGTTCAAGTACCACCATGCTCCCACTGTTGGGCAAAGCCCTTGACCCTCGATTGCTTGGTTGTATAAAAATGATAAATGTAAGTCATTAGAAATACAGAAACAATGGCAGAAAAGCTTGTGGTTGTAAGGCAAGAACTTAGTAGTCTATATTTTAGCTAGAGCTTAATTAAACCTTTCGCAGATGTTTTCGGAGATCTGCAGGACTATTCACAGAGCTGACCTTAGTGAAACCATGTTAATATTATCAGATCATATATTAAAACACATCAGAGTGTGGTTAACTTTATTTATTTAATTATAATTTAGTATGTACTAAATTCTGAATGAGTAGAGTCAGAAGACGCTGTTAGCTACGTCTGAAATTAAGTGCAGAGATCACCTGACTTGTCTCTGTCAGGTTAAAATATGTAAACATAAACTATAAATATCCTGTTTTACTTTGCTTTTCTTTATGTTTTATATAGTTTATACTTAAACTATTCTTGAGAGTTAAAGAGACACTGTTACACATCTGTCAGAATTAAAAGAATTATCATAAACAATTGTTCCAAAACAGGGAACAAATCAGTCATATGCGTACCTGCTAATATTCAGTAGAAGACTAAATGGCATAATATAGCCCTGACTTACAATCAACAGTGAACATACAGCACAGTATATGCATCACCTGCTATTCTTATATCACAGGCCAGAGCCATCTCAAGTCCTCCTCCCAGTGCTGCTCCATCAATAGCTGCAATAGTTGGCATGGGTAGATTACCTAAACCCAGTGAGAAAGAGAATGAGCACTATTTACTGCAACACATTCATTGCTACAGATTGTAATACTACACTGCACAGAAAAGCATGACAGATATTTATTACAACTCATAATTCACACTGCTTATATTTATAACCAATAGTTATAATGTGCAGGTGTGCAGCTATCTAAGGTAATAAAATACTACACTACGTCCGGGTGGGTAAACAGACAACAACATGACGATTCCAATTCAGTACACTTTCATTATCATACTTCTCTTAGTGTTACAACAATGTAGTTTGTGTAACAACGGAAAGTTTGCTTTTGTAATAATTTCCCATTTAAGGGCACAAACCTCGAGTCAGTGTGGAATTCAAATCGAGATAAGTTGCAGTTTCACTATGTTCTGTTTACTCTTGGCAGTTGTTTTAACACTTCCTAGGAACAAGAATCACTGTTTAACTTTCCAACTACTCATTTAGGAGGAGTCCCTTAAACACTGGCAACTTACTAATATCTAGTTGACAGTAAAATGGAGAACTAAGCATGTAATACAACAGATCTTACTGCAGCACTGTGTTACTCTGTTCTGTTTGGTGTTGATTAATGAAGGGATGCTTTACAGTGAGCTGGTCATTACTGAAAATTAAAGATAAACAGATCAAGTCTTGTAACATTCTAAATCCTAAACGTCCACTGTTTTGTAATAATCAGCTCATTATACAGTATCCCTTTACATGACTAGCAGCAATCAGAGAGTGCAAACCTCCACCAAGGCAGCTCATTTCCCTCTTTTTCTGCATTTCTGCTAAATATAATTTTTTTTTTTATTCAAAAAGCCCTAGATATTTCAACATTCATAGAAGCTGTCATTTTTTTTTTTTGGAAGCACAGTAGTTGAACACAATATTGCTAAAACTGCCATATCCTGCAATAGTAAAGAATCCAAGATCTGTACTGTGATGAAAAAAAATAAATAAAGATAATCAAATTAATATTAACCCACAGGAAACATTCGATAGTTTTTATACATGTTTTAAAGACAACATTCTCCAAATGGTGGCCTTCATTGTCTACAGACACTTGGAGGTGATTTCAGAAGTCATGACCAGTGGAACAGCAGCTAGCTCCTAAAATAAAAATAATAAAAATCACAAAGAGGGTGAGGTCAGGGGAATGGGCCAGCCACCCAACATCACCACGCAGTGCAATCACACAGAAACATTTCCCTCAGCACCTCCAATGATCTTCAAGCTGAGTGTGCCGTAGCTCCATCCTGCAGAAACCACACAGTGAGGTCTTCAACCTTAAGGTGTTCAAGCTGGGATTGTGCTACCAACACACCTTAGCATCACCTCTCTTGCCCCACTAAGTTTCATGCATGCAAATAATTATGAATAAAAACTGTATTGATAGTAATTTGAATATCTTTAATGTTCTTTTATTATTTATGACAGGTTTTTTGGGGTCATTCTGTATCATGAATAACATGTTGCATCATTTCCTATAACAGCAATGCTGACTTTTTCCAAAACAGAAAAATGAGATGTTGCTGAGGGTATACTGTACATACTAACAGGAACTAACTTGTTTTGCAGACACTGCGAGAAACATGAAACCTAACTATAAAAACTAAAAAGATATGGATAATTACAAGAAGCTGTAAACAGCTGTACTGTTATAGGAATATAAAGGAATATAATCAACTTTGGCATGGACTGTATTGGCTTCCCATTTAAAGTCTGCGACAAGGGTTATTCACCTCAAAAGCATATCTAAACACAGTTGTCACGAAACCATAAACAAATTTATGACTGTTGGCAGGTAAAGAAGAACAACACCTGGTCCAGACTCGGAGGCTTCGAAGCCATTTCCTGGAGGGATGAATAAAATCTCCATGATCTGAGAGGTCTGTCATTCATCACTCTGTGATATCTAATGAACAGTTCAACTTAGTGAAGCACTGTACACCACTTATACAGTCACAGGAACTCGAGTGATGCAAAAAAACATGATTCTTCTTAGCCTGTTTGCTGACATTAATAGCAATGCAACACACCTGTGAAGTTAAAATCATGTCTTTCTAAGAATTGGTTGATAGAGTTATCAAAAAGTTGTTGGAATGCAGTGCAGAACCAAAGGAAAGCCATGCGTTTGAGGAACATAAATTAAACTGGAGTTTAAGCACCTTTTCACCGGATTCACCAGTTACTCCAGTTTCCACCCACAGTTCAAAGACATGACTAGGGTAATTGGCTGTTCCAAACTGCCCCTAGGTGTGAGTGTAAATGGTTGTGGATGTTAGCCCTGCAACAGATTGGCGAGCAGTTCAGAGTGTACCCTGCCTTCAGTCAGACGCAGCTGAGATAGGCTCCAGCCTCCCTGCAACCCTAATAAGATAAAGGCAAATAGGCACATGAATTAATGAGTGAGTGAATGAATGATCAGCTATGCCCAGCAGCAGACCACTCCACCTCCATCTTGGCTGGTTAGTACAATGCCAAGCGAAGTACTGCAGCCTGAGCTTTCGTAGAATAGAATTCGGCCTTCGTATGATTATTAATTATTCAGATCTCGGAGGGTGTTATCACGCTCAGCCTTCGACCTCAGCAGATTAAACCCCTTTGATCTGAATAATTCCCTAGATTATACTTCACCTCATTTAACAATTGCTTACTGTGTACCTCACAAACTCAAAATGATACTTAAATCCAAACAAGCTACGGTCACTGATATGAAATTCAACAAAAAGTTGTCCCAAAATACATGAAAAAAATGTATATACTGATCAGCCATAACATTAAAAACATTATGATCACTGACTGGTAAAGTAAGTAGTATTGATTATCTTGTTACAGTGGTGCCTGCCAAGGAGTGAGGATGTATTAGGTGGCAAGTTAGTTCTCAAAGTTGTTGTGATTCATCTCCAAAACAGAAGACCTTCTGCGATGTTCCTGGTACACACTGGTAAGTATCTACCAAAGGAGGTCCAAGGAAGAACAACCAGTGAACTGTTAAGAGTGTCATGGATTCCAAAGGCTCACTGGTGCACATAGAGAAGGCTAGTATGTCTGGTCTATTCCCTCAGAAGAGCAACAGTAGAACATACTGTTAAAGATGTTCATACTGTTATGATAGAAAGGAGTCAGAAAACAGTGCATTGCTTGCAGCTTGCTGTGTATGGGGCTGCCTAGCTGCAGACCAGTCAGGTGGGGTAAATGTTATGGCTGATCAGTGTATATTGTTAATGAGCTTTTCTGTAAAGTAGACGGTTCATTGAGTTTTTTTGGAAGGAGTCTCAAATGTCAGAGCTTGATAACAGTAAAATGTAGGAAGTTGTAACTTGCACTTTGTAAAAACAAATTCTTTCTCAGACATTCCATAACATTCACGTCATCAGACTGCAGTGGGAGAAAATAAAACAGGGTGGGATGTTATTAGAAAATATTCAACTTCATGTTAGTTACAGTAACTCAACCTTGTAGCAGCCCACAATGCACCAGCCAGGTGCTGATGCTTTTCCAATAAAAAGAGGGGCTTTTATAGATCTGTTACACATAACGCAGTGAGTAACATTCGGTTTTCATTGTAAAGAAGGAGATCTACTTTTTTGTTTCTAGTCATGTCTGCACACCTTTACAAAACTGAATGTGCTACCACTTAAATGACCTTTAAACATCTAAAAATGGTTAACAGTTTTAGAACCACATTAAATGCCTTCGGCTTACCATACTTACCTAATTCTGTAATAAGTGCCCTTGCTTTAGAGACAAACGGCCCGACTTCACTTGGATGCATTTTTGCTCTTTCTTTCAAGTCAGCACCTGTTCATGGAAACACATGAAACCAATAGCACTGGGGCTGTAACATCTACTGTGATCATACTAAACTAATCTACACTGTCCAGCCTTCACCAGGGTTGATGATCATCGTCACATGTTGAAATTAAATCTAAACCACGATACCTGCACAGAAGACTCCAGACACCATGCTGCACAAGATGACAGAGCGCACCTTATTGTTCTTTTTCACTGATTCTACAGCGTCCGTCATCTAAGGGCAATAGGGGAAAAAATTACCCATAATTCCATCTCAAGGACCAACAAAAGTCGAAAGTGATGCAGTGAGAACTGGAGCTAAAAGCACATCATACTTACCTCCTTAACAAGACTTTTACTAATAGCATTCTTAGCTTTAGGTCGATTAAGGCCAAAGATGACGATCCCTAAAAATATAGAAACCCTCAATGAGTAAAACATAATCTGCATTACAATCAATAAAGATTTCAATCCATTTCAAAAAGTACAATGGCAGTTTATTTTGTTCAGGAGAATGGTGTGTTTAAAATTATTAACACGACGCATCAGCTCAATGAACTGACTTTTAGAACAGAATCATTACCTAAATCATTGGTAGAACTAGACATAAATGCTACAAAATTGTACTGAACCCATGATTTGGGGTCAGCAGCCTCGGGGCACCACTGGTACCTCAAGCAGACTTGCCAGCTCTTAAATTTAAACCAACTTTTGTTTACATACATTTGCGTTATCATGCATGATTATTTGGACTGACTGTACAAAACCATCCCTTGGTGTGAATGAAGTGTGCATGGTCTCTTTGGGAGGATTGGGACAGACTCCAGACCCAGTGGTTGGTCTTGGTGGCTCCGGGTTCTGAGCTACTAAACATAAGGTCGGCGGTTCAAGCCCCAGTATCAGCAAACTGCCACTGTTGGGTCCTTGAGTAAAGCCCTCCGCAATCAACTGCTCATTTGTACGAAGGACACAGAAATGTAAGTGTTGGGCCAAATGCCATTAAAAAACTAATTTGATGATCTGAAAAATCTAAAAACTAAGCTTTAAATGAGAAAAGCTTTCCAATAACAAGCACTTCACTGGATATCCTTACTAAGTACTTCTGTACTTCTGTGTTTCTGGGGTGATTGAGAAATGACCCGCAGGGAGATGGGCAGCAGCAGCAGCACCATGACAGCTGATTGATTACATCAGCAGGACATCAGATCCTGATCCCAGACCGAGCTTCTCTCCCTCTGCACCGACACTGACACTATAATCATCATTAACGCCGCGTTTCCAAGAAACAATGTTTCTACAACACTGTGACCATGAACAGCCAGCTACCTGAGTCATCTCCGTCCAAATATCTAACGCTCAGGTCATTAGCGTCGGAGCTAAACAGCCGCAAGCCGCCATTCGCCGTCCGGCGCGCGCGTCCTCCACTTCCGGCTGCACTACGGTGCACAGCATCTCGAAACCTGCACAAGTAGTCGAGTGTCGCCGAGGTTTGGGGTCGAAGCGTCTGGAAAACGGCTCTAGACCCCGCGATAAGAGCCATGCTGCTCTGCTGCAGTGGGTGTTTTTGACTTTCAACTTTGAACTGCCGGTGACGTAACTGCTGGTCACGTGACTCGCGTCCCAAAGGTATTATGGAGTTTCCCCCCCTACGACGCGTCCAAAACTACGAAGTGTTCCAAACACTCCCCGCTCTGGAAAACGAGTACACTGAGTAGGGTGTCAAAGCCGTCGATCCGCTTCCGGTAAGTGCACTTAAATAGGAGGTAGAGAGGGATTTGGGATTTATTTACCACTGTGGATATTTTTGTTATTTCAAACTTCTCTGTTTATCTTCTTTTCATCCTGCTTAATGACGTAATTTCCTCTTAGCATTATATTTATTTATTTATTTATTTATTTATTTATTTATTTAAATAATGATATATATCATTAATGAATACACACACACACACACACACACACACACACACAC
>JAOUQZ010000008.1:2060031-2072147 GCA_028564935.1 Neosilurus hyrtlii | reverse complement strand
CACACACACACACACACACACACACACACACACATATATATATATATATATATATATATATATATATATGTGTGTGTATGTATGTTATGATATGATCTCTCAAAAGAAAGGGTATTAAAGGATCTTCATTTCCCTTCCCAGGAATATACAATAACTATGAAATACAGTGTTATCTCTTGGAAATAAAATAGCATCGGCTACAATGTCTTTCTGAAACCGTTTGCTTACTCCTGTATCTAAGTGTTAATGACCGTACACCGGTCACAATGATATTAGTAAACATTGCTATCTTTTTATTTCTTTTCAAACCATATGGGGTGGTGTAGTGGTTAGCACACCTGCCTCAGGGCAAGAAGGTCCTCGGTTCGATTTGGCTGTTTCTGTGTGAAGCTTGTATGTTCTCCCAGTGCTTGCGTGGATTTTCTGCAGGTACTCCGATTTCCTCAATAGTCCAAAGACATGCACGGTAGGCTAAACTGGCCGTTCCAAATTGACCCTAGGCGTGAGTCTGAATGTGTGTGTGTGTGTGTGTGTGTGTGTGTGTGTGTGTGTGTGCATGATGCCCTGTGATGTTCCGGGTGTACCCCGCCTTTGCCCAGTGTTGGCTGAGATAGTGACCCTAGCAGTATAAAGTGATTCAGCAAATGAGTGAGTGATGGGTGAAATTGTGTGCCTTCTTCTGTTTCTTAACACTTGATCTCAGATTTTGCCACTTTCTAGGAATCAGTGTTGCACTAGCAAGTTATTGTGCATGCACAAGAGCATTCCTTCGGTCATGCAGTTTTGTTATTGTTATTGTAAACAGACATAAAATCTAAAATGTAAAATAAAGAAATAAAAAAGCTAATAAGAGATATCAAGCCCATGATGAGGCGGCATGGTGGTGTAATGGTTAGCACGTCCGCCTCACAGCAAGAAGGTCCTGGGTTCGATTCCCAGCTCGGGCATTTCTGTGTGGAGTTTGCATGTTCTCCCCGCAATCCTAATTAGGATTGAGTGGTTCTGAAAATGAATGAATGAATGAAGCCCATGATGAAAGCCTGGGTGGCTTTGCCAGAAAAACCTTTGTAGTTAGCCAAAATGAACTGATAATGGAAGATAAAATATATAATTTATTCATTAGTGAATGAGCACCTTTAAAGGTAAGTCTGTTCTACCATAGTTTTTATTGTATATCTGGAAAGATGCATGTAGTGTACATTTTAAGTGTTACTCTAAAAGTCAATTCAAGGTACAAGAAGTACAGGGTCAAATAATGTGCTTTGAATTATTTGAATTATTATTTAATTTATGTTACTATGTATTATATGAAAATATTATAAGCACAAAAGATGTACCATTGTTGGTTGACGGCAGGGCTTGTTGAGCATGGTTTCAATTATGATGTCCCATTCGCACTTAGGGGAGACTAGGAACAGCCAATTAGCCTAATCTGCATTTCTTTGGACTGTAAGAGGAAACCAGAGCACCCAGAGGAAACCCATGCAAGCACAGGGAGAACATGTGAACTCCACACAGAAATGTCTTTGCCGACAACAGGGCACAATCCTCCTTGCTGTGAGGCAAGAATGCTAACTAGGCCATTGAGCAGGCATGTATACAGACGGGTGATAAATTTGAAGGGAATAAACTGAATAAATCAGTGGAGAAACATAATCAGTGAAATGCATGACATAATTATCAAATTAACATCCTGCCCTGCTCTGTGATATGTTTAAAGATCCTGATCTTTTTGTGTGAGCTTAGCTTTTATTAATATTTGAAAAAGAAAATATGTTAGTGATTTAATTATTGGGCCATGAAGGAAAGGAGCTTCAGGCACAAGAACTGGCTGGGGGTTCAATAGGAATATTGATTAACATGGCATCATCCTTAAATATTTATGGCGAAGAGGTGAGTAAATGAGTAGAATTTGTGGATAAAACCACGTTTAATAATGGAAATGTTTGTAAACTCATGAAAAATGCAACAGTGAGCAGATTGTCAGCCAATTACACACACAGGAATAATAGCATCCGAATTTTATCAGGTTGATCAAAATTATCAGCACTGGTCAGTGAAATTAGGGAAAAATCATATGGTTAGATGAGTCATCCTTCACTATATTCACAACTGTTCTTGTATGACATCTACCAAGAGAACAATACAGACCTGAAGGCTTAATTTTTACAGTGAATGAGTCGATTAACTCTGTAAAGGGAAAGTTTTGCTTGTATAGTGTGGCTCTGCTTGTCCTCTTAGAGAGCACTTTCACTGAAAATTAATATACAATTTATGTGACTGATCCCTATAATCATCCGATGATGAATCATTTCTACCCTGATGGGAGTGGTATCTTCCAGGTTGACCCCGCCCCAATCCTTACAGAATGGTCTGATGAGTATGAAAGATAACTGCTACATATGTTAGCATTTCACACCAGTGCAAGATTCTGGAGCGATGTGCTATACGGCATTTTCCATCACCATCATTAGAACATCATTAGAACAGCCTGAATATCCTTCCAGCCCAGCTCCCGAGTGTAGAATCTATGCCATGGTACAATGAAGGAGTTTAGGTTAATTGTTTTTCCTATTAATAAGTCAACTGCCAGTATATGTTCATTTTGTATTGTAATAATAAACTTTGTGACTTAAACCAACACTCAAATTATTTAGATCATGTTTGTAATATATTAAAAATCAAGGTGATGCAATCATTTACTCATTCATTCATTTCCCATACTGCTGATCCTGTCTATGGTTGCAGGGAAGCTGGAACCAATCCCAGTGGACTCTGGGCGAAAGACAGGGTACACCCTGAACCACTCGGGAAACATTTGTGATTTCTGTTGAAATACGCTTCGAGTGGTGGTGCTACGTTGGAGTCAGTACTACTTTTCAACATGGGGCAGGGGCATTCGGGACTCCCTCCGCTATTTCTCGCAAGGGGTTCCCTAAGTGGCTGCCGTATTACTTCTCACGATCACTGTTGTTTATAAATTAATAAATTAGCTTAGTATTAAGCTAAATCAAACAATGTGAATCATTTTGCATCCTAAAATGTTTTCTTAAATGTTTTCTTTATTGACAGACATTTGTACACACGAGGCCTAATAAACATGTCATTACAATGTACTACTTCCTGTTTCAGTTGGATATAAAAATCGGATACCCCCGCCACGTCTGTCAAAATTCAAGATAGCGTCCAACGCACCTAAAGCTATTCTTGAACAGCGGAAACTGTCAGAAAATAGCAAGGGAGGCTGGAATGCCCCTAAACAACCCTGACCAACTCACCGGACAGCTAATTAGCCTAATGTGCATGTCTTTGGACTGTGGGAGGAAACCGGAGTACCCAGAGGAAACCCACGCAAGCACGGGGAGAACATGCAAACTCCACACAGAAATGCCCTCGCCAAGCCCAGGAACTTCTTGCTGTGAGGTGGACGTGCTAACCAATATGCCACCACAGTGCCCGTAATAACAAGCATTTATGCAAATTCAGAAATTTTGATTTCACAATTTAGTAGAACTGAAAGTAGGCCTGCTGAGAAGCTACTGTTTTTTTTGTTTTTTTGTTTTTTTTAGATAAACCAGACTGTTTAGCAAAGCATGTAACCTAAGCTGTGGCTGTTTTATATTGATGGTATCCTTTACTTTTCCAGGGTTCGTTTCAACACAGAAATAGGATATAACGAACAAAGTCAGTTACAGTACTATTGAAATAACAAGCTTCCTCCTTATCTTGAGAGGAACTACATATATGCCAGAAATGTTTCGTGTACAGTATTACAATCCATACAATTCTGTCCTTTACCAATATTTATTTTATTGACAGTTTATCAACATGAAAAAAATGCTACCTATTGTTCCTCAAAGAGAACTCGGTAAAAACGGCGAACCTCCATAGAAATGGCACAGTAAAAACAAAAAGTATTAAGGAGGCACTGACAGTTGAGATCTGCAGTTCATTTTGAATCTTCAGACAATCCATGGTACAATGTAGTTTTCAAAACATCCTGTGAAGGTGAAAAAGACAAAATGGTGCTTCAGTGCTTACATACACTTAGAGTAAACAAAAGAAAGAACATACAAGAATGTACAACAAAGTTTTGAAGAAGACAGCAATAACTTTGCATGTAGTAGCCTAAAGATTTGGTTTCCAGGCTACCAGAAGGAGTCATCGGGAGGACACACCAATTTACAACAGTAAGTGCACAAAACCACTATTCATCTCGATGAACTGCAGCTTTTAGACACCATCATGGTGGAATGGTGCAGTAGCAGACACAGTGGAAAAACAGGTGTTGTGCAAACAGAGGAGCCTCAGTTTGAATAACATCCTTTAGGTACCAAGTTATGTTCAGTAGTGCTTTTGGTGGACTCGATAACAGAACCCTGCCGTGTTGCAATCAACTTCTTCAGGCAGGCCACTTCTGCCGACAGATTGGCAATGCCTTTTTTCAAGTACAAGTTCTCAGACTCTGAGATGGCGTAGCAGCCGTCCTTAAGGTCTACAATGAGTTTGTTAGTCACAGGCCCGGGTGAGTCAGGGCAAAGTCTGTTCTTGTAGCCGCTTGCCGGTGTCTCTGTTTGGTCTTTGTGCCAGTACTCAGGTTGTTGGATCCAATCCTGGACGTTGTTTACCTGCAGGGAGAGCGGGCTGAGTGATGACTGGGTGTATTCAGGTGTAGATCCCTGACCCATCTGGTAGCATGCCCTTGCAGACATGTCGATGGGGGAAGAAAGCTTCCCAGGAGTGTCGTAGTCAGGATCAATGGCCTCTACTTTGATCTGAATGGCCCGGGCTTTAATGCGCAGCTTGTGGGGCAGAGCTGAAGCATTGGTATCTGGCACTTTTACAGCAGAGACTATCACACTTTTTTGGTCAGCGGTAGACGGTGCCAGACCTTTGGGGACCTGCTGTTCGTCTTCTCCATCTGATGACTTGCTCACAGTGCCATCGTCGCCGTCAGAAGTTCGGGGCGAGTTACTTGAAGACCTGGTGAGTTGCAGGAATGCATTTGGCTGAGAGTAACCTCCAGGGAAAGGACTATTCAGGTAATTTCTGTACAGTTCATACGGACTGGCTCGGTCCCTGGTGTAGGTGACGTTCTCTAATGGCTCTTGCTTGATGATTTCCGGCGTCCTGCATGTATTCATAGTGCTTGAGTCAGATCCATCTGATAAGGTGCTGTGAGGTGAGTGCTTGATCACTGATATGCAGCTACTGCTCAGGCATGACGGCTCAGGCTCTCTGGGGTAGGAGCCTTTGTCACCATTAGGGGGCACAAACTCCTGGTACAATGCATTCGCAGATGTGGAGATCTTCTGCACCTCCTTAGCGTAGGCAGCCGAGGTCAACAGGCCAAACTTCAGTTTCAGGGACAGAAGCTCAGCTTTGAGTGATGCGTTCTCCTCACCCAATGCCATCAGCTTGTTCTCTAGCACCATGTCATTGAGTCGCCGCTTCTCTCGCGAGCGCTTTGCCGCCTCGTTGTTTTTGCGTCTCCGCTCCCAGTACAGCGTGTCCTTCTTCTCGTCCGGGATAAACTCGCGCTTTCTGCGGCATGTGTTCGGTTTGGTCTTGAAGGGCGCGCTTGACAGCTTCTGACCAATCAAGTCTCTGTCTGTGCCTTGCAAAGCCATGGCTAAGACCAGGTCATCGTCTCCACTGTAGGACGGTTCTTTCTTAATGGCCTGCATGTTACACAGTGGTGTGATCCAGACTGCATAAGCTCATTAGTTCTTGCTTGTGTCAAGGAAACAAATCATCATCATCATAAACGAAGTGCAAGAGATAGCACAGGTGCCGGCTAATGATTCTGGATGGACCTGTTGAAAAGACAAAGAGAGCATTCTTAGAAATTAGACAACTGTTTAAAATAAAAATAGGCTGTGCAAAACTGGTTTGTCTTTAATTAATGTTGACAACAGAAATATCAAACAGGAATCTCAGCTTCTCATAAGAAAAGCATGAGTTTAATTAGGGGCTTAAAACAGGCAGTGTTTATCAGGTACAATGAAAAACTCAAACACCCTGCAGTGGTTTATGACTAGCACTATTCATCTCTGACTACAACATAATTCCACCCAGAAGAAAGTGAACAGCATTCATAAAGATTTATTAAAAGTAAATAAACTGATTATACCCTCTGTTATTTTAATAAAACTAAATCACTACGATACATCTTAGCTATGTTCTTCAGTAACAATAAAGTTTTACATGAACTTCTTTTAATCATTAAGAAGTGTACACATAACAATAACAAACTGCAATATCAATTTATTCATGTTTATTTGAAAGTGCAGCTTTACAGTATGTTATGAATGGGTACTTGTGAGCCAGGTTCAGAGGCTAATGCCAGCAGTATGCTCGGGACAGCAGCACATTGTGCTCCCCGGCTTTGAATTGCTCAGTGTTTCTGAGGCGTGACATCATGGAGTCTGAGAGAGGCTCGATCCTGCCGCTGGCTCATTGACATTCAGTAAATTTGTCAGCTGATAAAATAACATTATGCAGATTTTGCTGAGTTGCTGCCACCCCACTGCTCACGATCACACAGCGACCTTGTCCTGATGACTACTCTATGGAATGGGCTCATTTTGAACAGCAGAGCTAAATTACACAGCTTGACAGGTTGTGTGATATTCATTCCACTGAATAAACATATACACTTCCTGACAAGTGTTAGTGGGTGGGTGGAAGAAATATAACCATATGTTTTAGAAGGATTTGAATATGCCAGATACTTTTCTTCACACATTCTTATGCCAGGGGTAAAACACTGGTGCATCTTTCAGAAAACAGTGAATGAAAAAATTTCACATGAATCAATAAATAAAGGCAGGAATAAATAAGTCATAGAAAGCATAAATTCAAGACGTGACATCAAGGTGCTTTGTTATAAAATACTTTACCAGCCAAAAAATGTTAGCAGTAAAACGTGCAATCTGCTTTTTCTCCCTCCTGGTATGATGGAATCTTTGACGTACAGTATTTATTTTATTTATTATTGATTGGATCATTCATTCCTAGGCGGTGCAGTGGTTTGGACCATCATGTCACAGCATGCAGGTTCAGATTAAGAATCTGTTTCTTGACTAAAGTGATGTTTCTTTTTGGAGTTTGCCTCACCTCCTGCATGTGCAGGTTTCCTTCCACAGTTCAAAAGTATGCAGATAAGGTCAACCGGCAACTCTAAATTACCCACTGTTACATAAACACATAAAACAGTATGAATTGCTCTCTCTCTCTCTCTCTCTCTGTTTGCTCCTCACTGTCCATGGTGTACCCTGCCTCTTGACCAATGTCAGCTTGGACTGCTGACTAGATACTGACAATTGGCATAGAAGGAATATACAGCCATAGAAAAAATTAAGAGACCACTTATAATGGGAATATCCAATAAAAATGGTCTCTTAACTTACACACACACACACACACACACACACACACACACACACACACACACACACACACACACAGTAGTGTGCAGTGAAGATTATACACCACCACTTTTGTCCAAGAGGTCTCCTAATAAAAATTTTTTAATTGCTTCTCTATAATTTTTTGGTGAATATGTTAATGCTAATGATAATGCTACTGTGGGTAATGAGAACCAAAATAAATTATTCTGACAAGTATACTGAGGTAAAGGTACGGCTAATAAACAAAAACACTGAAAATACCAATTTTTCAGAAAAAAATTCAAATTGTTATTTTTTTTAATTTTGCAAAGCATGAATGAACTTCAATCTATATGAAATAGTTTAGTAAGTGAAGAAATTAAAAAATATGTCAACATGATGCCTGAAAGATTAAATGCTGTAATCAAAGTAAAAGGCGGCCACACTAAATATTGACTTTTTTCCTCAAAAAATAGACTGTTATTTTTGTTATTACTATATATTGTTGTTTGTTTACTTATTCTCATTAATATGATCCAATATTACGTGAAATAAATACTTGAATAGTACTTGGTTTGTGATTTATCGTCACTTCGTTAAGTTGTATAAGTGTACTGTATTTTTTTATTTCTATTTCTTCACTCTCTAAACCATTCCTGCCTACAACAAAAAGCAGCTCACCTGATGTGACACCAAAATAAATGGTACATAATTAAAGCTTAGTGGCAAAATGCAGTGGTGGATCAGTGGTTAAGGCTCCGGCTGACTGATCCAAAGGTTGGGGGTTCAAGCCCCAGAACCATCAAGCTGCCACTGTTGGGCCCTTGAACATGGCCCTGAAACCTCAACTGATTAGTTTTGTGTGTGTGTGTGTGTGTGTGTGTGTGTGTGTGTGTGTGAATACAAAATAAGGGGTGCTGGCTAAGGGTGCCTTCCAAAATGCTGTAGATGTAAAAAAAAAAAATAATAATAATAATAATAAATAAAAATAAAAAAAGCATTGATACTACCCTTGTATAAATTAAAAAGCAAAATTAATTTTTTTTTTTTTTACATAAAATACAACGTAAAATATGTAGGTATATATGTATGATTGTATGTATGCTATAGTCTTGACTCTTTTCTGAAAAGGTCCACCCCCACCCCCCACCCCCCACCCCCCTTCCCGAAAAAATTATGCAACGGCGCATCGCACAGCGCCACTAAAGCGCTCACACGACGTCATCCCTGGAGGTCGGTTACGCAAAAGAGTAACATGGAATCTGCCCTCTTTTTAGGACACATTAAGCCTTATCTAATCACCAGAATAAGGACTAGCATGGCTCATATCCGCACTTTGTACGTGCTACAGGATGATGATGTGTTCTATCAGCTGTCTGGGTTTTGTTTACTGGCAGTGACCTTCACCGTGTCGGTCCTGCGAACTGAGCGCTGTGGGGCGCGATGGCTTCACGTGTGCACTTACACGCAGCGTGGTGGTGATCGGACTGATATGGGGTCTTCCAAAATGTACCAGAAAAAAAATCACACACAAAAGACCCACAGAGTAACTTAAGCTGATGTAGCAAATGTTTGAAATGTTTCAGGTTCGGGTCTAGACGCCTTCAGCGATCAGAGCGCAGAACAAAGGAATGCGAGCAGCCATCATCCTCCTCCTCCTTCTCCTCCTCATCCTCATCCTCATGATCACCATCCCTCACACGTGGCTGAACAGAACCGAGACAATAAAAACAAACGGGGATTGCCCGAAACATGCAACAGGAAAAGCATCCAGTGCGGAGAGTACCGGCTCAGGGAGAAGCTTTGTCTCCGGGTAATCGGCTTGTTTCGGCTAGACGTGAGCGCGAGCGCGTTTTACGTTTCAGGTGTGCGGTGTGGGGTTTGGGAATCCGGTCACATCGCTTATTTTACTCACGATCGGAGGGATTAGTGGCGCTCGTGTGGGTCCATTGTTCAAATCGTAGTACACCCGTTGAACTGGGAACAGTGATTCAACGCCGTCCGAGCAGAAGTGTTTAAACAATGCAGCACGCGGATGTTTTTTGACAGGCCGCTCCGAGAAAACGCTTCATAATCCCGGTGTACACACCGCACCACGCACCGCACCACCCCGCACACCACGCACCGCACCACGCACCGCACCACCCCGCACACCACGCACCGCACCACGCACCGCACCACCCCGCACACCACGCACCGCACCACACACCGCACCACCCCGCACACCACGCACCGCACCACACACCGCACCGCACCACAACACACCACCCCTGCCAGAGTTTGGTAACAGCACGCTACGGCGGGACATTTATTATAAATAAATAATAAATATTAACCAGCGGGAACCATAAAATCTTCTTTTATACCAATCCTGAAACACATTCATTAGAATTTTCACAAGAAATAATGTTGATTCACTTCCTCAGTCATGCACCAGATTCCTTTATCCTTCATTTCTATGGATTATACAAATCATATATTATCAGAACCATGCATCCATTATCCCACGCGTCACTTATAAGTGGAATAACACACCATGCACTTCAAATAGCTGGGATATAAATAGCTCATTATATATATATATATATATATATAAAAACACAGACTGCATTATGATTAAGTGGATTACGCTTCCAATGTTATTAGATCCTGACCTTGTTCTTACTTTTTGTTTGTTTGTTTTAGAAACAGAAACCTAAGCAAGTGCTAGGCTACATACCCTCATGTTATCCACCCTGATATTGTTCTAACTCCAAAGACTTGTAAAGTGGTACAGCAAATAAATGGTGTGAATTTGGAGAGGTGTATCCACCCACCCGCATGGATTCTGGGTCACTGTGCCATTCAGACTGCTGTGATCACATTTCCGACCTACATGGTTCAGATGCTCCGGAGTCAGTAGGTGAGGTGTGGAGTGCACATGTGGAATAGTTAGAAATCAACACGCCTCTGGATTCAGCACGCGGGACATTCATTATCCCATTCTGAGTTACTGGATAGGCTCGAAATAACTTTCTGTGGAAACGGGATGCATTCATGTGTGTATTACCTACGTGCAAGTATTCTCAGTAGTTTTAAACCAGACACAATTTGAGAAAGTGACAACTGTAGCCTTAGGAAAACAGTTACCATGTAACAGACCAGCCTGTACAGACCAAACTGCCCACATGACTCAGAGTGAAACATGTAGAGAAATTACCAAAAAAATCCCCTACCTTTGTTTAACACAAGGTCTGTTAAGTAGTCCGTGGAACCAAAAACGTCTTTCAAGTCTCAAAAAATACTAAGTGTTTCATAAACAGCTCTAAAATTCCGTTAACGGTGAGGTAATGTTTCCCTGTTCCTCCTTTGCGTTTTCCTCCAGAAGTGACTGCTGCCTCATGGATCTGTGTTAGTAGGTCACTGAAGAAATGTATTGGCAGCGTGCTGTGACCGACAGGCCTGTCGTCCAATCACAACACGGCATTTTCCAATTCGAGCCAATGCCTCGCCTGGTTGTATCAGGAATCTAAGGCAAATGAATGAGCTGTACATGGGGCTCTACAGTGTGTTGGGATAACCATGCGGCGAAAAAAAGTGACCTGATGAAGTGGTGCGGTTCAAAAAAAAAAAAAAAGCTCTATACGAAACAATAAACAAATCACTAAAGCACACACTTACACACCGAACCAAATTCAGTGTAAGCCAGGTCACATTCTGAAAGTCAAGAAAAAGGTCAGCATGTGGTCATGTAGCCTAACATTTACCAAAAAGGTGAGCTGTGAGATTACATCATGGTCACGTGGCTTCTTTTGTAATTATACAACTTCAAATCAAATCACTCCCATCTGATACAACCACAGATAGGAACGTGTTGAAGAGATCTGAAATATAAATTATGATCATATATTCTGAAATCAACGTGGGGCTTTTTTTAATGACCGACAACTTGTCCTTTTTACGGCACGATCATGTTTCTGCAGGGCTTACAGAAACAGCAACGACGTCCTCTAGTGTCCGATCGTGGACACAGCACAGACTCGTTCTTTATTCTTGTGTAGGGGCCTCCTGCTGTTAAAAAAAAAACTAAAAAGCAAGCCGCTGAAATAAACCCCACAGAGGCAATTAAAATCGTCCCGGGAGCCTAATATCTCTTAAGTCATTTAACATTAAGTTAAAACCAGGTTAATCAGCCATAAAGATTACATTTGAAATACTAAATATAAACGTGCTACGTACTAAAACCAAAAGTCTTCAGTAAACCCGAAATAGGGCAGAGAGCACAGGTCAGTGATTATCTTATCTGTTCCACACTCGCTCTTCAGGTCGTGATTTATCGCCTCTTGGATGTGATGCAAGCCCAGATGCATTACACAAACGAGTCTGACGCACATTAAGCAGCGCCGCAGACCTGAGCAGGACAGTGCACTGTGTGCAGGTCAGTAGGTCATGTGCACTCTCATGCATGCGCTGTAGCTAAGGGTTACGCAACACTGGACTTTTAACATCACTACACAGTTATAGACTCTTATACAGTCATGGCATCAGCCCACATTGGTCATTTTATTCTAGTGTAAATTAATGATTGCTACACGTTGGTGAAATTAATCTTACGGTAATTAATATATAGCTCTCTCTTTCTCTCTCTTTCTGATTCACACACACACACACACACACACACACACACACACACACACACACATATATGTATGTTTGTGTGTGTGGGTGTGTGGGTGTGTGTGTGTG
>JAOUQZ010000008.1:2019218-2046665 GCA_028564935.1 Neosilurus hyrtlii | reverse complement strand
CACACACACACACACACACATATATATATATATATATATGCTTGACTGATACCGGTGGGTAGGCAACCTAGTCATGCTCTAACTGAGGCCAGATGCATCTACTGATGCCAACTTATGCTTGATAGTACCTGAACATGACCATGCTTCCTGGAGCGAACTCAAACACTACAAACACTGAGTGGCATCTCCGCTAGAGTGGACATCCAGCTGGACAGCTTCAACGAAATCTCTATCCAGTAATGCTGAGGGCAAATGCAAGGATACAAGCAAACAAACAAGACCTGCGCCAAGAAAAGAGAGCATTCTGTAAACAGAGTCGGGGTAGGCTGGGAGTACTTAACGAAACACTAGAACATTTTGAAGTTGGAACTCTGAGTAGAGGAAGCAACTAATTGGAAGGTAGCTTTTAAATTCCTCCCAAACAAACATGGTAATGACTGGGAATCACTATAAAGGACACAAAGTGATAAAACACAGCACTTAATAGTGGCTTCAGGACATAATGGTGCTCCAGTACTTCCTGCAGCATCAGAGCATGAGCTCAGAAAGCATCAATTCAAGCAACTTATTGTATAACAACTGTTACACCACAAGATGGCAATAATTACACCCCAAATAAATTTTAATAACACCACGATCAAAATGAGGAACAATTTGACTACAGTAATATACCTACTTAGAAGGGTCAGACGAGACGAAAGCACAAGCAACATAAATCATTATACATAAAATTTTAGTTTCTGAAATATCTATGAATATTTTAATAATAACAAATTATTAGTGAAGTAGGCAGTATTTTATATTTTAAAATAATTAGGGTTTTCCCTCTGCTTTTCACTGTTATTTTGAAATGATTCTTATAATTATTAATGTTATAATGTTTATGCGGGTAGCATAAAATGTCTCAAGTTTTTTTCAGTCCATCCACCCCAGCCAAGGGTTTGGAGATTTGCTTTGAAGTCAAAGTGAAAGAGTAAATCTCACCCTTATTTCGAATTGTACCATAAAAGGGTGGAGGTTTATAAGTTACAGTGCACACACATACACACAAATCTGAAGAAACAGGCTCTCTGCAGGGCAGCAGTGATTCAGAGGAGAAGCAATTGATGGAGGAGTAGTGAGACATACAAAAGCATTCCTAAACAGTGGAATTTACAACATGGTCCTAATCAGCCTGTGTGACCTGTGAGTAAGCACTGGGCTTGCTCTGCATCACGGAAATAACACTTATCTCTCTCTCTCTCTTTCTCTCTCTCTCTCTCTCACTCACATACACACACACACACACACACACACACACACACTCACACAGCCCTGATGTGTCTTGTACTTCAGTATCAGTGAGTATATACTAAACCTCATTATAAAAGATCTCTATCAGAGGATAGCTTCCTGAACTACAGAACATTTATCAAAATGCTAAGAAACCTCACTGAATTCCGACACTCATCAGCATGTCAAAACATGGAAAAACGCCACTACTTTCCAACAACACCACAAGGACCAGCTGAGTCCTTCACAACCATGGCATACCATCAGCGAGCTTTTTAGTGGCACTCCCATGCGGAAGGGCACCAGTGATAAGGAAAAAGCATCTAACCATCACGTTGCTTTTGGAATGACAAGAAAGTCGTAATAACATACAACCATCCATCCCTCCACACGTGTAGACATGGGAACCCTGTGTTATTCTTTAAAATTGTTATTTCTAGTTAAGGAAAAACGTAAGAAAACATTTCTGGGATAGAGTAATACAGAGAACAATAGGCGTATAATACTTAAGGTCACATTAATGACTTGAAATAAATAAACCAATAATGATATTCTTGTGTTATTGAAATGTTATCTAAAGCTACGGTTTCTGAATGGTGTACTTTACATGTCAAGACTTAGACTGAGTGTTTGGTTACCTCATTTTTATTCCCTTCTCTAAACAACTAAGTTTAGAATAAAATGAGTTGATCTTAATATATGTAGGATACGTGGATGGGGTTTGAGAGCTCCCACAAAAACTTGTCAAGTAAGAGGAATCATATGGGAGCTCGGCTTTTAGGCAGTGCCTAAATCTCTATATTAGGGAAGCATTACACAGTAAATTCTCAGAAACAGCAGGCAGTTTAAGAAGTCCTGCAATAAGAAAATATTTTACTTTTTCTTGCAGCTGGGATGCTATTAGCAAACATGTTTTGCACAGCAGGTACATATCTTTTACCTGCAACCCCCTATAATATAATATAACCACTATATAATTAAGTTAAGATATACTACATGCCCCTGCAATGAACTGGCGAGCTGTTCAGGATGTACCCGGTCTTCTCCCAGAGTTGGCTGAGATGGGTTCCAGCCTCCCCGATACCCTGGTAGGCTTCAGCGGTTTGACAAATGAATAAATGAATGAATTAATAGCCTACTTATGGTTTCCTGGGTATTAGATAATGAAAAACTATCGAACAGTGGCAGTGTGGTACTTTTAATTCTAAGAGCGTAGGAGTCAAATCAGCAACTTGAAAGCCTCTCAGACTAAAATGTGTTCTCAGTTTTTTACAGATTTCTCTGAATGTCCCTTTAAACATTACACCCTTTATTTAAAAGTTGGAAAAGGATCAATTTGGCCCTCACCCTGTGCTTTCTTTCCTCAGGCCATGGTGACCACCAGCTCCCTGGTTCTCAGGAAAATTTAGCCAAAACTCGCTCTGAGTGAGAAAGGCTCTTTGTTGCTTATGCAGCGCCGACTCCAGCCACAATCCCTGTACACACAAGCATCTATGGAGAGAGCTCCAGGGCTAACACGTTTCAGTCTCACTCTCAGAGCATTTTATGGCCAAATCAAACAAGAAGTGCAGTACTGCGGCAAAGCTGGCGGAGGACAAGGAGAGACGTAGTATGGAATAATGGAGGAGGGAGATGAGAGGCGAGAAACTAGGAAACAGTGAGTCCCTTTTCCATCAGAGTGTCGGCGTATAATCTAGAAGCAAATGCTCCCAGCACTAAAAGGAAACAGTGATGTCAGGGTTTAAGGGTCATGACAACTAACAACCCTAGCAAAGGTACATCACCACCATTAAAATGGGACAGATTTTCTTTTTAAGAACACTGTTGGGGGGAAAAACTTCTCAACAGTCTTGTGAACTGGGAATTACAAATAACAAACAGGAGCATCATTGAAAACGCTAATGTTCCTGTAAGAGACTACACATCCAAAAATAATTACCTAAAAGCAATTAAACAATGTGTCTGCTTTTCTGCATAAGTTCTGCTTAAGACACAATATCAGGGTGTTTCCTAAATTATCTTCAGGTATTCGAATGTGTTCAGAGGTACAATTTGCTAAAGTCTCCACAGTTATTCTGTCGCTATGTATTATGAACTCCCATATTTAACGAACAAATTATTCTGCCTGCTATTGAAACAGTAGTGGCAGAGTTTCTCGAAGAGTATGACTGGGAGACCACAAAAAAGTAATAAATAATAAAACAATGAATTAGTGATTTGAGGAGAAAACAGCTTTTATATTGACAATTATTACAGATTAATAAGGAGCTGCATTGCTGATGCTAAGAAGGTAATTTAAATTCCATAATCTTATTTAGCTCTAGAGGGAAATGAATAAGAAAACATACAAACTACCATTTAAATAAAGCAAATCTAAAAAAAACCTCTTTTGAGCATCTGCAGACAGAAACACCACATAAAGATCATAAAAACATAAATGTGTTGTTTAATCACATCATTAGCCTAATTACTTATCTATGATATCTGCTATTGAGCAAGAAACACTTTAAACTTGGATTGTTGGCTATGTCACATGGACCCATGGGTGTATCCGGACACCATATTGAAAACGTGTAGTGATAGCTTCTTGATGACAGATAAAACTTTTTTAAATTCCATTCATTAGCAAACTCCATCATGGAAATGTGGAAATCTGGCACATTTCATAGAGAAAAATATGTTCCCTAGTTCCCTGTACCAGCTCCAGTTCCATCACCACAATGGTGGTGGTGGTGGGTGGTTCTCTAAAGACCAAAAAATATAAGGACTTAGGTATTCACAGATCCTGGGGTCATGAATGTGCAGAGAAGAAAAGACAAGGATGATGTCATGACATCTGCTCATTTAGAAGTCTGTATAGGTTTCCTGTCATTGACTAAGCTGTGACTTTTAACTTCTTACCCCTTATACTTCACGTGCTTGAAGAACAGATAAAGTTGCAACCATTTTGCCCTCCAACTATCCTGCTCACAGTGAATGCACTTTAAAGCATAATAGAGATAGTAGTGACCTCTGCCTGTTCCAGTTGTTAAAGATTTGTTTATGCGTCAGCAGAGATGAGCTGCGGGATAAGAGTTACACCCAGATGACTGGCTATCACTGACTGGAAGTGTGATGAATCAGTTTTTTTAATGCACTGACCCCAGCAAGTATTTGCCTCTCTTTATCACTTTAGCAAATGTGACTGAGAACTGTTTCATGACTAATTCAATGCAGGACCATGTAAAGGATGATGATGATAAAGGCTGCAGGGAATTGTTTTGAAAAAGAGATGTCAAATGACACAAACAAATGAGGTACAACATAAAAGACACACACAAACACACAAGCACAAATAGAAGACTTACGGATCATCTGGACCACGGGTTGGAGATTGTCCTGTAAAAATAAGAAAAAAAGATGGTTGAGCTTAAGGTTAACTTTAAAGTGACTAAAGGAAGGTTTAAACCCTATAGTTTACAGCCCAATTTGTTCGTCACAGCCTAAAATCACACAAAACGTTCTTCAATGTAAGAACACACAATGTAAAATTCTCACACTGGCTGATTTAGTGTGATTGCAACCATACAGCTGAGATGTTCTGTCAGTGTAAAGCCCATATAGAAGAACTGCACTAAGCAGTGACAGAAGCATAACTGTATGAATCCAGATTAATTCATCACATTACAAATAAAAGTTCTACTTCTGAACCCCATCATCATCATCATCATCATAATCATCAACATTATTAGTCTTCCAGCAGCGGTATCACTTGACTTGATATTTTTTCCATGCTGGTTGGTTGAGCATGGCCTCCTTAAAGTGGTTCATGTGGTGTGAGGATGGCCAACGTTTCAAGTCATGTGACCACATACTGCAAGCCGCAGCCTTGTTATGTCCTAACGTTGGGGTAAGGTTCCATTCAGCCACTTGCTCGACCAGTGATCGAACTCTGCAGAGCATGCAAGGTATAGTTGCCATTTAGGAGGACTTCTCTTGAGTTTTGGTCAGGGGCCATCATTCAGATCCATAAAGTGGATAAAAATGGAATGCTTTGAACACCTTGTCTTGGTTTCTTTGGGAAGGTTGGCAGTCCATTCTCTATAAAGAGACATAAGCGCACCCCATGCTTTGACCTTCCGACAGTCGATGCCACGTACAGTATTAGTCCAGCTGCTGATGTATTTAAAGTCCTCTACCTTTTCTATAACAGAGTTATAAGAGACATGGAGGGGTTGATCAGACAGAGGATTTATGTGCATCCATTTGTTTTTTTCTTGCATGCAGCTGGAGTCTAAAGAACTGGGAAGCAAACTTGACCATATGCCATAAATTCCATCATCATCACTAAACACCTAAAGCGCATGCTAAAACTATAACCATCAACTGAAAAGACCATTCTGTCCACTGAAGGTTTTCATCATGAACACGTAGTACTGCAATACTGATTTAAGCCAGGAAGAACTGCTCAAGTCTGCACTGGCTCTTTCATCTTCTTTAGCCTTTCCACATGATCCCTGCTCTGAGAACCAACTCATGTATTCAAGCAGTCTGGTCATGCATTTCAGTGGAGGAAAATAAAAGCATTCTTACACCAACAATACTTTGCATGAAGCAGGGAGGCAGAGCTTCACTCAACAACACTCTAAAGCTGTCAGGAATATGCCATAAGTAGAGAGAGCAGAGTTCATACCATATGAACACAATGGCGTTGTTACCTTTTAAAGATGTTTTTCAGCCAAAACAGTGGGAAGCTGTTTCCAAAGTGGAGTTCTAATAGTGCGACTCTGAGATTTATACCAGAGCCGAGCTATAAACCTCGACCGCTCTGACACCCTGCACTGATTTTGTGCATATGGTTCTTAACAGAGCTGCTTTAGTTCATGCTACAAACCAACAGGCTTTTTCATATAATAACCTAAATTAAGCAGACAGGAAAGAAAACACTGCCTCTGTGATGTTGACATTTAGCTGGAGAGAATATGCTTATTATGATGGTTAATGGTCTTCTATTCTCAGAAATGCAATGAAGTAAAAGGACATTATACCTGCATAGCAAAATCAAAGACAGCTTTGTTTTCAGATACAAACCATAGACATGCTGTTTGACAGTATCATCATTCATTGACGTTTTTTTCCCAAAACACTTTTTGGATCCATTCAATTAGATGCATTACTGAAAAAAAACAACTACTTTTAATATTACAAACCAAACCGAACTCTTACCTAGGCGCACATAGAGAACACCAGTGGCTGAGATGACCTTGAGAGCGTTGGAGGCTACACATTGATAATATCCAGTGTCAGTAGTGTCCAGGTCTGTGATGCGGAGCTTTGAGCCAGACTCTGTTTTGCGGATTGAGATGCGGCCCTGCTCCTGCACCACTGGGGCATCGTTCTTTAACCATTTGATGGTGGGCCATGGGTTACCTGCCACCTTGCAGTGGAGTGTGGCTGTCTGACCCTGCATGATAGTCATGTTGTTCGGGGGCTCCACAAATTCCAGAAAGTACCCTGAGGATGAAGGTTGAGGGGGGTACAAGCAAAAGGTTGGAATCACTACAAGCATTTTAAACAATTAAGAAATTCAGTCTAATTAAAAAAAAAACATGACTCAAGCTACAACATATTAGCAAAACTACAAGACAATGCCCTGAACTACAAAATACTGCATTGTGCCAAATTACAAGACATAGATTAAACAATGCACTGTTCAAACTACAACACAAATGAAAACACACTGCTTTAACAACACTTAGCCCAGTATACAACACACTTGCCAGACAACAAGACATTGCTCAAACCAAATTGTATTGTCTGACCTTAAAACATATTTCTAAAACTATAACACACAAAAAAATTATGAAATTATTAATGTAAATGTTAAATTATTAAAGTAATGGAATTACCTGCTGTTATGTATAAATCTGTCTTAAAGTACAACCTGACTTTCATCCAAGATACAATTACGAACACAGTCTGTTTTAACTAACAATACACAAATAATTATATTCACTTATGTCAAAGGGCCTATTTACTTTTTCGTCATTTTTTGTCATTGTATTTTCCAAACTATAACACTGCCCAGATAACTCAAGGTCTAAAAGTACAACATGCAACCCAAACTACAACACACTGCCAAAACGTATTGCCCAAACAGCAACAGACAGCCCAGACAACAACACAGGCCCAAACTAACACACCTCCCAACCTACAACACACCACCCTAGACAAATGACAAAGCAATTATCCAATGCTCTTGAAAGGTTTACGATACGTCTGTTTATGTGCACATCTGTATCACTGTCCTTCACATGCCAGAAAATCAGAAACACAGTCACAGGCCAGCGACCCTTCCTTTGAAGGTCTGATCTTTAACAAAGCCCAGAATTCCAGAAAGCGTGATCTGCCACATCTGGATTAAGTAACTGCAACTTTTTTATTTTTTTTTGCAGCCCATGAAACAAACATACTGTTCTAAGCAGCTCCAGCTTGATAGCTGAAGGGTGAACGAGGAGCATCAGGAAAGGTTTGTTGTTTTTGGCAGATCTGCAGCAGGGTGTTTTTTTTTCATTGTAAGACACACAATTGTCATATTTATCATTAAAGTACAACTATAATCAACATGACAAAAACATAAATAACCTGCAGTATGAAAAATGATTACCATAGTAATGAGGCCAATTGCCTTTTGTAGACTAGTGTGAAATATTACTGCTATAGTGACTACTCATTTGCACATTGGATATGTTAGTCCTATTCTAAACCAACAAAGAAAGTAAGCTGAGGGGGCAATGGTATGAAAAATTACACATTGCAAACATAAAGTGACTGAAATCTGTTTTTACTCTTCACATGTGACAGAGACTAACTGCGGTTTACCACGCACAGCTTCAGAATCCAGCAGGCTTCAATTTCAGCCAGAAAGAGTCAGCACAGGTCAGAACCTCGCATAGACGTGAGAGATGACACATTAGTGCAGAGGTGACGTTAGGATATAGGACTGTGAGATGGGGAGAGTGAAGTTCTTTTCTGAGATAAAAACTTCAACTCTGGTGGCTTCACTTTACCAACTTAACTACAACACAGCCCAGATTACTATAAAATGCAGCCCTAATCTGATTGTTTTATTGTTTGTCATACAATCTAATACATATGCAAGGAGTTAAAAAAAAGATGAGATAAAGGAAAAAACAACAAGCTGAATATTGAAAGTGAGAATGAAGTTAGAGTAAGACCACAATTTAAAGAAAGAAAAAAGGGAGAAAGGGAGCAGAAGAAAGGGAGCAGAAGGGGGGGGCAGACTCTGGTCATCCTCAGTGTGTGAAGGGTATGACCTCTGATCATGGGAGGAGTCAGACAGAGCTCAAATAAACACTCAGAGACAGGGCACCAGACCTCCATCTTATCTCCCAGACATTAGTACCCACTCCACCAATCAAGCCCCCTGTCCTTCCAAAACCCAGCTGAGGTTATGTTTCCGTGGCCCAGTGTTGGCCTTACCCACAAGGCCAAGCACAAGGCTGTCAAAAAAAATGACCATATATGGAAGTCTTCTGTCTTACCACTAGGCTGCTTAAGTGAGCATAAGCTTGGGTTATATTAAGGCCTGTAACACACCCAGACAATTTCAAATTTTTCATTTCATTCAGCTCATTTAGATCTCAGTGCAAATGTAACTTTACTCTACTGACAACCACACATTTGACAAAAGGCTATAAACAGAAGCTCAAACACAGCAAATCTTAAATCCTTTAATGGGAAGTTCTACAAATGCTAAAGAAACCACTAGTCTTGACACAAAGAGGAGTGTTGACAAGAAACGCCTCAGGTTAATCCAGACGATGATATGCATTCGAGGAGAAATGAGGTAGGAAAGAAAGGAGAGGGGGTGTGGAGGACACATTTTAGCACTATACCCTGTTGAGAATAGCATACAGAGTAACAGAGAAAGAGCAAAAGAGATAAAAAGAGATTGGGGGGGGGGGGGGGGGGGGGGGGGGGGGGTGAGTGACGCATTGTCTGGGGAGCAGGTTCTTACAGGTTCTTTGCAATCGTTCATCAGTGAGAGAAATGATTTGCATGCTGTCTGTTCTGGGCACGCTCGTTTAGAACTCTGATGTGGCCGAGTGATGGACAGAGCTGATAACACGTAAACGGTAGAAGTGATACTGCAAACTATAGTGGTTTGTGTGGGAAACTACAGTCATGTTCAGTCATTACTGGTTGAATCCAGGAACCTGGCTACTGAAGATACATCACTCAAAGGGCAAGAAGAGGGCAGCAAACATAGCAAACAGGGACTCATCGTACTTTACAACTCGGCCAGACTGCTTATTTTATTTGCCAAGACATAATTTGCTTGAATGGTTTAAGGTAAATTAAAAACTTGTGCAGTTAGTAAGCAGGCAAAGGAAAGGGCAACTTAGAGTCAAATTCCAAATGCAGAGTAATTTACTTTGTTTTTCTTCTCTCCCGAGGGCAGCAGGTCTGTTGGATGATGCCCATCTTCTGATTGAAACAAGCACAAATAAATAGCATCTTTCTAAAGGGTGAATGGGGACAAGCCAAGAGTGAGTTTAACATTTCTCTTTAGGCATTATATAATTCTTACATGAGGAACTTTAGCTGATAATGTTGAATTTAATGGTGAATAATGACTTACAGAACAGTCACCTCGTACTGTACACATAATTTGATTCTTTATGCTCTGTCCAGTTCACAGCCTTATAAATAAAAGCACAAGCTGTCTCGTTTCTCTTGTAAAATGCCTGGAACAGGACAAGGACAAGCTCTGACATGTTGCAGTGCAGCTGGAGGATGGCATGATATGTACCCTTAAAAGGTGGTACAGAATTAATCTTTTTGGCAAGAGGGGAAAAACTTGCTGGAGGTACTAGAAAACCGTTTTATGAGGAATGTGATGCTTTTTAGTGGTTGATGTGCATTAATATGGTAGAATCAGATAAAACTGAGAGGTTACATTGAGTCGCTGTTCTAGATTGTTATTAGTGTAGCAATTTCATGAAGTGTGGAGTTTGCATGTTGTCCCCATGCTTGTGCAGGCTTTCTCTGGGTACTCCAGCTTCTTGCCACAGTCAAAGATTAACTAGCTGTTCCAAACTGCCCCTAAGTGTGAGTAAAGAATGGTTGTTTGTATCTGTGTTAACCCTGAAATAGACTTGCGAGTTGTTTAGTGTGTACCCCGCCTCTCAACCAAAGTCAGCTGTGATTGCCTCCAGTCTCAGCAGTGACCCAGACAGATCAGCGATATGGATGGATGGATGGATGAATGGACAGTTCAAGTGCTAGCTACCTGTTGTTTTTTGTTTTGGGGTTGTTTTTTGTTGTTTTTTTACACGTTACAAGCTAACCTTGTACTTACATTTAGCCCATCAATTCTTATTGGAATGACTGTTTTTACGCTAATGGGCATTCATTTTGGACTTTTTTCTTATTACGTTTACTTTTGTATTTTTTCCATTTGCATAAACATGCTCTACTTCATCCATATTATTCATATAGTTCATTGTGTATATAATGTTATTTTTCTTTGTTTAAATTGATTTATATGGTTTACAATTAATTTATTATTATAAACGAAAAACAAATGTAAAAAGAAGTACAGCACAACACATGGGTTTGAGTTTGTTGCTCGATACAGTTACAGCTCAGTATCAAGTAGTAATACTGAGTAGTGGCTCAATACTTGGATGCAGTTAGTCTTGATTAAAACAATTATAATTAAAATGTAATTGCCTCGTGTGATGTGCAAAAAAAAAACAAAAAAATCCAATGTGAATTGCTTTTAAAGCATTTTGTCCAGATCAGAGATGTCATCTTTTTCAAAGCTGCATTGTTGGGCATTCTTTAAATGAATATCACTTAAATAAAAATCTCTAAAAAACTTCCCTTGGACTTCCTTTTTAATACGTACTGAATAAATTGGATTTTCTTTTGTTAGTAGCAAAAATGGTTTGATTTAACTGTTTGAGATACATGCACATTTTTACAGATGCTGTAGATAAACAGCAGATGGAACTAATATAAATATTAAATGCAGAAAAGCTTAAGTATTCGTTAAAAGCAAACCCAGAATCTGATAATTGTATCCTTTTTTGGGGGGAAACATGAATAAACCTAGTTGGCAAAAACAACCTCACAAGTGGTGAAAGATTTGGCATGCTTCTTCAAGCATTTTTAAAAAACCACTCTAACAGTGATACTGCGAATCTGTATTGTACATGGACAGTGCACTCTCCAATGGCAGTGCTTTTACTTTTATGACCCATTTGAAGAATTCCACCGCAGACAGATTTAACTTCACTTTCACCTCAGTTGCTCCAATGCAAATTACAGTCAACTGAATCAGCACAGGAATGCACTCAGATCACGCAGCCAGGCCACCAGCTACACGAGAGGGTGCTTAAAATGGCTGTATAGCAGGAACTCAAGGCAGCTTCAAACCTGACGCAATGGAAACTCTGCAAACGGTGCCCATCACCACAAAGAAACACTCAACTATGATGTCACCACCATGTTTAATTAACGTTTCCTTGCCCACTGCTCAAACCGCAGCCCTGTCTATTTTGCTGTCTTCCCCCATTATCCTTTTGCAAATCCCTGTTTGTATTTTCTCTATTAACTTATTCGGCTATTCAGAGTTTTCTTTGCTGTGTCCAGGCCAGAGGAACTGGCAGACTGGTCAGAGAGAGTTTGCTTGCTTGTGGCTGGCCATGACCGAGGTGCTAAACAATGTAGGCAGTGCTGACAAGCCACTAGAGCACTCCCTGAACCAACCACCATACCAGCAAAATGCCCTTTAATACTGACTTGGTTACTTAACTGTAAAGCAAGTCCAGTTAATTTAAGACACACAGCAACAAACTAAACAAATTTAAACATAAATATTTTATAATCTCTCAAGTGGCACAGCAGAAAAGCAATCAATGGATAGTCTCTCTCTCTCTCTCTCTCTCTCCCTCTCTCTCTCTCTCCTGATGATTAAATCAAAACTAGCCAACTGTGGATGTCTGTGGGATCAAGTGCGCAGAACAGAGCAGATAATGCCTTTTTTCGATTGGGTTATCGGATATAACCCTATAATTATATAATTATAGGATGCCCTATAATGCAGCATGGGCAGCAGTTTGAAAAGATGCACTTGCTTCATCACAGCTGCTTGCTAGATCCTATACTGGTGGAGAATTAATAAGTTTGCTAAAATAATAATAATTAAAATAAATAAATACATTTTTTAAAATGAAAATAGGGGATGACACTGTCCCAAGTCTAGTTCTTCTTCATACAAAAGTATAGGAAAGAAATACTCAAAGTATACTTCAAACATATAGGAAGCTATTGAGGTAAAACAATCAGACATTTGACCTTACTGTGACCTTCCATTTTCAATCAATTGCAAAATACTAGCGGTTTACAGTGGGGTGGGGGATAGTTCCATTAACCTGCTTACCTGCACTGAGATAAGTTAAAACTGAGATAGTAAAAACAGTAATGGAGAAAAAGAAAAAAAAACTTTCATATATTGCAAAAAAATATTGATCTGCTCACATGAGATGGTTTTTCAGACAGTTTCACAAAGCAATACTGTGCAAACATGAAATGTAGACACATTTTTCACATAAAGGTCACATGCCATCACATTCCAAAAATATATCAACATGCCAACACATATCAGGTCTTGGTGACCCATTGACATGTTCAACTGGAACGACTACTGCAAAAGAAGAGGAATTTTTTTCTGGATATCCTCCCTAACTCAGTCTTAGCCGATTCTCACCCATCAAATAAGTATTCTTTGATTTCGGCTACCAACCAGTGATAGTGAAGGTCACCACATGCATCCTCCAAGGCATGTGAGGAAATGAACCAAATCTTTTTCTTCGAACTACTGCTCTTGCATAGTCAGGAGCAATGTAACACACTCAGAGGAAAGCGATATCTGCCCCTTCATTTATAAGCTCATAAACGCCTATGATTGGCTAGCCTTGCTTGTAAGTGACACGGAAGAGATCATATGCCCTTCCTTCCTCCCTGAGAGCTGGCCAATTAGCTCTCATGGACTCTCAAGTACGGATGGCTGTGTGCATTACCTGGGGCTCAAACTATCAAACTGCTTTTTTTATGGTTGTATATTTCATATAAATCCTACAATCAGTTCCCAAACTTTGAGATACTGTGCAAATGAGAATCTCCGACAGACAGATGCATGGTTAGAAAGATGCACAGAGGGACAAGGAAATTGATGGACCAATGTCAAAAATCACACACAGCATGAACATGAATGGGAAAATATAAATTCCCATGACAAACAGCAAGGAATTATAAAGCACTATTCGACCTTGATGTGATCTTGATCCTGCTGGATTAACTGCAAAGTCTATATCAGTTTATCTAATATATAAAATGTTAATCTACAGAAATCCTACAAAACATTGAACCAGTCAATCCTGAGGGACATTAACAAGAATTTTGGATGGATGGAGAGATTTATGGATGAATGGACAGCCGGACAACCTGAAAATATAATGCCTCTTCTATTCAGCAGTGGAGGCATTAAAATAAAAAAAAACAGCCACAAACACTAGAACTTTTCTAGCCCTGCAGCACTGAAATAATAATAATAATAATAAAAAAAAACATTTCCAGCTTCTTAAAATCTTCATGCCTGAAAAGGAGCCTGATTTATAGACAAGGTATTTGTCCATCATCAATACTGCTCAAAATTCTAATTCTCTGGCTGGACTTCCATCTCTGGCACTTGGAGCTGACTCTTTCAGAACTTTGGAAAGGAATAAATCAGGAGGACAAGACGCCTTCCTCTGTGGGTAATGCCACCTCTTCCATCAGGCCAACATGTACTCAGCTGTGTAAACGGCCATCCAAAAATGTGTAGTGTAAATGAACAGTATGACCAAAACTGTCAAAAAGATACATTTAACAAGTCCAAAGGTCCGCATGTGCATTAATAAATCAGACCCACGTAATACAATGTGATGACAGATGAACACTTGCTCAGAAAAGCAACAAACTACATTATTATTACATGGTTCCATAAGTATTCCATTGGATTTTAATTTGAACGCTTTGCTCTTTTCACTCCTGACCTCACTCCTGAGTGTGCGACTTTTTCTTTCCCCTCTAACTTTGGCTAGGGTGTGCAAAAATGCTAATAAAAGTGAAATTTAAACACACTCCAGAGTATTAACTTTACCTTCTAGGATTCAAAATGAACAACTCCAAATACAACCCAGATCTCAAACAGCCCTTAGCAAGGGTCAAACCTCATGGTAATAGTTTTACATTTTACTTCGCACTGCCATTTGTTATAAAAGTATGTTATTGAAACACGTTCCTCATCACTTTGTCTTGCGCTCGTTTTCAAAAACCGTTGCTGATTATGTTAATTTCCAGACCCTTCACATCATGGCCAAGACAAATATAGTAATTCTCCATGGTGCAACATTCCCTTTTCTTCAGCTGCTCTTAAACAGGCCTGGCAGAACCGAACACTACATTTTCTTTCTACATGATTTATGTGGGTCGAAGGCTTGAGTACAGGCGCACGCCCCTGCACGACCGCATGAAGCCATATATCAAGATCCAAATCTTCATGAGGAGCCTTGCTACTCAGTCTGACATGCATGTGATGAACCAGAGCATTGTAAATGCTTCTAAAGTCATTATTTCCTTTAAGAATGAGGTCTGAGGGGCTGTTAGTTGTCACTGCTTCTTAGGAGGGGCAGACGTCTTGTTTTTGCCTCCAGGTTCAGGATAGTGGTATGCGCAGAAATAAGACAAGAAATGAACGGGGGAAGTGTGACCCATCTGACCTAATGCTTAATTTATGGATAATGACTTCCGTGACTTGTAAGCATGAAGAACTAGCTGGAACTTTAAATGCGATGAGTGATGGCGTTTGAAAATCAAACAGCTGTCAGTGTGCACTTAGGAGACAGAGAACAGAGATCAAGAAGTACAAACTCAGAAAAGGTTTAGAGATTAGGCAACAATTTTCATCTCTAACTGCAAAACAGGCTCAAAATCAGACTTATATATGTTTATTAACAACACAAAGTGTGGGACACTCTCTCTACCAAGCTGGGTTTTCTCACTTGGCCACTCGCTGCTACCCAATTGGTTGAGTAATAATTAAAATGAATAAATAAATTAAAATAGTTGTAATAGTTTCCATTTTTCTAAACTTTTTTTTAAAATAAACTTGCAACAGCTAGCAGCTGGGGAAAAGTGCCATATAGGAAAACATACTCATTACTCATTTGCCTGGCCGCTTATTCGTACGATTATGGTTGCGGGTAGGCTGAGCATACCTCAGCTGACACAGGGCAAATGCAGAGTACACCCTGAACAGCTCACCCGAGCATCGCAGGGCACTATTTCCACTCACACCTAGGGTCAATTTAAATCAGCAAATTAGCCTAACGTGCACAGGGAGAACATGCAAACTCCACACAGAAACACCTGAGCCCAGGACTTCTTGCTGTGAGGCAGACTAACCACTACACCACCATGCCACCCTTAAAACAGACTACGACTAAAAGTGGACCAAGGCTTAGAATATGCCACAAGATTTGGTACTCTTCATCTATGAAGCCTGAAGTACTGACCAAAAACAGTTACCCTTAGGAAAACCATTAGACTAATACAGATAACAGCGAACACACACCAGACAATTAGCCTGTTGACAGTAAACAGACAAGTACTAATTTAAAAGCTGGCATATAGTATATACTAAGGTCAAATGACCTAAACAGCCCGTGGTTTACAATGAAAGAGACTGTGTATAAGAGTTCAGAGTTGAGATAGTGTACCTTCTGTTGTTGGCAAGCCTCCACTCTGGGCTTCAGCCAATGGCTCGATCTCTCCAGACTCTGACAGGTTCACGTTGGCTGCTGCAGACAACACAGAGAAAGAGAAAGAGTTAGTGGATACTCAGTGACATGATCTTGGATGCAAGGTGGATTGTGTGTATTCGAATTATTTGGAAGTGCTGAAAGATTTAATGATAAAAACCTCTTCATGTTTGCCTAATCTGAAACTAATGCTCTACGTTTTGGCAGCAGGTTTGAGATGCTGAAAAGGAAATTCCTGCCTTTTCACCTCGATTCTGCTTTTTTAATACCAGACAGACGTGAACAAGAAAATAACACAAGCTATCCATTTACAGCACAAGAGAGGAATCCCAGCACAGGATGCTCCAGCACTGTTTCTGCATTCTGTTGATATAAATCCAAATACTAGACACTCGATAAAGATTTAGTAACCGGTGCAGCAAATCAGAGAAAATGCTTAGCTGTGAGAGAGAGAATCAACCAGATTCAAGACGCGCGAAACTCACAGAAACACAAATTTCACGGTGAAACCTGAACAAGCATTACATGGCTATATGGGAACAAATACATATAATACAGATGTTTAGAAATTAAATATCCAAATCACTCTGATGCTAATGAGAATGAACATTGCCAAAGGTTGGGATTTAGTAACGGATGAGTTCATCCCTGCAATGGTCTTGAAAAGAAAACTCGATTAATCACACCACACAGCAAGGGCGATTAGCGCAGCACTGATGTAATGCAAAACACTCAAAAATATAAAACAGAAAGCAGAGATAAAAGCACTGATGGCTCTGACGCACCAAAGAAGAATGAGGCTTTCTGTCCAAAAAAAGCACACACCTGAAAAAGACTAAGCCACGTGAAAGGCGACATCTAACACATAAGTAGTAGCTGATCTGAGGTTGTGGAAGATTTTCCTACTTAAATAATCACAGCTAATTACAATCTTGTTCAACTGAAGAATGACTTCCTTCTGGAAATAAATAATATGTAAAAGTCAATATATTTAAACAAGACAGGGAGTTATTTTGTGCCGAGGGGTTAAAAGTCCTAATAACATGTTATTTCTGAAAACACTCAAACTAAAACATATCCCTCTGCCTTTCGTGAGCTCTCTCTTAAATAATACAGTGAAACATCAAAAAGGATCAACGTTCAGAAGGCAAGAATAATGCAAGTCTTATTCTTTGTTACCCTAATCTTTATGACAGCCTCATATATAAGTGTTTTTGGAGTCTGTGAGTAGAAAAACCACATTTGGCACACAGTAAGCAGCTGGTCCATGCTGAAATCGGCCACATAATTACACAGCACTTTATTAGTATGCTGTGTTCAGAATGCACTGCTGCTCTGGCTATTAGCATTAATAAGAAAGGCCAATGATCTAATCAGGAGTGTCTCATCTAATCCAACACTCACTGGTCGTACTGCAACCTAGCATTTGTTGGGTTTACAAGAGCTGTGAACAATTATTCTGAGGAAAAAAAGGGAGTATTAGGGTATTTTAGTATATGTAAGGGATTACGTATGTTATTAAGTTTATTAACAATGTAGGGTTTTTTTGGACTGTGGTTAGTTGATCCATAGATTTTAAATGGCATATTAAAACCACTAAAACCAAAACATTACAACCACCTGCCTATTATTTCATAGGTTTAATTTGTGTTGCTAAAATGGCACAAACCCATAAAAGCATGGACTCAACAAGATCTCGGAGTATGTGCTGTAGTATCGGACACCAACCAGTTCACAGCACATCCTTTAATTCCTGTAGGTTGCAAGGTATGTCCTTCATGGTTTGGACTTGTTTGTTTAGCACATCCCACAGACGGAATGTCGAGGCCAATTTTCCTGAAACTAATCTCATATTGTTTGTGCGGTACGACAGGCTACATTATCTTACTGGAAGAGGCAACTGCTGCATTAAGAGCGTCATTCATTAATTTTCCAAAACGCTGTATCCAACTACAGTCACAGGAATGCTAGAGCCTCTCTTAGCCAGCTATGGGCTCAGCTCACCTGGAACTGTGGACATGGTCCATCCTTCCGTTACCTATGGTGCTTATCTGTCAGGGTCATGGGGGAAGCTGGAGCCAATCTCAGCTGACTTCAGGTCAGAGGTGGAGTATAAACTGAAGGTCGCCAGTCTATTGCAGAGCTTACAGACACAAACAACCATTTTCACTCACATTCACGACTATGGGCAAATTAGTGAGCCAGTTTGTCTAATAGGCAGAACTTTAGACTGCAAGGAAACCAGGGAAAGCTGAAGGAAACCTACACAATCATTGGGCAAACTCCACACAGTAAGGCCCTTGAGATTCAAACACTCATGATGTGAGGTGACAGTGCTAACCACTTACATGTGTGGATGTTTTATAGCTTAACTTGAGCTAAGGAAATAGGCTATATTTTCCTTTTGTGTAAAGGTTTAAAAGGTACAGTGGGTAAAAGCTCCAGACTCATGGGAAATTAAAGTTCAATATTCTTTTTTATATATAAAGTTATCAATTTAGAAATCAGATCTAGTCCAACAGATATAAATAAAAAAACCTACAATCCCTCTTTTCCATCAAGCCCAATTGAATAATATGCTGAAAAGCAAAGCAGATTTTATGAGACCATTATGCTGACTGACAAAACAGGACCTTTTGCGGCTTGTGATTAGCTGAACAGATCTTGCTAATAAAATCAGACTACAAGCAGTTCGGAATGTTATTGCTGCGTAGAGACTTCAGCCTACCAGGCTGTTTGAGCTGAACCATTATACATGTTTGTCCATAGGGATGCAGAAAGAGGACAATTTATCCACACGTTGTGGGGTAGGAGGATAAGCAACGACTTCACACAAAGCCAGAGAAAGCCGAAAATAAGCAGTTCCCACATCGTGTTTAGGTCACTGGGAAGCTTTATGGTCTTCGGTGCAAGTTCAAACCAAGGAACACGGAATGACATCTCTTCATATCAAAATGAAAACAAGAAAGCGATATAATTACATTTCACTCACCACATCTGGAATGTGAATAAGCTTCTAACCTTGGAGCGTGTAGAAAACATTTCTGCAGTTCACTCAACACAAAAAAGGAGAGAATCTGCAGGCTAACCTTGGCATGCTGCTCTGCCTTGTCCTGAGGGAGTGAACCAAGATGAATGAGTAACTCTGTTATTTGGCTGGGAACCAAAGCGATTTAAGCTCACACGGGGTTGACAAATGAAGACAGAGCTGTTAATTGTTTGAGTGCTAACATCAGCTCCATTGCTTGCTGTCAGTTTGTTCAGAATCAGCTCTTCAGTCACATGGTTTGGAGCTAACAAATGTCTGAAAGTGTGAAAAACGGCTTCTTCCAGCGTGGCTCTTAGAGTAGAGATTTAAACTAAACAATTATCACACACACACACACACACACGCACGCACGCACACACACACACATACATCTCTGCAACTTTTCATTATTAACAATCACCAGAAATGATACCATTACAACAAATATCTTAAAATAAATCTTTTGTCTTTAAAAGTCTACAGAGCCTGGAAATTTCATGGTTAAATATCAGTGTTATATTATACTGCCATGTGTAACTGTCTCTAGAGAATTCTGTATATTTTGGCAATAAAAAAAGCCAAGTAATGACTTACTCACTAAGCTATCTAAGTAAATCTTTAGTATACCTGCTATGTCTTGTTTACTTGTCACTAAAGGCTTGAATTAAAACTATGAAATATATTTTTAATATGGGATTCCTCAGACACAGCTGATCACTGCTCCAAAATTTCATCTGAGCACATGAATCAACATATGGAAAAGTTTCTACATTTCATCATTCATTCATTTTCTAAGCTGAATAATCCTAATTAGTGTCGCAGAGAGTCTGGCGCCCATCTCCACCAACTCTGGGCTGGGCTAGGGCAGGGTACACCCTGGAAAGCTTGACTCGGCAGGGCAACACACACAGCCATTCATCTCTATATTTAAATAAAATAATTATAACAAGGAAAGCTGGCAGAGTGGTGGAGTGGTTAGCACATCCACCTAACAGCAAGAGGGTCGTAGGTGGGAGTCCCGGGCTTGGTGAGGATCTTTTAGTGCAAATTTTGCATGTTCTCCCTATGGTTGTCTCCAGGTACTCTGGTTTTTCAGTTTTCAGTTTAACAGGTTTTCACTGTGGTCCCACAGTCCAAAGACATTAGGCTGATTGGCTGTTCCAAATTGCTCCTAGGTGTGGGTGGTAGTAGTAGTAGTAGTAGTAGTAGTAGTGTGTGTGTGTGAGTGTGTGTGTGTGTGTTGGCCCTGCAATGGACTTCTGAGCTGGTCGTGGTGTACCCCGCATTTACCCTGAGTAGAACTATTTCCTAATTAATGACGCTTACTTAAAAACAAATGTCTATAAATCAACCAAATGCACAGAAAAGGTGAATTTCACCGTGGTTCCTTCTACCTCAAAAAGCATACCTGGGTGTGGGGTGCCTATATCGTTGAAAGGAGGGTGGACAAAAAAACAAAAGGGCCAGTGTGGAAGCCTTGGTCAAGAGGCTGATCTGATTATTTTGGCTCAGCATGCCTGCGAGTGCTGGGGCCCTGAATCGTCGCCTTTCACAGCCCATTCTCCTTTTTCAGTGTACACTGTGCCTGGCAACCACTGGCCAGCAGGCTCGTAAAGAGGTGACGGCAAACAGCACAAAGGCTGAACAGTCCCCCTCTACCCCTTTTCCAAACTCCCTCTTGGGAACAGCCAGGCTCTGGGATGAGGAAAGGGGAGGCAGGGGTGCACTCTTGGCCAGGCTGAAAATGCAGGAGCTTGTTAACACTCTGTTTTGCCCTCCAGGGAGTCGTTCTGTCATGAGATGGGTGCCAGAGTCATAAAATATAAGTGAGAGAAATGTGAAATAAAGGGCAGTCACTTAAAGGTAGCTGGCTGTTTTCTGGAGAGAAAAAAGTATAAAAATAATGTCATGCAGAGCAGTGGTAGCTTCCTGTTGAGCAAATTTCCAAAACTGTCATCTTCTACAGATGGATTAGCACTGAACTTTTGAAAAAGTTTGCCAGGAACTATTCTCCTTGCCAAATACCATAGACAGACGCAACATGCACTGGTATGGATAACCTGGAATCATGCAGAAACGCAAATGAAGCACGTTTGGAGGATAGCAGAAACCCTCCAAGGTATAGTATATCTGTAGGTTCTCTTAGCCCAGAGTGACATTCATGAAAAACAGCTCCTGGAGGTGCCTGATATCCGTTGGCCCACATATCCTATGACCTGGAAGAGGAAGACTTGGAAGTACCTGAACACCAGAGTCCATTTCCTTTCAGGGTTGTAAGTCAGGCCAAAAAGAAACAAGAGCCTAGTCAATGAGTCTCTCATGACCCCTTCACTGGAAACGAATCATATAGATTCAGGTCTCAAAGGCCAAGCTTGAGGTTTGAATGCATGTTAGGGAGGATGTTGAGTTCAGATGGCTGTTCACCAATTGTGCAGTAGTACAGCAGTTGTATGTTAGTGGTGTATAACAATTATCGCCATTCCATTTTAAGCCATTGTTTTTATCCCGGTAAACCCTGTAGAAAATAGAACAAAAAAACTGACTACCACATCCTCTGTGGCCTTCTGGAGCCTGGCATGAAACCAGCCTACTAATTCGAAATAGCCTTTCACCAAGAGTGCAATGTCATGCTGAACTCCCAACCTCTCACTTTATTTCCTAAGGTTTGAATTACACACTTAATTTGCCTCCATATAAGAACTTTGTAATGAATGAGGTGATGTAATTTCATGCCAGCTTTTAAAGTCTGTTATTCTTGTGACACTCTGTTGACATAATACCAGTGTGCATCCCCAAGAGACAGAGGCAACGAGGCTCAAGTGCATACTTGTAGTTTCTTGCTAGGAAGCAATGGTATCAGTACAAGACCTCTATTGTTTAACCAAGAGGGTACCCCCAAGGCTCCAAAAAAATTTTTAATCGCCATGTAATAACTATGGTATATCCATTAAAAAAAATCAAAAATCATACCCTTAAGTGCAAACATGTGCTTATTGCTTAATGTGATAACACAAAATGTGTCTGATGAAAAAAAGTAAACATGTTGCAAGGGCATACTTTCTTACGAAGCCTTTTTTTATTACTCACTTACACTTACAGGTGCTGAAATTACAGGAAACATCACTGTATACCAATTATCCACCACATCAAGGAGCACACCATAAGTAAAAACAAACCAAACTGCAGTGGAAAACTAAGTCTCTAGATAAGGTTTAGCACCCAAGACTCTTTGATTACCCCCAGTGCAGCTAACCGGGTAATCGAATGCCAGTCATGTCTCTCATTGTCTATAGTGAGAGGCATGTAAAACAACCATTCCTGACTTTCGTGCTGCATTGCCATTAGCGCGTTTCTGCCCTGCGATGGCCGGGCGAGCTGTCCAGGGTGCACTCCGCCCTCACCCAGAGTTCGCTAATTAGGATTAACCGGTTCAGAAAATGAATGAATTAATGAGAAAATGAACGATTGACTTTTTGATTAGGGAGGAGGACAGATCCTAAGAAAGCATTCAGAAGAACAGGAACTGTAAAAAAAAATGTGTGATGAAGCCAAAAGAAATAAGGGAAAAGTAAATCTCTGAGC
The DNA here is from genome assembly GCA_028564935.1 of Neosilurus hyrtlii. Classification (NCBI taxonomy): domain Eukaryota; kingdom Metazoa; phylum Chordata; class Actinopteri; order Siluriformes; family Plotosidae; genus Neosilurus; species Neosilurus hyrtlii. Next base: position 2,023,910 of record JAOUQZ010000008.1, on the reverse strand, counting down.
TGCTTTTCCGAGATGAATGAATCATGCTGACTGTGAAGGGCATGAAGTTGGAAGTCAACTTAGCTGAATTAGCTACATTTCTTCAAGAATGGAAATGGGATCGTTAATGTTATTCCCAGGCTCGTGCACTAGAAGTTTACACTTTTTTGGTGATTTCGAACATCGCCATAAACTTTCAAACCCAGGTTTGTCCTTGCGATGCTAAACCATTTGTGCAAGTAAAATTAAGTTGCACAGTTAGCTAGCTAGCTCCATAACTAGTCAGCACTGTGTCTTTAAGGTAGGGTTTCACATACATGAGCATTTAAAGTATGTATTTATTTATTTATTCGTACACTAACTTATTTGTTCAACTGCTTAATTCTATCAGGATCGTGGGGAGGCTGGAGCCTATCTTAGCCAACATTGGTCAAAGGCATGGTGTACTCTGAACAGCTCGCCAGGCGATCGCAGAGCCAACACACACATATAACTATTCACACTCACACCTAGGGTCAGTTTGGAACAGCCAATTAGCCTAATGTGCAAGTATCTGGATTGTGGGAGGAATCTGGAGTACCCGGAGGAAACACATGCAAGCATCGGGAAGAACATGCAAACACCACACAGAAACACCCAAGCCTTGGACTTGACCACAGGTCCTTCTTGCCGTGAGGTGGACTTGATAACCACTATGTCACCATGTCAGCTGTGTTTATTTAAGTTTTTTCTGCTTATTCCTTATATTAGGTTTGTCTTGAGGTTTGGATTCCTAGAACGGACATTGACAAATAAATTTTAATACTTGTTCTCCAACTTTAAAGGAGTTCTGAGATGCTAGTAACAACCTTCAGGTTAAGACCCTGTTAGCCAGGACCCTCAGGAAATCCCTTTATGTTAATATAAGTCCAGGCTCTCAACAAGACTGAGCTAAAATCCGTTTTTATTACTCTAGCATGGATTCATTCACTGCTACTGGAACAGCTAGTGTGGTAACAGTGAGTAGCAAAGTTGATGTCATTTTAACACTGACGTTTCTTTTGCATGAGTAACCAGAAAAACCCTGAAAGAGAGGCAGCGACAGGGCAGAGTAGTAGTTGAACTCTTGTCATTGAAGGAGGTCCGGACGTGTACGACATGTAACACTGTGGCCAACTTGCTAAAAATACAGCAGGAAAGATACAAACAGAGGAGACTGAATAAGAGACTAAATGAGAAAAAGAAAGTGAGGGAGAGAGAGAGATGGTCTGATTCTACTAAGCCCATTTTTTCCCTTTATAACCAGAATGTAATTATATGGCAGCACTCTAGCTCTGCTCCTCAGATCCTCCGCACAAATGATGGGATAATAACAGCTTTTCGAGCTCTCTCCACAGACATAAACTGCAGTCCGTACAACTCGCCAAGCTCTGTGTTTATCGACAGGAATTCTGGTAGTCATAACAAGGCCGCTAAATATAAAAGTGAACAAAATGGTGGCTGCAGTGCAATATCAGGTACATGTGTGCTGCCAGCCCCTATACCTTATACTGTAATTAGGCTGGCTACATGCTGTGCCAGCAGAGCTATAGATTTAACCACATGTGCTTAGACTCATGACATAAATCATATCACATATCACTTGTTGAGCACCAAGAAAAACAGAGGCCAGTAATTCCTACCCCCAAAAATTATTGGGGTTTCATGGCTCTGAACATTTTATGTCAAGAATACTGAATGCAAGTCAACTGCAGTACCCACATATGCACGCACACACACACACCACACACACCTTCAGTAAATAAGAAGAAAATCCGTCACACACCAGCCAACTCACACCTCTGCTCAAGTAAAGGATTCATAAGAACCACTCAAGTAATTCCAACTAATCGGCTTACATTACTTACCATACACTGGCCACATTTTTCCCTACATGCATCACACCCAGCAATTAGACTGTTCAAGATATTATTGGTATCCGTCAAAGGAAAAACGAATACCATCAATTTAAATTAAAGAAGATTTCAATTAATGAACATCATGCACAGACACACAGTGATACAAGAACACTCATTCACACAATAAATTCACTAGTATTTTAATGTATGTTGACATGTTCATGCGCTGCCCCTGCAAACCATATTGGATAAAGACCAGGTAATACACATCCAAAGCTCAACATTCCCATTTCAGTTAGTCATTGCTTATCGAAGACTCAATTAAGTCATTGGCAGATAGGACTGGAACCTGATGTGATCATTTGCTGTTGTCGCTGATCTACTTTAAGGTTTAATATTTTGTGCAATCTCAGAAGCTTTTCTGCTCACCAAGGTTGTACAGAGTGGTTGAATTACTATAGGCTGCATGTTAGCTCGAACCAGTCTAGTCATTCACCTCTGACACCTCTCATCAACAAGGCATTTCCTTCCTGTTTTACACACTGTGTTCCACACTAGATTCAAGTGACTGCCATGCATAAAATTCCTACAGGATCAGCAGTTTCTACCTAAACAAGACCATCTGACATGCCAAAGATAAAGTAATATCAAACAATTTTTAGATATCCCACAATCCAACAATACTGCTGTTGGAAAGGCCTCTCAGTAGACCAGCTTTGGTTGTTTGGTTGCCAGCGCCATGTTTGCGCAATGAGAGATATGATGGAAATCGCACAGAAGTGGGAAATAACTTGAGGTAAAAAAAATGTAAGGATCTTGCATGACGTAGATGGATACACCTGCATTTTGCACTGGTCTCAGAAAGAGGATGTCAAAAGTCAAAAACGTCACACCACTGTTCTACAATGTCGGACGTCCCACACATTGATGCTGGTGCCTACTCTGTTACTGCTGACTGTTCTGACTCAGAGGTGCAACATAATGACACACCTTTAAGGAATCCGACCTTTTACACAGAATGGTGATGTGGAATAAAGGTGTAACAGTACACAGAGGGTATAAATTGCTTTCCAGGTAGTGCTATGCATATGAGAAAATATGAAACGGCTGAATAAGTTTTCGTAAGGAAACTCAGGGCCTGAATAAATTTCCTCACTTATTTTGAAACACAACACTTGCAAGCAGGACAGCATCAAATCCGTTCATGCTCTTCTAAGCTAATACACAAGAAAACACATACCATTATATTGTATAATACTTAGGTATATCTCTTTTTAAATCCCTAATTTGGTTGTTCATGTAGCACACGGAAGACTCATTTCTGGTGGTGCATGCCAGTATTTCTTAGCTTGAGCAGAACTTGGCTTGTTAATGGTGGTCTTTGCTAGTATGTTTTGCAGATGCAGCCATTTTAAGACATAAAGTTTAATGTTTTGTATTATAGCCTGATGGACAATGTAACTACAGAGGATCCAGTTTTCAGAAAGTAAACATTATTCCAATGCTATGCCCAGGTGCTTAGTTGGGTAGCAAATGCTTATTTTCTCAGCGCCAGCATAAACAGTTTTACAGCCATTTACTCAGATTATAGTCATTATCATTAATCAAACTTTGAAGACTGATGTTTGAATCCCGTAGCTTGACAGAAAACATGTTCAAGAATTGTGACTTATGACGGGGGTGATGAGTTTAAAATTCATTGCAAAAAGAAAACATTTTTACAACTATTCACTCGATATTTGTAATTAATCATAATTTCATTTCTTGAACTTCAAAGAGTGAGGGACTCCGAGTACATGCCAGAGATTACAGTTGTGGCATGCCTGGGTTATCTGCCAAGCAGAAAAGCACAAGATCAAAGACTTCATTACCCCAAATCTCTTTTTGCTTTTTAAAATAACTCTGAGGTATTTTATAACTGGATTTGAAATCCTCTAAAATTAACATTATTGTATGTATGAACAATCACCCAAGTTAACTTGGACTCCATGGCCACCCAAGAAATCTAATTTTACCCGATCCAGAACTAAATTCATTCAACAGTTCAAAGAATACTGTGGTTGGGTATATGCTCCTGCAGCCAAAATGTTAAAATGTACTCTATGGAATGTATACCGTGAATGTTTATACATTGATTTAGACCTACATGTATAATAGCATCTCATAGAAATGATATAGTGGATTGAATAGATCTGGTCTTTCAACAGTCACGAAGTCGTCTTCTGCCCATATAAGGTAACACTGAAAGACCATAAAGGAAAAAAGAAACATCCTCAACCATAAGGCCAAGATTTATTACAGAGAAACCACTTAGACCTGTGACCACCAATGCTGTCCTATGATCTTGTTTACATTATTAATCCAAAAGTATAGGATAACTGACCAGCCATATGTGGGCTTTTCCAAAATTTTCTCCACAAGCACAAAATTCTACAGTAATTTCTTTAATATTTCATTTTATATCTAATAATTACCTGAATATCATTGTATTCTGTAGCATTATAATTTCCATTAAGTGGATTTTTGAGGTTTAACTCCATGTTCCAGCATGGTAATTGGCCTGTGCAAAGTGCAATCCATGAAGAAAATTAGCTGAACTTTGATAATTGCAAAAGCGGTGATAAATATGGAATGGAATGCTCAAAAGCGCTCATCAGTAAGCTGGTTTCGGGTCCACAAACCTTTGGCCATATCGGGTGTGTATATACATGCTGGTCTACATAAATTTCCTTCCTGCAATAGCCATATTAGGTAAGAGGACCATTTGTGACCCAGTCTGTCCAAATGAGTCACAGTGACCAAAAATTCAAAATTGAGTTATGTGTGTGTATATATA
>JAOUQZ010000008.1:1975142-1986513 GCA_028564935.1 Neosilurus hyrtlii | reverse complement strand
CACTCACACACACACACACACACACACATACATATATATATATATATGGCTGTGCTGCTTTTTATTTCTTAGATATTACTACTAATAATAAGTGTAACTTGCATATGCAAATGCTATATCTGAATATTCAGTATGTACTAACATTGTATATCATATCAAATTAAGGCCCCTCTTTATTATGTTCTAAGAGTACGTGAGGAAGTAGTACAGACACATATCAGACGTACTCCACAGCCATCTTACCTGACCTTTGACCCAGATGTTTGCACCGTTAGCATTAGCTTAACACTAGCCAGTAAGCATAACTTTAGGTTAATTAAGGTTCCTCATACTAAAAAATTATTATTTTTAGTGTGATTGGAGTATCGGCAGAAATGTGTACAGTGTAAAATTAGCCTTCACTTTGTCGTGTCCCCTTCTTTCCTTGCCACTATTTTTTGTGTACTAATAGTATGCAAGCGTGAGCATTTGGATGTTGCCAAAATCAAAGTAGACGAGTGGCCCATTTCCCCCAAACTACAAATGAATTCTTAGAAACAGAGCAGTTCCCACCGCATGGTTTTAAAACCTGCTTCAGATTAGGGGCTAAAAGTATTAACTAACCTAAACAAACACAAAAACCGACGCAAAAACATGGAAACCCATTGAAATAAACTTCAACTAACTGTTTGGGTATACAGATTAATAAAAGACAAGCATGAAAATTAACTGCCTGACACAGAAATACATCATAGTGACTCATGTAATAAGACAAGGAAAAGAGTGGGGAAAATGGTTGGTCAAAAATCCTTTTTAAGCTGCTGCATGCACAGACTTCATCATCTGGCTCCTATTAATTGGCTAAGGTTAGGAGTGCCTACAGTGTGTGTGTGTGTGTGTGTGTGTGTGTGTGTGTGTGTGTGTGTGTGTGTGTGGCGAGGATTCTGTGAAATCTGAGAGAGCTGAGCTGGAAGAGGGGATGTATGCGAGTCGTCTAGCAAAACAGAACAAGTCACTTCTGACTGCTGACCAGTGAGCTGTGGTCCCAAGCTGAAATTCCACCCTGGGAATCTGTCAGGAAAATATAGAAAAATGCAAGTCCGTCTATGTATGCATGTTTGAGTGTGTGAGAGTCTGACTGTGTGCAACATCATGACATCAGCTGTGCACAAATGTGAATGAGAGCGAGAAAGAGAAAGAAAGGGAGGGGGAGAGATAGAGAATAGGGTGAGTGAGCTCTAAACATAAGCAACGAATGACTACAGATGCAGTGTAATTAAAAGCAGATGCCACTAAACAGTTTTTTTTAACTTAACAGATACCCTCCCACTTTCCATTGCCTTGTCTTATTTTTCTCACAACAAAATGATTAATATTTCCAAACATTCACAATCAGTGCCTTTGTATCTGTAACTTTCCTTAAGGAAAAAAACAGGTATTTCAATGATTGAAGAAATGCAATACATATCCCCAAACAGGCAGCAGACTTGTCAAAACGGGTCAGGCGTGATTAGTCAACCTGTAGATTCCTGCCAAGTCGACACAGATGTTTCTCCTTTGCAATTCAGTCCATTTTAATATAAAAGGATTTGAGGAAATCACACCTTTTCCCAGCGTTCGCATTTTGGCCACGCTAATGTACCATACGGAAATTTAGTCATACTAATAAAATTCCTAATTTCGTTATCCATACACTAATATTTTTGCGGATAGATGCAAGACTATACCGTCATACCCATGTACATTCAGTATCTGTACATTCATGTACATTCAGTATCTGCACCAACACCGTGCCAACACATAAGTAGTTTCATCAGCGGTTGCCACATAGCGTTGTTTGATCAGCTCCGTCAACACTATTGAACATGGTCTGGATATGTTGTTGATCGAACATATCCTTCAGCAGATCTCTTTCTGTCATTATGGTAATGGTATGTTGGGTAGAGCTGAGCAGTTCTGCTGCAACAAAGCTTTTTCATCTGCTGGGAGATTTTATCACCGTCTGCACGCTAATGGTATTTGTACCCATCGCAAAAAGGCCCAGATGTTATCTCCAACCAGCAGCAGGGATAACCCTCATCGTTAAGGTGGATTACGGATGGTAATTTCATCCCAATGCCTGGGTTAAAACAACAGTATCCATCTCATAAATACAGGACCTTCTCTTGAAGCCAATGTGAAAAAATGTTAAAATGAGGGTCAGGAAAGAAAGTTTGAAAATGTACTAAAACAAGTCCTGTTAGAGAAACAGTTCAGAAGTTCATGCCACCTCAATTCCAAAAATGTTGGCATGTGGTGTGAAATGTAAATAAAAACAGAATGCAATGATAGATGATATGTTAGATGATAGAACATAGAAAAGATACTAAAATGTTGAAAGAGAGACAGTTTTATTTACTCATAAACAATACTAGTTTATTTTAAATTTGATGGCAGCGATGTCTCAAAAAAGTTGGGACAGGGGCAACAAAGGGCTGGAAAAGTAAGTGTTACTAAAAGGAAACATCTGGAGGAATATTTTGCAATTAATTTGGTTAATTGGCAACAAGTCAGTTATATGATTGGGTATAAAAAGAGCATCTGGGCAGAGGTTCACCAATCCGCAAATAAACATGCCTACAAATTGTAGAACAAATTTAGAATAATGTTCATCATCGTAAAATTACAAAGACTTTAAATATTTTATCATCTAAAGTATATACCATCATCAAAAGTTTTACACAATCTAGAGAAATCCCTGTGTGCAAGCAACAAGCCAGAAAATCAAAACTGGATGCTCATTATCTTGAGGCCCTCAGGAGGCACTGCATTAAAAACAGGCATGATTCTGTAAATCACTGCATGGGCTCAGGAATACTTCCAGAAATCATTGTACCACTTCCAACATTTGATATATATGATTTCCATGTTCTACTGTGAATACAATATGAGATTTGCAAACCATTTCATTTTTATTTACATTTTTGGAAATTAATGGGTTAGTACATCATCCTTGGATTTCACTTTTTTTTTAATCATTCAGAGATGTGTTTAATATTAAATAATCTCTACATGCATCTGCTAGCTGTACAATTCACTCCTATGTTATCTTTCTGGTCTCCATCACCAAACTATGATTAACAAAGCATCTGTGTGTAAAGACCAGCTGAGTTCTCTAACAGCTTGTTAAACGTGTGCTACTCATATGCCATTTCCTGGTTTAACATTGATCTACTCTGCAAAAGAATACCCTAGCAACTGCCGGGGTGGTTTTAGATTTAACCACAATATGAAATTATATTCATTAGAACTTCATTTGTCATGCTTAGGCACACTGCAATTAAGAACACCTTTCTTTCAAGTGGAAGCTTTTACACAGAAACTATCAACATCAAATAGAGCAGGGGAAAAAAAATGCATGTTTGGATTCAAACTCATTTGTAGCAATTAACTTAGATAGCAGCAAGAATCAAGGAGAAACAAAAATATACATAACCACACAAGCCAAAGCTGTCCATGACATACAGTTACACAGTTGAACAAGTATGCACGATCCACAATAAGACAGTGTCCTGTGTTTACGGGCTAAATTAACAACAGACGGCGGAATGCTACAAAAATGGCTCGTTAGAGGACCAAACTGCTTAACGCCGCCTCGAAATGTCTCCACGGCACATGTGGAACATGGATGGAAATGTCCATTCCTATCAACTGAAAACTGAATAAAAATAAACAATGGCAACATATAAAAAGCCAAGCCTGAGTGCCACGGGTAAGCATGCCATTTTTTTAGAGCAGTTTTCAATTCCTTAGAAGCCCATGCACTTTCTTCTAGAGCACAGATGCCAAAAAGCACATTTAGTTAAAATTATAAATAGTTTGTAAAAGAATAATGAGGACCATTTCAATTCACACATCATTCAGCACACAGCAGAAGAAGGTTTTAAAAGTTTAGCTCTACACTCCACACTGTTCTTAAGATCAGTCTTAGGAAGTATTCCTTAATGCTGTAACTCTGCGAAAGAAAGGTTTCCTTATTTTAAAAAAAATAACAATAATTCCAAGTACAACCCACTTGGAGATCCATTAACCATACAAAAACCTTTGAGGAATCTTTTTGTTTCCAACAAGTAAAGCAAGTCTTGTTCTCCATGCTGGTGATTCATTTAAAACATGTGCAGTTTAAAACTGTGGATTATGGAACAGCAAAGTCTCATTCGCTTCAGAAATGTGCTTGCGTTTCTGAAACCAAGTGATTTTTTCAAAGCAGACTGCAATTTTAAAGAAAGATGAAAAGATTGTTTCTTTACTGAAGATTAACATATTTTAGGCAGTCAGATTACAACAGACTAAACTATTCACAGATACAGCAATATTACTTCCTCCTTCTACATAAACAAACAAGAATAACTGTGTACTACATCATCTATGCTTATAAGTGGAGCTCCCCATGTGACTGTGGCCGGGTGCTTCTTTTCCGTTCATATTAATTTATTATTCTGCCAGTGTCGTAAAATTTTAAGCCATGCTTTCTAGAAAAATCAGTAGAAGCATTGACAAAAATACTCTAAAAATAATTGTGATTTGCTGGCTTTAGCATATTCTCATCAGGCTCTCATTTGCCGAACTGCTTAATCCTTCTAGTGTCTTTGGACTGTAGGAGGAAACCAGAGTACTGTTAAGTTAATGCTGTAAACTCTGCACAGCTTTTCTGAACATCCAGTGGAGGCTCTATAACAATACACATGACTCTAAAAGAAAAAGATGTGGCATGTATTTCTAAAAAAATAAATAAATCAAATCAATCCATGGCAATACTACTGCGATATAAGAAGAATAAAACACTTTGCTTCCCTTCACTCATTTGCCAAACCGCTTATTCCTACTATTAAGGTCGCGGGAAAGCTGGGCCTATCTCAGCCAACACTGGGTGAAGGCAGTGTACACCCTGATCAGCTGACCAGGGCAGCAGACACTAACCAATAACACTCATATCCACATCTACGGGCACATTGGAATCCCCAATTAGCCTGATATGCATGTCTTTGGACCATGGGAGGAAACCTGAGTACCCAGAGGAAACCCACACAAGCACAGGGAGAACATGAAAACTCCACACAAAAATCCCCTGAGCCCGGGACAATCTTGCTTTGAGGCAGACATGCTACGCCACCATGACACCCCTTTTGTATAACAGCTATGTTTTATATATTTTATAACACCACTTAAAAAAAACCTTTGTGTTTTATTCCTTAGTTATATAACACTCTGTAACACAGTCTGATCCATATGTTTGTAAAAGTCAGTTAATTTTTATTTGAGGTGTTTGTCTCAAAGTGTGGGGTCTGACAGATAAATAAGCACGGTGCAGGCGGGTTTCCTATAGGTTCCTGTCAGGTTTGCGTGACAGCAATATGATGCCTTGTATCGGATATTTATTTATAGAAATCTGCAATCATTATATGATGGTGAATATAAAGCGTGAGGTTAAAAACCAGATGTAGCCGTCATTATAATGGCCAATTATAATCATCAGCCTGTGAGACCACACTCTTGGGTTTACTTTATTTGTTCTTCTAACAGGTTCAGTAAGAGACGATATAAGTGATGTAAACCACAGTGACTAACTTTTAACAGACTTCCAAACTATCCATCATCCATGATTGCTGGAATTATTTAACTAGCTGCTGCTCTTTTAAACATCAGTTAAAATCCAAACATATTTTCACCAGAGATGAGAAGACATTTTAGGAACTCTTTTGGCGCAAGCTGATGCAGTGTGTCGTTGTTCGTGCATATTTTTATTGTGATTTATTTGATCTGTTATGTCATCATTCCAGTCCTCCGAACTTTTCTAAACAAACGCCCACCCATGGTATTGACACATTTAAGTAGTATTAAAGAGTTCATTTCAAGTTCACTAGAAACAAGCTGTATGCAGTGCAGCGCCCAACACCATGATCTTAATATTAAACAAAAATTATTTCATCCTATTCTGTCCATCTGCACAGCACATAATGGGAGGACATTTCAAGTACATTCTTTGTTCCATGCCAGGACTCCGAAAAGCTCAATTTTCACTCATCACTTTCCTTTCTGTGTGTTTCAGCTTCCCCTGAATGCTTCAGTACAAGATGGAGGTGCCACCTGATGAAACGCCAGAACTATAGAGAACACAGCTAGAGGATGTCAAATCAGTGAAGAGAGATGCATGATGGATGTTTATAAAAGACTCTTAGTGCTCCATTGTCATTTGGCTGACTTTTATAATCTGTCTCAGGTCTCCAACAGATGATTCTCTACACATCCCTGAAGAATTCATGTGGAGGGAGCTGTGTTATCCAGATGTTATCTGGACATGCCGAACCAGAGAGGTACGTTTCTGAAGGGGAGGTGACAAAGAGGAAGAAGAGCTGGCTTCTTGAATGTTTGGGGCTTATCTAGCTGCAGATCTCATTTAAGAGCGTGCTGTAAAAATGTTAATTTGAAATGAAAATGTGAAGTTGTGTTAAAACCTGGAGTAACATAAAGAAGAAACTTGACTTACAAATCAAAGAGAATTAAAGGTAATGAAATATCAGAATGGAAGATTATGCACTTACATTTAGAATACAATAAGTCTGACAATTTCTCATTACAGATCCGTCTATTCTTACTCCTTTTGTGTGTATATGTATATATCTGCTTTTACGGATGTTAAATTATAAACATAATTGCTGTTTTTGCACATTTTACAAGAACAAGGCAAAGAAACCTCAAAATCACATGACTGAGTAAGTAGTAACACCTGTTTTTATATTGGGAAAATTTTTAACCAGCAATGTACAGTCAAAGATACCCCACAAGGTTACCTCCCTGTCACTTACAGTGATCACCAGCCAATCACGGGTGCCTGTTAGCTCATTCGTACAAAGAGGCGAATATCGCTTTCCCTTCAAGTGTGTTAGGCCACTCCTGTGTGTGCATGCGCAGCATCGTGTGTCACGGGGGGGGCATGCACATTCTTACACCCCTCCCTGGTTGGTGAGGGTTGTATATGACATGAAGGCAATACTTGATGGGTGGGAATTGGATACGACTTAAAAAAAAATAAACTACGAAAAACAAAACAAAACAAAAAAAAACAAAACAATAAAATCCCTTTAAACAATATATTTACTTAAATCAATCAAGTGCATGCACCCCCCCTCTCCACGTGTTTAACAATCACACTGGACATTTGTAGCTTGTCATATTGTTTTAATGTCAGTCAGATTCAAACTGCTTCCTTTCATCCACGTTTGCAAGTTGCACTATTAATACAGGCTATGAGCATACCAATCTTTCAAGATTCAAAGGCCTTGGAAAAGATTAACACGTAACACAGTCCAACCTCAATGTCATTACATAATCAGTGCTTTTGATTAACATCAAACTATAAACAACAAACTATAAACATCTTTCATTTAAAAAGGCTGAAAATATACCAGCTCACATAATCAGTCATTTCCTTTAAAAAAATTAATATAAAAATCATTAATTAAAAAAACAACAACAAAAAAACAAACAAACAAACAAAAAAAACTCATAGTATTTATGGACAAGCTAGACTTGTTATGGGGGTTTTTCCCCAGCAGGGTGTTTGCTGTTACGTTTAACACACTTAACATCTTTGTAATTGTTTTTTTGTGTCACAGGATATACGGAAATGTTAACATCTGATTTTTTTAAAAGTTTTACAGGCACAAGTTGATTTGCCTAAAATTTTTAAATCCAGAGATGTTGTTTAATAGCCATGTGATTATATCTGAGGTCTGTGAGCAATCTCGAACATTTTTCACCATCATTATCAGACAAAATGAGGCCAGAAATTATAGCAAGTTTAAAATCAAATGTGAGATAATTTTTTTCTGCTGAAACATAGGAATAATAAAAAAATTACATTGGATTTGTTTCCATTTTAACTACAAACTAGCAAATGTGAACTACATTGCTCCAATATAGAAAATTTAGAGCAGAAAGAAGAGTACTTTAATCTAAAGTCTAGAAGAAAGTACAGTTCATCCTTTAGTGATATATTTCATGATTCCGGGCAATCTCTCCAGACTGACCAGAAGAAATAAAAAAGCTTTAAAAATGGCTTTAAACGTGTTTAACATACAGAGCTTTCAGCAAATTACCAGATAAAGAATTCACATCAGTATTTCACCATAAGCCGAGACTCCATCCAATTTTCCAACAGAAGGCAACCGCATTAATATTCCTCTTCTGGGGCTGAATGTGATCCAATGCTGATGGCTCTCTGCGTCAAAGATTGCCATGTCAGCTTCACATTCAGTCCTTGTGACTCCTCCTAAGCTACCGGTGCTTCAGATGGAAAATAATCAGCCAATTTCCAAGTTTGATACGACAGGCTGCACCACTCACTCTCACTCACTCATTTGCCAAACTGCTTAGTCCTACTAGGGTTACGGGGAGACTGGAGCTTATCTCAGCCAACACTGGGCAAAGGCAGGCTACACCCTGAAAAGCCTGCCAAACCATCACAGACACTCACACCTAGGAGCAATTTGGAACAGCCTAATGTGCATGACTTTGGCATGTGAAAGGAAACCAGAATATCTTGTGGAAACAGGGAGAACATGCAAACTCCAGACAGAAACGCCCAAGGCCAGAACTCACACCCAGTATCTTCTTGCTGTGAGGCAGACGTGCTAACCATAAGTGACCATGCCACCCCTGTTTGCACTATTTAATTCCAAATTAAAGTTTAAGATTATTCTTCCACAAAACCCAAGGACGCATGCATTAAACAAACTAATGAAGTAAAATTTTTAAGTAAGCAGACACAAAAAATCTGGTTTATGTCTAAAGATCATCTCCTGGAACATCATATAAGAATAAAACTGTGTATGTGCCGTCACGAGACCAAGCTCCTGTTCAGGCTTAGGGAAAACAACTCTCATCCAGGTGCGATCATCTACTCAGAAGCTGCAGTATGCACTAGCAAAGTTCAGAACTCTGAACATACGAAGTCCAAATCAACTCCACCAACTAAATCCTGAACGAGTTACTATTGAATTGCGTGAAATCTGTTAAACCCATTACATCTTCACTGTTTCCAGTTGTGGGATTTATGACTACTGGTCACCCTTTCAGTTGCAAGTTTAGGTCTTACAGGTCAAACGTACAAGTATAATAACCATTATTCATACTTTCAAGTATTAAATGTTAACCTTCTGTTTTATGCTTCCCTTCTTTGTTGTCAGCTGGTAGAAAACTTTGGGGCATTTAAGTCTAGGTCATTTTCCTTATCCTTTTGGGCCCAAATTGGTTAAAATCCACCAAGTATTGAGTTACAGCACTATAACCAACAACTGCAAACCTAAGTAAATAGATTGCTTCAACATCTTATACTTTAATATCTCCACATGTTAACATAAGAAAAACAACCCCTGTACAATAATCAACCAGAACCAGTAAATAAGCTAATACATCAGAGATTAGAATAATAGAAATTTAACACAGAAATTGGAGAGACAGTCATTTTCTACAGTTTCTGTACAGGTAAACAGACATATGTGTCTCTGAAGAGTTCCATTCCATGTTGTCAAGCACTTATTATATATTATTATTATAAACACTGGGAGCATATCAATGACATGCGGTTTACTTTGACATGATTGTTTGCCCCATATGGTTACAGCATATTGCTGTTTTGCATTTTCCAGGATGGAGTACTAACCCAATCCTAGACTGGCTTTGTTAGTTTGTCTCTCTCTCTCTCATTTGCGGAACCACTCAATCCAACTAGATTTGCAGGGAGGCTGGGCACAGGAAGGGTACACCCTGAACAGCTTGCCAGTCCAATGCAGGACCAACGCACACAAACATTCACATGCGCACTTACACCTAGGGGCAATTTGGAACAGCCAATTAGCCCAATGTGCATGTCTTTGGACTGTGGGAGAAACCTCCTTGCAAGCACAGAGATAACATGCAAACTCCACACAGAAACACTCTCACTGAGCCTGGGATTCAAACCCAGGACCTCTGTGTTGTGCCATCTTGCTGCCCTTTGTTATTTTTGCTCCTGGTAAAAATATTTGAATGAAACAAATGAGAAAATTGGACCCAGGATAACATATAGGGAGTTTTCCTTTAATGGACATGTTTATAGAACAAGTCCTGGGATTTGAACATGAAAAGAAAGAACAATACAGCCCAGGGTAAATTAAGAAAAAAACAAATTGTACTTTGATCTTTAAGATGTATAATTTAACATGATTAAAACTAGACAAAGGTATAAATATTTTACAACAGTTTTAAATGGGTATTCTTGACTAGTTAAAATAACATGCAGTACCGCTAATTATACACATCACAAAGAGCATTGCTTTTCCTAATGACTGCTCTATAATGCTGTTCATAAACGAATGAAGTTACTATACCATATTTATCCTTTATAAGCTACAAACAAACATGTGGTTTAGTTTTATTTAATTATACTTTATTGGCTACCAGCTGCTATGAGGAGAAACAGAACTAATCAGGTTTTTTCCATTTCAGGTACATAGCTGCTAGTCAATTAGCTCTACTTATGAGGGGAAAAAAGAAGGTTATTTATGGTTTACTTTGTGTTTCTTATGTTCCTGTGTAGTATATACTAAAATAATAATTCTCCTTAAGCTTGGTGGATATCACTAAATAAGTTCCCTCAATGTTACATTTCAGGGACTATTAAATTACATCCTAATTTTTGGTACATGAATGTTGTATATAATGTAAGATGTCACCCTTCATCCAGTAAAATACAATGATTTTTCTTTTGATATTTACTCACTTCCTCTGAACTTCATACCTGGATAGGTAAATGTGCTTGGACTATAACTCAACACATTTAGTAGAATAAAAACTTGTGTTAAATGAATGCAGGTGATATAACTAAAGCATTCAGATGCAACAGACAGGAAAAAACCCAAACATTTTAAATCATTCTGGGCTGTTTAAAAAAATAATAAATGAATAAATAAATAAATGAAACCCTTGCTGGAGGTAACGCTTGGGAGATTTAAAAGGGGAGGAAATTTTTCTATTAATAATAAAATACATTCACTGTTGATTCAGACTGATCCCTGGCTCCACAAGGCTTAGTGAATTTATTCGTGAGCTAAAGCTGGGTGGCCCTTGGAAAAATGTCGCTTTATGAGCTTAACATGGAGTCTGGAGGAATTGGGGTCCTTAAACTGTCAGAAGAAATCTTAGGAACTGGAGACAGTAGAAATTATACAGACTACAGAAGAGAAAAAGAACAATTTGAATGCTAGAACATGTTTGATAGTTAAGCTAACATATACATACACACACACACACACACACACACACACACACACACACACACACATATATATATATATATATATATACACACACA
>JAOUQZ010000008.1:1952651-1975042 GCA_028564935.1 Neosilurus hyrtlii | reverse complement strand
ATACACATATATATATATATATATATATATACACACATATATATATATATATATATATATATATATATATACACACATACACACACATACATACATACATACATACACACACATACATACACATATATATATATGCCTTACACAAAATGTAAAGGATCATGAACAACAGTGATGGATACAAATGTCTAAAAGAAATTCGAGATGTTGGGAGTCTCCCAAGTTTTGCTATGAAGTTCCAGGAAAGTGCTTATAAATCTTCAGTACAGCCCTTTTTTGGTTTATTCAGCACAACCAAGACTCTGAGACTCACACAAAAAGTCTATCAAGACCAGATAATACTATTAAGCCTGTAATAACCCAGGTGCCGCTCCCAGGCCTACAGATAATCTCTGATTCATCTTATTCCCACAGTTCTTCACCACTTCTTTTCCATCCTTTATCTTCTCAATAAGGCTTCTTCTGAATACTCTACACGAGGCACAATATCTAATGACATACTGCTGTGATCTCATATCTACAGACTGCTTCATTTCATGAACTACAGCTGTCCTTTAAAGAATCTCCCAAATGAAGGCTGACTTAGCCACCTTTGGTGTGTTCCCTGGCACGTCACAGCACCAAGTCGGGGGGGGGGGGGGGGCAAATTATCTTGTTATTAATAGAGATTCTTTGGAACTGTAGACTCAAAGCTTAAAACTATGCAAAAACATTTCTATTTCATACCCAGCCGCTGACCACAGCCCTCTTAACTGCAGTCGGGGACGCCTTTCATCATCATGACACGTCTTTCCAGGAGCAGTGCAAGCAACTTTTTTAGCATTGCAGACTGTACTGATTAATGCACCCTACTGTACAAATACGCCCTCTCTCTCATTTTCACCCATAACTCAAGAGGTGTTCATATACACTGTGTGCAGATTGGCATCAATGCAGATCTAAGCCTTAACTTAAGGTAATTACCTTAAAATGGAGGACAAAATATATTTGAAGCTCATTTTCACTGACCTGGACAGTCTCATCAGCTGGGTAAAGCAACTTTGATGTGCAATCCCCCTGACAAACTTTTTAAATGATTGATGAGGATATTCACTATATCCAAAGCTCCTAAAGGATCAGCTGTGCTTTTCATGGATTTTCACTCACAAATCCTCTGTTGTGGCCCATGGTGTTAGGCTCTTTGTAGATTTACGCCCTTGCCCTGGTTAACACAGGATTAACACAGTGAACTCTGGATAACTCCTATATTGTGTCCACTTCTTCTCATTCACAGCTCACAAGCAACGCAAGGAATAGTGGGAAAAAAGGTGTTGTTAAAATAAATAAATAAGTAAATAATACAAAAATAAGGTTACACACACACTTTTCTTTTTAGTTTCATCATTCTACAGGTCTTATAACAATTTAGAACTTCATAAATCAGGCCAGAGAGGTCATCTCTGTTGGCAGAACCCATTTTTTGTACACCACTGGAGGGAGATTTCTATAAGTACTGTAAATATACCCCAGATGTTCTCCTTCCAAACTGGGTAGATCTGTTATTAAAGTCCTAAACTAATTTAGCGTTAGTAAGGACCTCTTTGGAAGCAGGGCTCCAGTAAGCTGCACAGCGGGGAAACTCAACATCAATCATTCTGACTGGCTGTTATTGTTCACATACGCCTAGATTAGTGTTGGGCATGATGGAAAATTGGAACGTCAAGGCGTATGCCCAGAACACCAGCCTCACATGCTCAAGCGGTATTTGACGATAAAGTTAACAATTCTTGATTTGAAACCTGTAAGTGACCTCTGTTAAATAGCATCAAGTCAGTTATCATAAAAGCCATAGTCCAAACAAAACAGACTTCATTAAGGAGGGGAGACCAGAATGTAAATTAAACATTCATGTTTGAAAAATCCAACCCATTTTACCAAAAGTCCTCCTTTGTTTGGCTCCAGGACAATCACCTCTGGGTTCAAGGACTCTTCTTAGCAAGTGAATCAATTAGCATGTCAATGACCTTGTTGAATATCCCCACACCTTGTTCATGGGGGGTGAGTGGTGCTGGCCAAAAGAGCTCAACCTCCTGTGGTTTGGCACAAACGCCCCCCATGGCCCTTTAACTCAAAGCAGTGATGTGGCTATCGCCTGTTCACACATTTATTCACTGATAAAACTCCAATTTATTCAGTATTTTTTTTTAAAAATCTGCATTTTCCATGCTAGAAGTGCTCAGACGTATCCAGCCAAAGTGTTTTCCTTCTGCCATGAACATATTTTCAGGTGAGAGACAAGCATCAGCACAGCTGGAAGGGATGATAAAAGGGTTAGCAGACAACCTCCAGGTCTCAACATCTGCCTCCCCTCCCTTAAACTCTTTAACCAAATGGAATGGCAAGGCCCAAGAGGGCAAGCTCAAAACAGGAAACATGGACATCTGTCACCCCCACCCCTGCAGGGAACTAAATGAATTAGTGACTCCAACAAAGGCAAGAGATCACTTTCAAATAATCTTATTCATTGTCTGGGAAGGAAGGCTTGGGAATGTGTTGAGGAACTGAGTTCTCAGCTTGTATTGGCTATGGATATTAGATGTGCACACAGCAATCTCAGCATACACTTTCAAGAAGATGGAAAATTTACTAGAATCGGTTAGGCACAGGCTGAAGCAGCAGATTGATTAGTTGTGCTAGATGACTTCATCTAATATCTGTGCGCATCAGAAGCTTTCAGTGCATTTTCTTTTTTTAATAATGCAAAGCAATCCAAAAGTTATTTCTGCTGCATCTCCACAGCTTCTTTGTTATCTTGTATTTCTCCTGTGTATTTAAAAGAAGGGGGGAAAAAACACTTACCTGTACCTCTCCCAGTGGTCAAGATGGACAAGGCCAGCAGAAAAAAAGCTTGGAAAGAATTACGCAAAGCCAAACGAGTAATCCTTGGAATACGCATCCTTCCAGGGAATAAACACAGCCGGATAGATGGAATAAAACCTATGGACAGGGCATCCGACATCCAGGACAGGTATGAACAGTCTAGTCTCTTTGGGCTGGAAGGTTTGGAGGACCAAATTCCTCCACAATTGAGTAAAAACGTCTAAGAGTGCAGGCTAAATTTTGGTTGGAGGTATCAGGTGTGCTGAGAATAAAGCTCTTGTTTGTTCTGGCTGCTTTCCAAAAGATTTGCGCGTTTCATTCCGGACGAGCTGAACTCCGCGTTTGCGCTTCTCAGTGCTGCAAAAGTGAGCTGAGAGCAACGGAGGTGTTTCTTAACGCAGGAGATCAGTCCTGAAGGAGGGAAGCAGGAGAACATGGACCCGGGTTCCAGGCATGAGTTCAACACGCCACCTACAGGTGACAAAATATCCCGAGTGCGCACACAGCCCGTGGACAATGACATGGAACAGCTGTGCGCGGGTTTGGATTTAAAAAGCATTGTAACCATTCAGGTCTTACTGAAATTAAAGAAGAAAGATCCAAATTCTTTATCATTAACATGTGCTCTTCACAGTGGCCTCCAAGATTTGTCAGCTATTTTGTAAAGACCTGACTAAAGCCTACAGTTTAAAACTTTGCATCAACACCTTAGTCTATTATTTCCAAGAGTATTAGGGCTACACAGAGGGGGAAAAAGTCATAATATGGGTGGAATAATATTTATAATAGTGGTTAGCATGTCAGCCTCTCGGCAAGAAGGTCTTGGGTTTGAGTTTCAGGCTCGACGGAGACGTTTTTATGTGGAGTTTTCATGTTCTCCCCATGTTTGTGGGTTTCCTCTGGGTACTCCGGTTTCTTCCCCCAGTCCAAAGACATGCACATTAGACTAATGTGTTGGACTGGCGAGCTGTTAAAGATGTACCCTGCCTTTGCCCAGAGTCGGCCAAGGTAGGCTCCAAACTCTCCATGACCCAAATAATAAAAATGAATAGATTAAAAAGGAATAAGCGGTCCAGCAGATGAATGAATGAAGTAATCATATTATGCGAATAAAATGATGTGAGAATGCAGGCATACAGAGGGGAATTCAGAAGAGCAGTTTGTCACCTGTATGAAAATGAGAAATGTAGAGCATCTTCTAAAGTTACACTTTAGTATAGGGTTCACCATTAAAAAAAAAACAACTTTTGGCACATACACACACCATGTTATACAAATATCAGTACACACAATATGCCTGTCCTTTCAGATATCCTGGTGAATATATTTATTTAAAATATATATATTTTTTTACCCTTTAAGTTACGACTTTATTCTTATATTACTTGTTGAAATCACAAATTATTTTTTTATTTCTCACTGCAGGCCCAATACTCCATTTTCAGTTAAGTTTTATGGAATTCTTGTATTTTACAGATTACCCACAATGCAATCTGACTGCCTGCTGATAATTTCCCTATCTAGGGTAGGAATTAACCTACTCCATACAGCAGCACTTTTTTTCCCCTTCAGCTTTCTTACTTCATCTCTGTCCTGATAAGCTTCCTCAGGTTTCATATTAATACTGCTTTTAATGGCTCGTAGTTCATTAACTAGCCATGTTTCTCAATTAAACCCAAATGAACAAAATAATCACAATAGTCATACCACAAATATTACATGCCTTAATGTGGACTTATCCTTTAAGATTCTTTTAGGAGCCAATCAAGCTGCAAAAATGTATGGAAGAAGATTAAAAAAAAGCATTCTCTTCCCTAACCAATGACTGAAATGTCTTTCAGAAACCTTTTTGCTTTTTACTTTCTAAAAATTTGACAAAGCACACCTAGTTTACAAATCAATTTTTATTAAAGGAAACCCCCACACACAGTTAGCAGCGATACAGGATATGCTCTTTGTACAGTCTTAGAAAAAAAGGATGTCAAGAGTTCTTTGGATGATCATGTTTCTAACATTTTTTAACCAGCTGTTTTGGAATATTCTCTCTCTCTCGATCCTTTATTGGTTATATATATTCTCTGCATGAGAAACCAGATGTTTTAGCATTATAGTTCTATATACAAAAAATATAAAGGAAATTGGATCAAAAACCTTTTTTACATTAAGATTAAAATGCATTTGATCACGATCCACAAGAAATGGTTAAAGAGACATTTTTTTCTCCAGAAATTTACATGATATCCAGCAATAACAATGATGAAATAAATAACACTGTTCATCGTGATTAATGGCTGTAACTGTGTAAAACGGTTTAACAATTTCTGAAAGTGTTGTAACATTCTGATAAACTCAAGAACTATTAACATTTCTTCCTGTCACCTTTTTAACTAAGACTGAAAGTATTTTAATAATGTATTGGTCAATAAAAGGAAAAGGTAAAACATATCAATAATGCCGTCATGCCGTCAGAGCAAGCTGACAGTTTCATGCAAGATACAAAGAAAAATAATAATGTAAAAAACAATAAAAATTTTCCTGGATTAAAAATGTTCTTGTATGCTCTTGAGTGGCACATCAATATGGAGTGCTTCTATCATCCTGGAGATCGTGAGTTTAAATCCAGGTAAATGCACACAGCCATCCACAGCCAGGACTCCATGGGAGCTAATTGGCTGAGCTCTCACGGGAGGGAAGAATGGCATATGCTCACCTCCCTATCACTTACAGTGACTACCAGCCAATCATGGGCGTCTATGAGCTCATGCATACAAAGGGGTATATAGCACTTTCCCTGTCAGGCTGTGCCTGAATATGCATGTGTAGCAGTTCGTAAAGATGGAGAGGGCACATGTTTGCTCTAGCCCCTCCCTGATTGATGTGGTCACATGATAGGGAGGCAATACTTAACAGGTTGGAATTGGCTACGAAAACAATTAGGGGAAAATTTGTACTAAATTATGGGAGGCACAGAGGTGTAGAGGTTAGCACGTCTGCTTCACATCAAGAAGGTCCTAGGTTCAAGTCCCGAGCAAGGACGTTTCTGTGTGGAGTTTGCATGTTCTCCCCGTTCTTGCGTGGGTTTCCTCCAGGTACACTGGTTTCCTCCCACAGTCCAAAGGCATGCACATTAGGCTAATTAGGCTGTTTCAAATTGCTCCTAGATGTTTGAGCATAAAAGCTTGTTTCTTGGCCTTGTGATAGTGAACTGTTCACGGTGTACCCCACCTTCTACTAGTTAGCTCCAGCCTCCCCTGCAACCCTAGTATGATTATGCAGTTTGGCGAATGAATTAATAAACTGGAGGAGAAAAAAAGAGGGGGTGGGTTCTTGTTTCAGGGGAAAAAAAATTTAAATCACCACACAAAAAATCTCAAAATTCACTTCTCATTAAAAAAAAAAATGCACTGTGAAATCTCTTTCATATGGAAATGTTGAAACCAAAACACTGCCTATACAAAGTTTTCTAACGAGCTTCTTTTTAAATTTAGTATTCACTGCAGTTTGGTTAACCATTGCAAGATATATTTGGTGAATGGAATTCCTACATTCATTTCAATGTGAAACTCAAAACAGATCAGTGTTTTAGAAATTTTACTTATAATGAAACTCATGCTGCAAGACACACCAAATGTCCTGCAGCGACCTGAGGTCTGCAGTTCCAACAGCCATGGCTAAAACACTACATGAGGTGCAGAATGGGCGATGGTCTGTAGCTGGACAGATGTGTTCATGTGGATTTTAGTGTCTCTTGCCATGCTGGAGGCATTTGTGATCATTCAAGTATTGCAAGAGCTGCCTCTCGAATACAGGAAGCTGCTTTGTCAATTTCCTCCTCAGTCTGCTCAACAGTCACCACCACTCGGATACTAAAGACAGAACAGAATTCATGCAGAAGGTACAAGTCAAATAAAACTAAAATAATAATAATAAAAAAGACTGTTTTTAATTTGTATGATTTTATAATAATAATGGAAATTTTGTGTGTTCTACATGTTAAAAAAAGTAGGTTTGTTATAGGAACGGTTTTGAACATGACAGAAATGACAAATGCAGGAACTGTAATTTACTTTCTCTTATTCTAAAATCATAAAAATGCAAACAGTCTTTATTATTATTATTATTTTATTTTTATAGTCTCAGTAAAATCAGTCCTGCAATAATGTAGAAAAACTGCTGTTATTTTGCCTGATCTGCTATATTTTCGAAAACAGAGGTTGGAAACTTGAAATAATTTTTTTAAATTATATTGAATGACCTTACGTTAGTGCTTACTTTTATACTTTTCCCTAAAAAGATTTCAGTTTGATTTTCAATTGAATTGTACAGATTATACGTCACAAAAGGTGAAAAAAGTTCTGAAACAGTTGATCTTGTCCTGTAAGCTGTGTGTTCTATGCTTACCTGGGTGGTGGAAGGAAACGCTCCTCTTTGTCTAGGTAGCAGGCCTGAGTCAGAGCTAGATCTCTGTCCAAACACTGAAAGCAAGCAAACAGTAAAATGTAGCAGAATCAAATGGACACACCCATGAAACATGTTTACTTGTGTGAGCTAGGTAATAACATAATGCACAAGTCCTATCATCCATATCCTTCTGGTTACTGCTACAGTTAAGGACCTTCTTTGCATTAGCTTTAACATTTCTGCTGCATACATACATCAGTGATTTTACATTGGAAGCTAAATAATTTAACCCTGAAATGTTTTCCTGCCACACAATCTCCAAATAGATATATGGCTCATTATTTGGTCTTGGGTACATTCTGGGTGACATTTAAAAAAATTTTTAAAACCGTAAAAACAATCAAACTTCTCAATTTACAAGATCGGAAAAGAGTCCATTCAGCGTGTCCTGAAGTTATAAAAATTAATGAGACTCGGTCTTGGCTTCAGGGTTTTTTCCACTGATGTGGAAACCAATTTATAAATGAACGTAACACGTAATTGGTTTGACAGACATTTCACCTGTGTTTTATTCATGTTAATAGAACTACCTATATGGATTTTTTTAGGACAATTCTTTTACTGAGTGCAACCAATGCTACCTTCTTTCCAGTTAACTAAAACCAAGTACAGATATTTGCCGGTATGTACATCATATAGACCAAGATATTAAATGCATGGATCTTGACAAATGTTATGTTCGGAGGCCCATCTCATTAAAAAGGCGATTTTTGTTTTGGGTGTCAAAATTAGCAAAACCACACATTAAACATCTTTTTCACACTCCAAAAACAGTAGTACAAATTTGTAATATTTATTTGTGCAGACAGTAACTGAAGTTGACCAGATGTGTCTGACTTTCATGTGGGAAAATATCTGCAAATTTGGTATGAATAAAGTAAAAAAGAAAACGGCAGCACTTATTACTTTCAGTAATATACTGAAATTGTCTTTACTATTATTTTGACTTACACTTTAAACAGTTATTAAGTTGGACATAAAATTGCATGAAAATAATTTTTACATTTTGATTTTTAAAATTACATGTGCAAATGGGTCCAAGTGCAAATAAAGAACCATATAGTAATTTAATGTGAAAACCTGCTGCTCATAGCCAACAAGAAAAAACATAATAATGATGTTAGCTGTGACATGTATTAAGGAACCAGATGTGTGTTTTACATAGTCAACGATGGAGCGCAGTGTTCTGATATCACTCTCTCTGGATCCGGTGCTTTTCTCCAGTTGAAGATGGCATGCTGGAGCAAATGCCTCCCCAACAAGCTTTAAGCCTGGAATACTACAAATACATATACATGCCAAAAGCCAAGAGTTTAGGATTTATAATAAACAATTACAAGAAGGAGTTTATAGCAATTACAGTTTTAAGCTCTTAATGATAGTGTAACTGGTCTAAAGTGTTACCAGAAGAAAGTATTTACAAACATGGAGGTCTGGGAAATCATTCTGGGAAAAATTTGACTCTTTCCAGTAATAAGAGAGCTACATATTTGATAAATGACATTACAGAGAATGGCTCACTTTGAAGAGCTTCTGGTCAAATATTTACATATTCTGTTTTGTGTGTGTATGTATATGTATATATATATATATATATATATATATATTATATATATGCCTTTTTTCAGATGTATGTCAGACAAACAAGTCCCATAGTGCAACGTCACATTTTCATGACAGCAAAATTCTCAGATCTAAATAAACAAGGCATATGTTTGTACCAGTATAGAAAAAGACCTACAGTCACACCAACAGACTTTCTTTAATCAATCATCATAACACATGATGAAAATGAAATATGTATCTTTTATATCAGTCACTGCAGGTTCACTAAGAAAAAAGCTTTCAGATAAAGAAGCTGACAAGCAAAAGACGACGAGCTTAACCATGCAGGAGCCATCTTTAAAGTGCTTTTATTGTACGAGTGTTCT
Organism: Neosilurus hyrtlii; assembly: GCA_028564935.1. Lineage (NCBI taxonomy): Eukaryota > Metazoa > Chordata > Actinopteri > Siluriformes > Plotosidae > Neosilurus > Neosilurus hyrtlii. Next base: position 1,965,794 of record JAOUQZ010000008.1, on the reverse strand, counting down.
TGCAGAAATCAGTATGGATTAAAACTGATACAACACACAGGAATGATGACAACACGACACACCACTGACATCTTTCTTCAGTTTAGAACTGGAAATTTTGTTTTTATGACAACATGACATCAACACTTTAGGACGCTACTACAATGAAGTGCCTTGCTTTGGAGAGCTCTTCACAGAGCTTTGAATGATATCCAATGTTCATTCATCTTTCATGGGAAAAACAATCAGGATGTAGAATGACTTACCCTTGCAGTGCTTTGTTGGTATATTTACACTTCTCCCTCAGGACCGTAAAAATTTCTGAAAATGTAAAAACAAGAAAAAGACACTTACGGCACAGTTTTTCTTTCCTGTGAAGTAAGAGCATGTGGTAATTACTAATAATCTAACAGTCATTTGTTTAACGTGATAGGACACCACTGTTTATTCCTAATCTTTCTACACTAGGATTACCTTCCTACAATCAAAGTGCTGTCTTAAAATATGATACAGTTAAGATTATCAGAAAGAATTTAAATGTACTGACGCCACTCTCATTTCACTGGGATTAAGATTAATCCTAATCAAATTCTTTCAGCATATTCCACACATATGAATTCACGTACTGTATTAATCAGATACCTTTACAAGTAATGTTAACACTTTAAGCACAGATTAAACACCACAAGATATCAATACTTCAACACCTGCTCAAACCAAATTTGTGCCATTGTTACTCTTAAAAATAAAGAATTCAGCATTTTTAAGCCTGAGCCCCTATATTCCCAGGGACAAAAACAACTAAAATCAGTACAATATTGATTGAGAACACTACAGCAAGAGAACTTTTAGTACTACTTTGCTAACAGACTACAGAAATTCTGTCAGACTTCTCTTTTTATAATCACAGACTGCATGAACTAGAGTGCTCCATCAGTCATTCTCTTCAGTTTCTTTACAGGTATTGAGGTAAGCAGACTGAGGTGTATCTCTGTAGGGATTCTTCCTATGTTGTCAGGCTCTTATAAGAATGTTATGAGCCTATCAGCAGTGAAAACAAGTGGTTTATGTTGATGTGGTTGTTTGCCCTGTAGGGTTAGTGCATATGGCCACTTTGCGGTTGCCAGTTACAGTGGTGTCTTAACTCAGTACTGAAGAGATTTCAATCATTTTTTCGAGCTAGAATAAAAATTTAGACCCCAAAAGATGGGGAAAAAAAATGGAGCCCAGGTTAAAATTTCCCCCAAGTTTTCCTTTAATGCTGCATTTTTCATGACAGAGAGGTTAAAATAAATCAAAAGCATTTTCAGAATGCACATTTCTATAAAATCCAGAGTTTGGTCTGCAGTCTGTTACAAGTCCCTTTTTCAATCTCAAAAGGTTATGGATATTTTTTGTAGCTTTCATACAGGCTTTAACACATGGTCTAAATCAGGAAGATATCAGTCTTTTTTTCTGTTTGAACTCTTTCCAGTTAAAAATTGTGCAGTGGAATGGACCAAGTAATCTGAAGGTTAGCAAAAACTCTCATTAATCTACTGACTGTTCCTCCCTTCAGATATTATTGTGCATTTTAACAGCCTTTGTGTGCTTTGTTAAATAAAGAAAAATAAAATACTGGCTGAGGAAGTAGGACTTGAATGCCAGAGTTGTGTGTGTGTGTGTGTGTGTGTATACCTGGGTCCTCCTCCATGATGTTGAGGGCCTCAATTGCAGCAGCAGCCAACATTGGTGGAAGAGAGGCTGAGAAACAGTAGCCTTGTCCAGACAAACGCTAAAACACACACATACACACAAGCATGACTGATCAGTGAAAAATGTCCTGTAACCAATCAAAGCTTAAAATACAGGATTCTGCCAAAATGTGTCCAATAATTATTTCACTCCAATGCCAGAAAATGTTGCTCAAACGCCATGTCGAACAGTCACGGTGATCAAGTTGTTCTTTCTGCCAAAAATCTGGCCTGCATAAAATGGATACTTCATAGAAGGGCCATTTTGCATTTAGCTTGGTTTACATTTCAAAGCACACATGTCTCCAGTTATATCTATTGCCTTTGATCGCTCAAATGATGATGCAAAAACCATTCGCCAAAACGTACAGATTTACTGCACGATCTGATTCACATCACACACAGATCCGAAATCAGAATGAACAACACCAATCGTATAGATTGATGATTTGCAGAGTAAGGAATATCAAGTATGGAAAGAAAGAGCCATAATTCTCAGATACCTGATGATCAATTACAAAAGATCGTCCACAGCAGAATCCGCCTATTGAAGCCAGTGCATTCTCCATGTTGGCACTTATGAGGTCAATGTCATCTATCTGGATAAAGTAAAAGTCACAGCATTAATAAAGTGCGACAAAGAGCATTAAATATTAACAGGTCTCACAGTCATCAAAATACATAACATATAGGGAAACGTTGTCAGTGTAAAGAAGGCATTCTCAAACATTTTCTCCTTTCAGATGTTAATCCAAATGTGACCCACTCCAGCATAATAGGGATTAAGTCACAAGGTAGTGTTTTGAGTAAGATCCAAAGTAATTTGAAAATGGCATACCTGGATGAAAAAGCAAAATCGCCAAAAATTCATCCTACAAACCACATTCTTCTACATGACCAAGTTCAAATATCCATAACCACAATCCCCCCATGCTAAAATGCTCCTTTAAGAAAGGGTTCCATATCCAAGTTATTGTAAAACAATAGAAAAATCCACTTATTTTGCTGATTTTTAAATCGCTTTTGTGACTGCTCAGAGTGTTTCCTTGTTATCCACATTCTGTACCAGAATACAGAATCATATAAGGGTAAACCAATGAGAAGCCTCAAAACAGACATGACTCAGTGTAAACATAACTCATCCATTGCTTGGAAGACCCTAGGAAGATTGTGTTGATTGTTTGAGAGCGGGATTCATTTAGTGTATGGATGTTAGGGAGTTTCAAATGCAGACATTCAGAAATTGTAAGGGAGTTTCAAATGCAGACATTCTGTATAAATTAGCAACATTCAGAGTTATGTAACTCAGTCAATTTTTATGCTATAATCATGTATTATAGCTCATTTGAAGCATATTCAATTCTCTTTTCAAATATATGAATACCTCGGATAAACCTCACAGGCTACGATACTGCCACTGAGAGCATTGAGCAATGCTGTACCTTATAATTTGTATTACAAAGCAAAGCTTTGCTCAGTGGCAGTCAGCTGAGAGGGGCACCAACCTCCCTGTGACCCTAATTAGGATTAAGCGGTTCAGAAAATGAATGAATCTGTATTATGGTGGAGTGGGTCACAAATGTGTACAGTTATTGTATATTTGGGCTATTTCTTTAGAATCATGGAGCTTTTTATTTCTGAACTTTCTCATGACAGATAACTGAACTTTTAAAACAGTGCACTGATCCCAAAGAGATTCGTTTGAACCATGATATTACCTCCCATAAAACCAATAATACATGACTAGACTGTAGTTTCACTCAACCATGTCAGAATTTCAACCAGCTAGACATTTTCAACTGACCTTCACTGATTTTAAGGAATGATTGATATTTCAAATTAAACTGTTTTTTATTCACATAACAGGGAAGCACAGACTAACACATGCTACTTACATTCACATCAAAGTGTTCAGTGACGCCCCGGCCGTGCTCTCCTAGCACACCGAAAGACATGCTTTCTTCCAAAAAGATGCGTACTTTATACTTATACTTCAGTTCCAACTGCAAATAAACACACCACACACCTAGTAAGTGTCTTTTTACTACTTAGACATTATTTTTATATTTTCAAACATTTAATCTCTGCCTGTTTAGAAATCCCCACAGGAGTTAAGTCTAAGCATGTTGTATAAACTGTACAGAAAGAGGATCACTGTGTTTTCTCACCAGCTGTGGGAGAGGGCAGATATCTGCTGTGTTCATATACAGGCCTTCAACAACAATGAATCTTCTAGTAACTTTGGACTTGCGTGGATTCTGACAAAATACACACGAGAAAATATCTATCAGTGAGAAGTTTCCGAAACATCAGTGCATTCTTTCACATGTGTCTGGACATCTGGGAAAACTCAGTGGATGTTGTTGTAGCTAAAGAAAAGATAAAATATTACACTTTAACCAAAATACTGCTTATATAGTTTGGCCCCTCAGCTTCCAAAAATTGGTAATGATGTACTTGCTCATTTTTCCTGCCCCCAACACATCAACTTTCTGCCTAATACATGCCACTCCTTGGCAGGTGGCACTGTAATGAGGTAATCAATGTTATTCATGTCATCTGTCAGTGCTCATAAGGTTTTAATGGTATGGCTGATCCATATCATTTCTCTTTATATTGTCTAAACCCTGTTCTTGTACAGATCACGCCAGTTAAGAAACCAGTTTAACACAGAGGTAAATTCAGTCTAAAAATGGCACATATGGTGACAAAATCATCCAACTGTTCATGGCTCATATCCTCTGTGACTGCAGTTCATTGTGTATCCTGTATTACACGTTTGTCCTGAAGGTACAATGTTTCCTCCCACAACATGCATGTACAGTACACACAACTCTTTTCCCACCTTCTGGTCCTCCAGCTCCTGTTCCTTCAAAAGTCGCTCAAGATCCTCCATGTCATTGTGCTTGAAGTATTTAATAAAGCTCCGGGAAGCCTGCAGGCCCTTCTGGATTGCAAAACATGCTGCTTCATCTCTGCGGAAACCAAATCACAAACAACACATTTTCTACTTGTGTAATCAGTGCATCTGGAGAGTAGCAGAAAGAGAATGTCATCAACAACACTGAAAGGAAACATTATAGTTGCAACAGAAACCCCTCTGGCTGAGAAGAAAGAATCATACAATGCACAAGGACTTACACAAATACAATGTCGCCTCTCTTGGAGTAGGCAGGAATGGCGCTGGCTATGGTTGCAAAGCCGTAGGAGTAGATGATGGCTTCTTCTGTTCGCATAAACTTAGCCAAGCGGTCCTCTAACTCCAGGTGAACATCTAAAAGAAAGGGATGGTAAAAGCATCAACTGAAAGTCATGAAAGATCTTAAATCGAGTTTAGGCATATATAAAGCTTCCAGAATGAAATATTACCCACCAAACGTTCCATAGAAGCCTCTTGGGCCACATGTACCCACACCATACTTCCTAAGAGATGTAAGGGCCCTTTGCTGAAACATTTTAAAAAATTAAATAAATAAATTTTAAAAACCCTGTGCATGTTATTCAAGACCAATAACATTCTAATGATCTATCTGATGCTAAATTCCATTTCTCAGATGATTTCATCACCAGAATCAGTGAAATCCTTTCACAATGCACTCTTTTATCCTGTACTAATAAACAAACGGTGCTGACAAGACGATGGGGTTTCGCCATGAAATTCGTTAATGCAGTTAAAATACACTGAACACTAAGACAGCTGCCTCAGAGCAGCACTCTACAATCAGAGCTGGATACACTCGGAATTTTAAGAATCATGGAAAAGCAATTAGGCTAATGTCTGCACTCATGATGGTACGAACCTTAACACGTGCATTATCGAGCAGGCCCAAGAAGTTAAACGAGGCAAAGTTAATGCACTCTTTGCCATTAACAATCATTTTGTGGCTTGGAGAGCTGTAAAAGAAAAACACTGTTATTAGCAGTAAGTAGGATCCCAGGACATATGAATTATTCTTTCAGCTTGGCGTTGATAGAGCTGCTGTAATCAGTCATGTCAGGACTAATAATGGAGTGCCAGTGAACCAAAATAGAAGATGTTTCATGCCGGCTTACCCAGTAACAACGTCATAGTTTCGTGCTGGCTGATCTTTCAACATAAGAGGAACCAATGGCTCCGGCTGCCATTCTTCTATTAACTCTTCTTTTTCCTAAAATATTCACAGCCAATAAAGAAATTACAGGTTTACACCACAGGAAAAGTGAGGAGGTTTTAAGATTGGCAAAAGCTTTTTAAACAGGTTAGAATTGCAGAGAAACACTACATGTCCAAATATTTGTAGACACCAGGGATTCACACCTATATGTGGGCCATCGCTTAACTGTGATAAAATGGCTTTCTACTCTACAGCAGTAATGTTTCCCTTCACTCGATCTACAGGCCCAAGATCTGTTCCAGTGTCGCAATACTCCCTCCATGCAAGAAGCAACATTTATAAAGACAGAGTCTGCCAGGGTTGATGTGAAAGAACTCAACTGGTCTGCACAAAACCTCTCAACCCCACATAACACCTTCGGGATGAACAGGAATGCAGACCGCACCAAAAGACTTACTCACCCAATATCAGGGCCCAACCTCCTGACTGTTTTTATGGCTGAATAGGCAACTCTCCACAGCCACGCTTCAAAATCTAGAAAGCCTTCCCAAAAGAGCAAATGGGAACTAACTCTAGGAAGGGATGTTGAATAAGTACATATCCTGTGCATTCCCTGAACAATTCTGTGCCAATTCGCTGCACATTTTAAACTAGTCTTTAATTCTTCGTTGCACAGATTCCACAAGACTTTTGAAACACTTCTTTGTGATGTGATTCTGCTCCATGTTGACATGATTGGATCCAGCAGTTCCATCAGATTTTCCAGATGATCTTTCATGCTGCAAATCTCAAAAGCGCTCTACTGGATTCAGACCAGTGACTGGGAAGGCCAGTTGAACACTAAACTCATTGTCATATTCATAAAACCAGTTCAAGATGACTTCAGCTTCATGATATCATGCATTATCATGGTGGAAGAAGCCATTAAATTGATGAGTAACTTATGACCATGAAAGGATGCACATGGTCAACAACACTACTTAAACATTTTGCTGCATTAAAGTGATCATTGATTGGTATTAACAAGACCAAAACATGCCAGTAAAATATTCCTCACACCATCACACTATCTCCACCTGCCTGGACACAAGGGTCCCTGGATTCATGCCATTAATGCCAAATTCTGACCCATCAATCTGTGTGCTAAAGATGAAATTAGGATTCATCAAAACAGGCTGTTTTCACTTTAACAGTCCAGTGTTGATAAGCCTGTGCACACTACACCCCCACCTTTGTATTACTGACTGACAGATATGTTAGCCAAAGATTATGACCTACTGTTGTAGTCCAACCACTTCAAATTCAACCCCTTGTGTAGTCTGAGATACCTTTCTGCTCACCACAGTAGTTGGTTACCAGACTTACTGAAGCCTTTCTGTGAGCTTGAACCAGTCTGACCATTCTCCGCTGGCAAGACATTTATATCCTCAGAACTTCTCCTGGTTCTCCAGTTTACCCCAGCCTCCCAAAGATGTGCTGACTGGGTATACTAAATACCCCTGGTGTGCATGTTTGTGTGTTAATGCATATGAATGGTGGGTGCCTTAAGCATAGGGTTTGCCTTCTGTGAAAGTTACATGTAGGCCCTTTTAGATTATTACAATACTGGGAATAGCACAGCTTACCTAAAAACACCAGAACTATTCGAAATAAATTTGAATGTTGTTATATGTTATTTTAACTGGTTAATACTTGGTTTCAATTTGGTTTGGGCAGAACACATTCCAAAAAAGGCACTTTAATTCCCAGAGGATTTGATCAAATATTTTATAGTATTTAACAGGCTACTTATATAAAAGGAAATTTTATTGCCATGACGCTCAGAAGTATAAACACAGATCCTCCAGTATTCACTTTATTAACACCTACAATGCCAGGTGTACTAAATCAGATTCATTAACAGTAAATGTTTACAATTGCACTGGTATGAAGGTTCTACCTGGCACTTTCTTCAAAAATAAGTTGAGCACTTAATTAGCATTATTGGATACTATTCAGTGAGTATTTTACTTTGCATTAGTTGTGCAAACATTTATTTAGCATAGTATTTTATTCATAAACCCAAATCAAGAAGACTTTGAGATAACATTATATGTAACTTAAATAACTAATCCTCATACATCAAATAAGACAAACCCAGTACATGTACTAATCCCCCATGTGTGATACGTTGCAATTCAATTAACTGTAGTTTAATTTTATGAAATTATTAAATAAATTAAGAATCATTAAACATTATAATGATTCTAACGTATGATAATTTATTTTTTGTTAATCTAGATATCTTGATTTAGAAAAATCTTGAGTACCACCATAAAATCTGACATATGATCTTATGATCTGATGGTTGTTTAAATTAAAAACATCCAGACAAGCCCTTACAAAATAAAAAAAAAATAAATAAACAAACGCTGTTCATTCATCAGGCCCCGTAAATGAAACCAGGTCATAAATGATCTTTCAGGACATATACAATGATAAAAATCTAAATACTCACAAAACAGAGTGGGTACTGAACAGTTCCTAAATTAGATGCATTACCTTCTCAGTAAGATCCGACCTGTCTTGCAGCTTATATGTTTTTGAGAACAACAGCCTGATTATCCATAATATCAAAAATCCTTCTAAGATCAAATGATACGCTGGTGCCTAAAAGCAAGAGGAGAAAAAAGAATGTCCATTTATTAGATCATACAGTCCCTGATTATTCAAAGAGAACATTATAATACTTTCATTTAGTAGCATAATATACAGTATACCCTTAATAAACAATAAACAAAATATTTAGTGTATTTTACACATAAACCGACACAGTATTTTTTCTATACTTCAAAATAAGCTTGAAAATGACCCATTTATAAAATATACCTGCTTTTTGCATTTGTAGTGTAAAACCTTAAAAAGGTAAAATGGTTAAAAAAATCCTTCGTATAGAAATGCAAATATCATTATATATAATATATAATATATACAATTATAAATAAAAATCTTTAAAAAAAACAAAAACAATGAACACACTCTAATGGGGGTGTTTTTTAAAATTGATTTTGTCTTTAAATATTTTTTTAATTATAAATCAAATTAAAAATTATGTTTAGAAAAAGTATTTATCACTAAATACTATTCTTCTTCAACAAAATTAAAAAAAACTTATTTAAACTAACAAGATTAAAGGATATGGGTTTGGTTTGCTGTTGATGGCACAGGGGTGCAACTATTAAACAAGGTTAAAGTCCAAACCGAAATGGCTGCCTACTCCGTACATTAGTGCACTTCACAGACTATGAAAGAATTAATTCTACACCCTACTTAGGGCACTACATGTAATTTAGGGAGTAATTTAGGATGAAACCATTACCTATTTGGCAACCTGATTTTTACTTCCTGTATTAGCTAAACAACAAACTAGACTCCAATCTCTACTCAGAAAAGAGACACCAATCTTCCACGGTTTCAGTTGAATAAACACGCAAATAAAGTTGTTAACAAAAATGATTCGACACTAAATTTTGCACTAACCTCGTAAAAAGCTTGCACCATCTCAACTAACACCCACTGTTGCCCCGCCGCCATCTTGGTTATCAGGGTCACATGACCATACAACATATACGTCATTTTGCTTAAAAATGTACCTGCGCCCTCGTGTGGAGGCCTAGTGAAAAGTTTCTTTATTTATTTTATTTTTAATCTTTTCCCATTATTATTATTTTCCAACCACAAACACACAAAGGAAAGTTCAAATCAGAAAAAAGAAGAGCAAAAATGATTACTTTTAATTTACTTTTTATTATTATTATTATTATTATTATTATTATTATTATGCTGCTGTTGTTGTTGTTGTTGTTGTTGTTGTTGTTGTTGATGATGATAATACTACTACTGATAATTGTGCATTTGAAATATTTTTTCCACTGTTTTTCTTTTTGATATTGTGGTTTATTCTGTTTGGGAAGAAACTAGTACCCAGAGTTTTGAGACCACACTTTTTATTTAAAAAGGTAAATAAGTCAAATGTTTTCGCATTTTGCAATATTTAAAACAAGGAAAGCAAATGTTCAACACCTTGAGTTTTAAATATTTAGGATTCTGCACTATTTCTCATTCCACTGTCAGTAAATGAGTGAGTAGGTTACCTGCTTGGTACAAAAGGTCAGATTTTCCTCATGTTTATTTACTACCACTGATGCATGCTCATGTTTTTGTTGACATCTGAAATCCTAATTTGAATGTTGACATGAAGAAATAAAGTTTTAGGCATCTTGAAGTATAATTTCTGCTTGCAAGATTGTGATTGCTGGAATGGATATCTTAAATTTTCATTCTACGTTTTGTTTAGGAGAAATGGTATTGTGGATTTTCTAAATGAATGTAATTATAAATAAAATTGTGGTTTGAGTAGTTTCCCCTGACTGATCCAGGAGCTTATTTTAGGGCTGACTGAGCCTTCAGATATCTAAAGTGGGTTTTTTATAATGATTACAAAATTTTACTGTTTATTTTTTCAAGAGAAAATTATAACTTTGTTACTTGTTGCTTTCAATCACCAGCATCAAGCAAATTAATTTCTTACTAAAAAATAAACATGAATAAACAAAAGTTTATAATTACTCTGTTTTCCCTAAATATTATCAACATGTGGACATTCCCACCCGTGAAAAGAACACAGTGAATCACATCTACAGTAACATATGCGATGCATACAGGGCTGCACCTCACCCCACTTCGGACATTCTGACCCCATCACTCTGTTCCTGTACCCTGCCTACAGACAAAGACTGAAACAAACAAACCCTGTCACCATTGAAGTCAAACGCTGTACACCAGAGACTGAGAGCACCCTGCAAGACTGTTTTGCTCAGACAGACTGGGATGTGTTTAAGGCTGCAGCCACACTGTAGGACTCTTCCATCAGCATACAGGACTGGGTATATGACTGGGTACATTAGCACTTGTATTGATACCATCGTGCCCACCTCACAAGTCAGAAAGTTCCCCAACCAGAAGCCCGGGATAAACAGTCAAGTACGCCACATGCATTTAGATCAGGCAATGAGACGGAGTACAAAACTGCAAAGTACAGACTGAGAAAGGCCAGCACAGCAGCCAAGAGGCAGTACAGAGAGAAGCTGGAGGACTTCTACTCAACTGCTGACCCTGGGCGAATGTGGCAGGGCCTGCAGCACAATACAGACTATCAGATCAGCACCAGTACCATCAGCTCCACGGACAGCCTGCTGGATGATCTCAACACATTCTACACCTGCTTCGAGACCTCTAACTACAGCACAGAGAGTATACGCACGCACTGTGAATAAGCCAGCCCCTCTCCCCCAACAGTCTCACAATGTCAAGTACACAAAATATTGAAGAGGATCAAGCCCCACAAAGCAGCAGGACCAGACAACATCCCTGAATGGGCTCTGAGAGCATGTGCTAATGAGCTGGATGATGTTCTCACCTCTGTCTTTAACCTCTCTCTCATTCAGTGCAAAGTTCCCTCCTGCTTCAAAACCACAACCATCATCTCCCTTCCCAAGAAGAGCCCACCCACCTGCCTGAATAATTACAGGCCAGTAGCCCTCACTCCAATCAGTATAAAGTGTTTTGAGAGAGTGGTGCTGGCCCACATTCAGAGCAGCATACGGACACCCTGAACCCCCTGCAGAAGGCTTAACAGATCTACTTCTGATGCCATTGCTGCTGCACTCCATTATTCTCTCGCCCACCTGAAAAACAAACACTCCTACATCAGGATGCTCATGGTTGACTACAGCTCCACCTTCAGCATAGTCAACCCACAAAATCTCCCCCACAAACTGTCTACACTTGGCCTGAATCCCACTCTCTGTGACTGGCTTCTGGACTTTCTGACAGGGAGGCCCCAGTTTGTCAGGATCAGTAATAGGACTTCAGTCGGCATCACTTTAAACACGGGCATCCCGCAGGGATGTGTCCTCAGCCCCATCCTCTAAACCCTGTTCACCCACGACTGTACCACCTCCCACAAGGACAACATCATCCTGAAGTTTGTGGATTCAGGCAGTCTACAGGAGGGAGGCAGCGAGCCTGGTGTCATAGTATCAACAGGACCCAAAAAAAAAAAACAAAGGTGAAGATAGTGGACATGAGGAGGAGACCTCATCAGCTACTGTTCATCCGAGAGCTTGAGGTGGAAAGGGTGAGCACCTTTAAATATCTGGGGATCCACATCAGTGAGGACCTGACCTGGATATTCAACACCACACAGCTGGTGAAGAAGGTTCTACAGCGGCTGCACTTTCTGAGGAGGCTGAGGAAGTTTGGCATGTCACCCTGGATCCTCGGCAACTGCTAGAGCCTGCAGAGAGTGGTGAAGACTGCTGAGATGATCACCAGGACCTCACTGCCCTCTCTGCAGAGCATTTACCACCGCAGAGTCTGCCAGCAGTGCTGCCTCCATCATCAAAGACCCCACCCACCCCCAACATGGTAGAAGTATGAAATGCAGAACTTCGAGGTTTTGGAACACCTTCTTCCCTAAAGCCATCAGACTCCTAAACAGATGACAGGAATATATAATACCTCATTGGACTGTATACATCCTCGCCAACTGCACATGAAATATTGCACATAAAATTGATGTTGCACACAGTATTTATAACCTTATTGTATAGTTGTTTTTGCACAATTTTGCACAGTATATTTACATTGTACAGCCACAGTCTTATGTCTATGTATAGTCTCTATCTATATTTCTATATTTCTTGTCATGTAGTCTATCGATATCCTTCTATTTAAAAAAAAAAACTTTTGGTATTCAATGTGGACAGCAAGGAAAGATTTGCATTGTACAGGGAAACATGTTTCCTGACTGTATATATAAATAAATTCTTTGAACTTAAACTTATTGCAGTTCTTAAATTTAAAACTATGAAGTCACTGAGGTCATGATCGGATTTGTCCACTTGATGGCAGTGTTTCATTTAAATGTATTTATTTTTTCATTTATTCCTTCCTTCCTTCATCAGCAGGGCTCCAGTCACTGAGTTGATGCTGATTTGCTGTCATGGATCCATTAGTTGCATGACGACGTTGTCAAGGACTCTAAAAGCCCTATACTCACAACAGAAATGTTTTTTTTTATTTGTTTTAAAACTTCACTTTGCTTTAGTTTGTTCTTGAAAAACCTATGATGGTTGACTTCCTTTAACATTATGGGAGGCCAGGGGTAGCTGCAGTACTGGTAATTAAATAACCCTTTATTTTTAACAAAAAATAGAGTTTATATATATATATATATATATATATATATATACACACACACACACACACACACACACACACACACACACACACAC